>VZTI01003601.1:564779-613828 GCA_013397865.1 Struthidea cinerea
CTCTCACAATGCATTTCTCATCCTTTACAAGATAGAGACTGTTTCCAGGAGCTCATTTATGGGTTGATGACCTGAATCCTGGTAATTCTGGTCTGTACCCATAGAACTCTACCCCACTGTATTTGGGTAGATTGTAATTCTGTGTTGATTCTGCTTCTTGCTAAAGTGAGACACAATTTGTTGGGAAACTTCCGTGAAACCTATTTTTATAATATCTGAATCATCACATGTACCTGGGAAGGTAAAGAGCAACGTTAGTAATGTATTTTCTCACGCACAGCCCTGCCCATGCAGTATGTACACAAGAAATCAAAAGCAGAAAGGATTAAAGACAAGGAGCCACTGGGATAAGAAAAACAGATTGGGGCAAATCAGAGGCAAGGAGGCTACCGGAGATAAGGAGGTTCTGGAATAAAGTTCCCCTTTACTCCCATGTTTGTAGTCCACAAAGTACTGAATGTTGTGAGGGGAGAGAAGCTACTGCAACCTACTGGTTTTTCCCCATGGACATCTATTAGGCAGAAGCACAGCACTGGGAAGCCAGTCAGTCCCCTCTGAGAAGAGGTACACCTCCCAGACAAGGTTGTCAGCATATGGATTGATGCCAAGTTCCAGAAGCAACAAGATCTTACCTACATGGTTTAAGACCATGGTCAAGGGTGGCAGGCCTGGACACGGTAGTCCAAAGAGTCCCTAATGAGGGAAGCTTTACTGTGGGGCTGGAACTGTTGCCAAAGTTTCACAAAACTCGTATCCACCTTCAGCATAAGGCTATGTAGATACCTAGAATTCTTACACAGAAGATCTACAGTCAGTATAAACTCGGCTATTTTTTTTATTTAAATAATGGGACTTTATGTTTTGATGACTTCCTTGTCTCCTAAATTAAAGTTTTAAGAAGTGCAATTTACAAGCTTTTTTTCAATAACTGATGACTATTCCAAAAGGTATTGTGAAACTAACTGGGATCTGCCCAAAATACCAGTTACTTTGTTTCCAGTGTATTCCAATTATGACATCTTCTTGGCGTAGTGATATCTAATGGCGCCAAGATAACTGCTAACATTTTTTGAATAATTGGATGATTTCACAGTAGTATCTAAAGTCATCTGATTTTTCTTGGACCACAGCCCAAGACTTTTCAAGTGACAGAATAATGACCTATCTGCAGATGTAATGTATATTGCCTGCTTAGAGACTGTATTCAAAAACCTTACTAAACCCCACTACCTTGAATTGCTTATAGAGTTTTTAGGAGACCAGGGAAATTGTTTTACATAGAGGATAAGTTCCACTCCCTTCCTCAGTAGAATTCATTTCTGTGAAAACACTAAATCCCCAGGTATTTCTATGATTACTTGTGCATATTAGTCAAGGAAAAGGACTATTAACCTGATCCACACATGAAGCAGAACTGGTTTTCAGTGGAAGAGCTGTGAGAATGTTGAAGAAGTCAACAAGCTGAACAAGTCTTTTGGCGTTTTCACCAGGTAGACCAGATGGTCACCTAAAATAAAACGGGCAAGATAAGCACCATGGCAATTCTAACAGGGGCAAATAACATACTCTGCTGAACACTGATCTGGCTTTTCAGCTCTGTGTGCCTAATCTAAACAAAGGTGGATCTTCGAAATGGCGAATGCTCACTCTTGCCATTGACCTTCTCCCATTAAAAAAAACCAGGCTGCTTGACTTAGACATCTAAATCCAGATGTGATTGCTCAAGTCTATTCTGTTGTAGGAATATGACTTTGGAAATGAATTCTGAAAATGGAATTTATTTTTTTCTTACTTTTAGGTTTTTCAGGATTTTAGGACTGAGAGGAGTTAAAATATCCAGCCCATAGAAGGACATTTCAGTTCCATCAGCTCATCAGATACAAATGAAAAGGAGATAACAAGTCACATGAGCTACCTGGATGCTATTTAAAGCCTGCAATAAATAATGGTGAAACCATTAGATATTTTTAAAGGCCTCTATTTTATGTGGCATTGAAAAGAAAGTTTTATTAAAAAAACCCAAGAAACTTCTTTTTTTACCTCTTCAATCAATAAAAAAGTAAAGGATGGAAAGATTGGACCTATGGTTCCTGTAAGATGCGGTGCTCTGAAATAATTGTTTCAGTTATGTAACTACATGTACATGTTGTTTAATAAATCAATCATTTAAAATTAAAATAATATTTTTATAATCTTTTAATTTAGTTCACTATTTTAAAAAATCACTCGATCATAATATTTAAAATTATTTTTAGGCATGTTAATTGCATTTCAATTCTTATCTAAGTGCACTTTGACATAATCCACCATTAATGAAAATAGCAGAAGAAATGTCATAGAAGATTTGTGGTACTTTCTTTTCTGAGCACCACCAGCAGTTCCAGCTGCAGAGGGGGCTACTAAAGATGGGGGTGGTTCAGAACAGGGGATTGATTATTTTACAGAGCTTTAAATTATATCTTTGCTTTCTATAATGTAGGAATAATAACCATAATTTTACATAATTGACATTTTGGTGAAATGAGAAGATCATATAATTCCTTTTGGAAATATTAAATGTACTGTGTCTTTCTTGATCTCTGCAAAAGTTCCCAAGAACATAAAAGCAGGAGAAGTGTTTAATGACTTATTATGATCACACTGGTGAAGTTTTAAAGAAAATGATGGTCTGATTTGGAAATTCTAAAATATATATAATTTAACCTACATCTTAGCATGCCAGAATGTCTCAATTTTAAGGGCTGCAGCTTTCTACTAAATAAAATAGGAGCTGCTAAAATGCAGTTTATTTCCTAGTGAGTTACCAGCAGCATCCCTTATGAACAGTATAAGTTTATTAAAAGAACTTTCCATTTCTGAAACTAAGCAAATTGGGTTTGCAAACTGATTAGGTTAAAGTAAAGCATCCCATAATTACCAAAGGAAAATATTTTCAGAGACTTTGTAGTGTTTTCTGGTTACATCAGAATATGTAAATAAAAGCTGTGAGCCAACATAAAAATATTGATACAAAAATGTTGCAATACGAAGGAAAAACTATTACATGAGATCACAGACACTGTAATTATCAAATTGTATTTACAACTCAAATGTGTCAACTTCAGTTCTTGTTTCTCTAAAGCTATTAAAACTTCCACGTCACAAACACAGCTGCGAAACTCCAGCCTTTCAACGATTTTAGGAGAGTGAGACTTCAGCTGCTCTGTTAAACTGGATATTTTACTCCAGAACTTTGGAAATTAAATATATAGTCAATGTTCAACTTCAATAATCTTGATGAGACCATTTCATTTGGAAAGAGAAGTAGTATAAGAGCAGAGCCCCTGGAATTCTTAGCACTGGTGTATCAGTCTTTCCATTATAAACTTCGAGGTGTTTTTTCAGGATACTATAATATTTGGCAGAGAAACTTTTAGGACGGGGAGACTTTTCTTCATAAAAAAATATAAAACTAATTTGTCTGTTCTATATTACAGGACACAATAAATGAAATGAAGTCTCTGCCCAGGCTGCCTTAAAAAGAGTCATGTTTTCAACATGTTAAAAATCTCTGTCATATGGGCTAAGATACTTAATGTTTGTAGACAATGAAAAAGGATAAATGACAAGACCAAAAGAGAATTGCATTTGTAATAAGCAGCTATTTCCTGTATTTGTAATGAATAAATGAATTAATTTATTCAGCATGGATCCATGATTCGAAGTGAATCAACATTTGATAAGGGCCCAGAGTCAGTGTGTCATATCTGAGTTAGGAACATGTTTTCCAAAGCCTGGGGAGCTGCAGCAGTCTCTGGGATGCATTAAGGAGTGGCAGAGCAGAGCTTGCCACTGGACACAGCAGCTGCATCTTATTCAATTTTCCTTGGACGGCGCAGCTGCTGCCTTCGCAAAAGCAGCCCGAGGGTGTGGTGTCCCAGACCCTGGAAACTCTGGCCAGCCCATGCGCTCCCGCAAACAAACGAGGCCTTTTCAACACCTACTTAGCATCAGCCAGAGCCCTCCCTGGTGGCCTCATGGCCAGAATCCCAAACACTCATCACTGGGCTTCACTTCTTCTTGGGGACAGTTCACAAAGATGCACTAGGTTGTGTCCAGCCACAGGGAGAGATGGACCAGCTCATGAACAAAGCTGAAAATGAGCCCATAAAACACTACACAGATGTAGAGTGGCACTCAGAGGAGTAGCTTGAAGCCAGTCGACCATGTGCTGCATGATTGCTGCTGCCAACACCGGCATTACGGTAGGAAACCACAGCCAGGGCAACGGGGAAGGAAGGGACCATCCCCAGCAACCACAACATGGCCACAGGCCAGCTGGATGAATGGGAAAACTTAGCCTTGGGGGCTTCTCATCCCACCTTTCCTGACAGCCTCAGGAAAGAAACTGAGTGTACTTTTGTTTGCATTAACTGCAAAAAAAGTCAGTGGAAATGAGAATGTAAAAATCATCAATGGTATTTGTCTGGTTGAAGAAATTCAAAGACTAGATTTTTATGCTTTTAAACCTTTAAATTGTTATGCTAAGTTATTATGTGACATAGCATTGTTATCAGCTTGGCATAAACGTATAAACAATGAGATATCCTGTGGCTAAGTAGATAGCAACAATAGATTACTGCAATAAAAATTACTTGTAATAAAGAAGTCAAAGCCCAAACTCACCATGATCCAAGAAGTTTCAAATGCATTATGGATCAGAAACTGAGTGTTGAGAAAACTGTTCAAAAGTAAACAATTTGTGCCAAGATCTGAGGTACCATCCTTTCTACAGATTTATTTTTTCTTTTTACCTGATTGGCCAAAAATGGAAGAGGATGGCCCTCAAAAATGTTGTATAAACAAATTTTTCCAGTGTTTCTTCAAGAACATACATAAATGTGACATTTCAGGAGGAAATATTGTAAGAAACCCAATACTCCAGCCTAAAATGCACATCTTTATTCCATTAAGATGTGCATTCAGCTAACAATTTGAAAGAAAATAATCACCTCTATATTTTCAGGCCAACACAAGGAAATTAAAAGCTAACATGGTGTAATGGAGTTGGGAATATGGGAAATTAAATACCAGTCTGGTTCCAAGAAAACCTGAACACCATTCCATCTTAGTACTGGCAGATTTGTTTTAAAATTCTCTCTGGAAGTGTGGTGGGAAACCTTTTCACCTTGGGCAGGCCACCCAGTAAACTGGCTTTGTGCTATCACTGGTCGTATCATGTGACCTTAACCTATATCTTTCTGGTCTTTCTTTGCCAGTTTTGCTTACCTTTCATGCTTTCTTATCTCAAGTTACAGCTCAAGTGTTTCTCTGGCACAGTTCTCATTCACCAGGCAGTATCTCTTACTAAGCACTAGTTAAACTGAAGGTAGGTGGTCATCAGCTGATGCTTGAACCTGGGGATGATGTTTAGTCCAACAGATTTCAGGCAGGTCAGCTGCACTCCTGGTCAGATCAGGATGCAGCTCTTTGCCCAGCTGGGATGGCTCACACTCCCACTGAGCTAAGCCAAGTGAATTGAGATAACTGCAGAGCATACAGGACACTGCTCTTAGTGTCGGTCCGTCTGGGAGGTTCTCACCCTTATGAGACTTATGAAGCCAGGTTTCTGGCAAAAAAATCTTCTTCCTACCTGTGAATAATTCACAGGTTCACCATGATCACCATAAACATATTTTGCTGTCCTTAATCTTGTGCCAAAGAGCTTAGGAAATGAATTTCAGGTTGGCCTTTTTTTTTTTTTCAAAGTGTATCTCATTTGACTATTGGCTCTTCACTCTTAATGGTGATTAATGATTAGTCACATATGTCCAACAACTTTTTCCAGTTGACTGCCCAGATGTCTGAGAGCTTTAAAGCAGGATAAAAAAGGAAGGATGATTATTAAATGCTGAATAATCAACAAAAGTGCATTCTTGAGTTTCTTGATGCTGTATGTCAGACTGTATTAGAGCAGGTACTCTGTAAAACAGAACGCTTTTTGTGAATCAGAATATATCTAAAGTTACATTCTACTGTAAAAGAAGTTTAAGGTACAGCTGAAGATACTTAAAAGAGTATTTTAAGCATTTTACTCGATGTAAAAATTGCATTGTGTGTGTTTTATAACACACCAATACCCGTGCTCTTTGTCTTTCCATCTGAGTGTGCACAGCCTATTTGGGTGTTCCCAATTTTGACTAAACGGCTTGCTCATGTTGATTATATAATGACACATATTTCCAAGGCTGTGGTTGGGTGCAGGTGCTAAGGTCAACTTCTTGTGTTTTGATTCTCAGGAGGATCCTCAGAAAATGAAGCATCTGTGGTTACATTTATAATTATAAATCATGCAATGAGATCACTGTAGACCTCTTTGTTTTCATAATAACAGCATGTAACATTTTAAAGCACACAGATTGTATACTGGAAACAGCATTTAACTGGAAACATCCAAAGGGAAAGTGCCCAGAAAATTTCTCAGGCACTTAATTTTATACCCTTAGAGTTAGTTCTAAAGTCTTCACTTATTTTTTAAGGCAAGTCCTTCGCAGTTTTTTTCCAATACTTTTCAAAAGAAGTGTACAAACCGTACTGCAAACAAAGGCAATACCTAAACTATGCAGTAGTAGAAGAGTCCTTATATAAAAAGTGAAGCTAAAGCATGAAAAATACGCAACGTATTCTGTAATAAAAATCACCTTTTATTGGCATTACTACCTTTTTTCCTTATTAAGGAAGTGGCAGTTGGTACACAGTACTGTTTGCTCTACATGATACAAATGGAAATAATAAGCTAGTGGCTAAATATTTACTTATTACATTCTTCTCCTATATGCTATTCACCAAGTCATGCGACTTACAGTTTTGCATAGGAAGATGATCAATGATTAACCACAGGTTACAACAAATTCCCTGGACAATCCCATAGAGATTTCTGCAAAATGGCTACTGTTTATTAAGGTGGATACACACACAAAGATTACGTCCTCTTTTTTAGGTGAATTCATTTGTGTCCAAATTAATGGGGTTTTTTCATATTTTTTTCTGTTCTGCATTATTTGGTCGATACTGGAAGAAAAACTTGGTAGTCTGTGTGTCAGAACAGAAAAAGTATTCACAAAATCATTTAAAAAGTTGAAATACTTTTTCATTATCCCCAAATATTTTCAGTCAAAACAAGTAATTGTTTAGGCTTGCAGTATCTTGAAAAGTTTCTGATTTTCTTGAGAAAACATTTCACACAAAATACTTTGTTCATCTGTACTATTTTGTATGGAAAACAAACAAACAAACAATAGTTTTAATTCATTTTTCATGCCGTAGAGGGTAGGAACAGCTGATAAAGGAAAAGGTGTGACTCTGCAGCATGACTCATGTTGTAGGGACTCCTGTGTGCCAGGCATTGGACATCTCAATTGAATTTCTGTATGCAAATACTGTTGTGCCACAAACTGTGCCTCTGGGAGGCATGTCAGTGGTGAGAGCAAAGGGGAAAGGACAGAAGCATGTCTTAAGATAATTTGGAGAGGAATGGGAGTCCAGCACAGGCAGGTGACAGTGTTGCAGAGAACAGAGACAGAATTTAGTCATTTGCATTCTATGCATTCTAGCTGGCTTCACTGTGCCACTGTGCAGTCTGGAGAAAAAAGATGAATATGCTCTGCATCATCAGGCAGGGAAAAGGTCTCTGCTGAGCCAGAAAGGAATAGAATAGAATCATAGAATCATAGAATATCCTGAGATGGAAAGGACACACAAGGTTCATCAAGTCTGGCTCCTGGCTCTGCACAGGACACCACCAGAAATGACACCGTGTGTCTGAATATACAAATTTAGCCTCACCAAAAAATGTCAGCTCTGCAGAGTTTGTTGAGAAGCTTGGCAAGTCTTTCCCTGAGTACCTTCTGTCTGGGACTTCATTTGCCATTAAGGATGTGCAGGCCAGAAAATTGTCACTGTGAACTTCTCAGCTACTTGAGCACAGTGCCATGATCTGCGGACCATTTTCCCTCGGTGCATCTAGGAGTAAATCATCATCATCTTTTTTGTGGAGAGATCCATTGGAAAGCTGAAACTTTTATTTGCTTCATGTCTGCATGCATGCTTCACTCACTGATGCCTCTGTAACTCTTTATATATGACTGTACTGTTCCATGAATACCACAGAACATTCCTTCTGAAACCCAACTAACCCCTTAGTTTCTTAATTTTGCCTTCACTTAAAAGTCAAGGCAAAATGCAGGAACATGTTTGCAGACTTTTTCATATGAAAATGAAACACCTTTCATCTCCTTCTGTACATGCACCCACATTTTAATATACCACACTAAACCACCACTGATCTTATTTCTAAAGAGATTGTTCCACGTCTGCTCTCATCACAGCAGTCTCTGTGCCACAACTGCAAATCAACTAGTGATGGCAAAGGCGAATTTAAAATGAGTATTTTGCTTCCTCAGTGATTTCTACATTATATACTTATCATATCACTCTTGGGAGAGAAAGGACGCTAAAAATATCTAGAGTGAAAAAATCATTATTTTAAGAGGCTACAGGAAGAAAGCAAGAAGTCACTGTTACGTAGAGTTCTAGATATTTATCTGATTCACTGAGTCAGAGAGCTAATGGACTTACAAGAAAGCTCATCACTTCTGCATCACTGCTAGTGTGAAACTATTTTTATACTACTTTCTCCAGTGCTCAAATCCACTCCTTTATTAGAATTTTCTATTTATACTTATTTTCCTTAAGTACATTGATTTTTGCATTTCAGCATACCACAAAGATCCCTATCATCATTATGGTACAAACTAAGCATGCAAAAAAATCTAGGGAGTGCCAAGTTTAGAGGTTACAAAGTAAAGCCTCAAAAAGCCATGTAGAATTGTAGACAATTATCTGAGAGATCCACTTAGTCATAGACATATTAATGTATTAAGTCCCCCTGAATATAATGAGAATGCTCATCTTGGTTCTAGAAGGTGCTGGTGTTTAAAATACTTCTTTATTTTCTTTGATTCTGAAATCACACAAAACATCCTCCTTCTGGCAGTCAGTACTTACATTCCCCTGCAAAACTATCTGCATTTTCATGTTATGAAACTGCTGCCATGAATTTTCTAGTAAGTTCTAACTCTAACAACTGAATTTCTCTTATCAGTAGTTTTCTTCCACGATGTTTCCAGTTTAGTTACCTGTTGGATTTTTACAGTTACCAAGAATAATAAGGACATGCAGTCTGTGTGTTTTTTCTAATGCTTGCATTGGATGATTCCTAAAACGGTTTGCAAATTACTTAGCACCAACTGAAATGTTAGGCCCTAAAGATGACTCAGTTTGCAATCACAACTCATTAGTAAGATTCCAGGGAGACAAACTATCATAGGAAAATACATGTGTTTCCATGTGAAGTTTTCCACTTGGAAAATCTTGAATTTTAACAGTGTTTTGCAGAATAGCTCCTAAGGGTTTCTGTTGACAGCTCCAGCCCTCACCAAGGTGTGTTATGCACTCATTGTGCTATTCTAATTAGAAGCCATCATAGTTTGTAAAGAATAAATTTTTCATTTTCATTCACATTAAGTCTGTATTTTTTCCTTTTTTAATAAAAATGTTAGGTTCATAAAATCATAGTGAATAGCTAAACATCTGAGATGATTTTCTGCAACACTTAACTTAGTATAATTATACAACTTATTTGAAGCTGATATACAGTACACCAGATTTAGTCAGTGAAAAATAGGATTGGCACTTGCTGGAGTTCCGTTTGTCTATAATTTCCACTGGTGTTTTCCTCAAGAATAAAATTAGATTATCCTTAATTCTTCCATATCTGTGCAAAAAGTTAAGCCCCACAGAAATCACTGGAGTAATTAATTTCGTCCCATAATGGTCAAGAGGTTCAGTCTATCAGAAAGGTGACTTTCACTTCATCATTTGTTTTGTAACTACCCAGAGAAGAGGCACGAGGCTGAAGGACAAACACACAGTGTGCTTATCTGGGGAAAAACTGCACCTTGAATGACCTCCTCTCCAGCTAAACCTTGTGCTCGGAAGCATTCTGCCATCTTCTTATGATGTGCAAGTGTCCCTGGCATGTGCACGTGTTGTACGAGCCGGCAGTGAACTCTTGCAGGTGTGCACTTCTGCGGAAAACATTTAAGTGTGGAATGCAGAGGAGGAACACCGGTCAGGAGGTAAACTCAGGGTTACTTCTCTTAACTTATTCCTGCAGTCCAAGCCCTGTGAACAATCAAAGGGATTTCTCATCATCCTGGAAGGACATCCCATCTCCTGTTGCTTGTCTTCCTGGAGAAATTTCCAGTGTTTGGCAAAGGTATGTATACTCACATCATGTGTACTCACTCATCCTTGCATCTAGGATATATTTACACATTGGCATCTCTCCTTGGGAACAGGAGTATAAAAAAGGTGTCTCAAGAATAATGCATATTATTTTCTCCCTTTTCTACATATTCCTAAACCCAGAAATACAAATTACTGTGTCAAGATTTGCAAACAGGTTGGTATGTTAATTTTTATACTTTACTCTGTTTTTAAAACACAGAGCAAAAAAAAAAAAGGAAAAAAAATAAAAAAAATACAGAATAAGTAGCATTTACAAGACAACTGGGAAAATCAGATAACTGCTAATAGTTTGGTGGATACATTGTCAGAAACATACAGACTACCATTTGACCAATAGCTACTTCTATTTATTTTTAGCAAAACACATTTAAATCAATAGCTCCTTTTTAATATTTGATGTCCTCCTACCATTAGCCTGCTGTTGTGTCCTTTTTTCATTGCTAATCAAAGCTATTGGCAATGACCTTGACATTTTTCTAGGTTTTTAGTGGCTCAGGTTTCACTTAAATTAGCAATTCTGGGAACAGTTTTTCGTTGATTTATAACCCACCTACATTTTAAAAATTTGGGTTGCATTTTGTTATTCCACTTGCAAGCAATTCTATAATTTTTATTTGAGAGACAAGGCTTAAATTAAAATGCTTTTGACTTTTCTGTTTTCATTGTATATAGTACCCAGAATATATCAAACTGACTACTTATATATATCTGATTATGTGTTATGACAGCAGGATGTCAAAAACCAATTTCAATCTTCCATTGTAATTATCCAGAGAAGCCAATATCACTTTGGGTCCCCAGTTTGGGTTTGCAGGGTCTTTTTGAAAGGATATTTGGAACATTTTCTTATTTCACGATTATTCTGTAGCTGTGGTAGAAGGCATAGAAATTTAATGATGAGTTTTTCTGTGTTCCATTAAAAGTGGAACCTACTTTTAGCTCAAAAATTATAATTTTTAGGAGCATAGTTACTGCACAGTTCACTACATCTCAAGCATTTCCTCCTATATTGAGACCAGCATACGGTAATGTTCTTTGTGACACAGAAAAGCACACAGAATCTCATTATTTAAATTAGGCAGGTAAGGTTAATAAATAAGAGTCCAGAACTGAAGTCACACAGCAATTAAATAAGCATCAATCCAACACTGCTTTTTCACACAGACTACTTTCCTGTAAAAGGTGTTTTAGCAATTATCTTATCAGTTGTTACTACATCAGCAGTGATTTATATAATTCTGCCTGTGTAGTTAAGCTGGTGTTAGATTATAGCCAATGAAATGAATGTAGCAGTTGCATTAAATAACTCATTTACTTTTCAGTGAGTCACAGGAAATACTTAAACCAATTTACCTTGTACTAGCAAAAGCTTTGTACCCAAAGTTAAAAAAAAGTATGACCTGATCCAAAGCTTGCTGAAGTCCTTTAAATCTTTCCACTAACAGCAATCAGTCTCTTACACACATGTATAGTATCTATATAATATGTACATGCTCTCTCCTTCTGTAATTTCTCGCGTCTGCAATGACTCCTGCAGTTTTTAGCATGTCTCTCTCACTGGAGTTCATCAGATCCCTACATGGAGCTCGGCTGAGAGCTCAAGGTACATGTGCTGTTAATCTTCCTCTGTGCTCAGGGCTGCACCTGTGCAAATGGAGTCCAGAGGGGTCTTTCAAAGTAGGCTTGGCTGAAGGCAGACTTGGCAATCTTCCTAGTGTTATGCAGTGCTTTAGCAAGACACTGAACAAAGCAGAGGGAAACGTAGGTGCTGTTTGCTTAGAGCAGAATTGCACACATCCTGTGCGAAGGCATCAGAGAAGCAGGGAAGCATTGAATGCCAAGGTCATGATTTTGTCTTGCCAGCCACCGTTTACATCAGCCACCCGTATATATGTGACTCCACTGAGAGAGGTGTATTCACGGCCCAAAGACACACAGGGGCATTGTTAGCATTGTTAGCATTGTTCTTACAGAGCAGAGCCAAAGAAAAAGCTGCCCACAAAAGTTACTGAAATTTTTGCCAAGGAAGTAATTCTGGAACCAGTACCATCATATATACTGGAAGAAAAATATTATATACATCTGAACAATCCCTTTCACACAGAGATCTCAAAATGTCTTCCCACACATGGATAAACATTTTCTTTATCTGTGGGCAGATGTGAAAATTAATTGCAAAATAATGGCTTCCCACAAGTGACAGTGAGGGTGTGTGGTAGACCTAAACACAATTGTGTTGAACTACCTTTAAAGCAGTCCTTACTGCAAACTGAATGCCATTTATTTCTATCGTCTGCTTTTGCTTCTTTTTTCAGAAATACACATATCCACTTTTCACGCTGATCAATGCTAACAAGGGAAGCTTCGCCGAAGTTCCTCATGCAAGAAAGTACCCACAAGAAACCTGTATAAAGCTGCCCTTTAACAAGAAGATTATTTCTGTCCACCAAGAGTCTACATTTTTGTCTCTTCCTGCAAAGGGAAACTTCTTTTGTTATGAAGCTTATGCTATAAATTAATTTCTGGAAAACTTGCCCATTTTAGAGGTGCGTTCTCAAATCTGTGACACATACAAGTGCTGCCTAATGAATCCTGTGAGTTAACCTTAAACAAATAAAATAATCAATATTTTTGGAGCATGGATCATGCTCTGTACCATCACAGTCTGGTAGGCAACATCACTAACCTAATATTAGAAGTGCTAAGAAATTTCAGGGGGTTATTATATGACTCAAATACCCAGTACAGGAAAATGAAGGGTCTCATTACTGTGTGCTCAGCATTTCTTGGACATTGGACTTTGTTCAGGTGTCTCACCCCCAAAATAAAATCTTAAAAATTATAACTCAGCCTTGAAAATATTGGCTGAATTTTGTAGATGCCCCAACCAATGCCCCAATCAATGGCTCAGTTAAATTCAAAGAGTTTTAAGGTTAAGTTTATTAACTGTTGAAATGTGCAAAATGTATGCTCAAGACTCAGTTTCTGCAGGCTACTGGCACACTAATGGCATGTAAAGGAGCAAATTATTTGCAAGGCTTATTGCTGGTTGTGTAACAGCTTAGGAATTTTCAAAAAAGCAGTATACAGAGACAATGGTGACACTGGGCTAGGTCTGAAAAATTGGAGCTGTTCTTAGATACGTAAATTCATCTATATACCTAAAATAATATATATCATTCTTTTCTGGAATGAGGCATTCATCTATAAAGTATGATTTTAATCTAGGACTTCCATGTTTAGATAATGAGACATTTTGGGTTATACTTTCTATTAACATTCATTTTATAAGAAAGACATAGTATAAAATAGATTTAAAAGCCATGTTCTAAATTGTTACAAGCACCATATTAGAGCATGGGCCAGTCCTAAGAGAGAGGCCAAGGACAGAAATGTTAACATTCTTAAGTAAAAGATAGCAATGAAATTGATTTTATAACTTTAGCTCTTTTATTGAATTTCAACACTAGCACACACCCCTATAGTGTGTGATAGTGTCAGTGGAGTTCTATTTTTACTCTTAAAGTTCCATATATGTCTTTCACTCCATATTTGCTGGGAGAGAGCAGCACAGTATTTCTGACAATTCTTATTTCGATACCATGCATCTGAGCTATCCAAGATTTCAGCTACATTTGGCTCCAGATCAGAATCATGTAACTTGGATTAATCTGTGTTATTGATAAAGTCCTCAGAATAATACTGGAAAGCAAGTATTAAGGTTGCACTGAGTACAACATGTTATGGTAGTCTATACAGCCTTTGCCTTGTATTTCACTACATGGTCACAGCTTTCTAAAAATAGGTCTCCCACATAAAATTCTATAGGGTTTATAAATGCAGGAGTGCTTTGCAAATAATAATTTGTTTTTGAAGTGCCTCTTTGTGGTAAATTGTGGAGGCCGATTGACCTGTGGTACAAGAGACAGAGAGTTCTTGGTAAGACAGTCTCTGGTGCCAAAGACTTACTGGTCACAGTGAGGGAAAGAAGCCTCTCCCAGGATGCCTGTTCGGTTGTGGTAGTGTACCCCAGTTATGCTTTCCCGGCTGGCTCCTGGTGTTAGCCACACCCCTGTACTGAAGCCTGAGCTGTCACGTGCTCGGGGTCATTTGCCTCTAGAACACTTCAGAAGTTGTAGCAATAAACTGCTTTCCGTAGAACTCTACGCAAGGACCCTTCTCAACTCCTTGCCAGCGGCTTAATATTCCTGAAGCCATCCCTGTGTCTGTGCGTTCATGTGTGTGAGCCACAGAGCCGCAGGGAACTCAGTAACAGGTACTACTGTAGTCACTTTGGGTTTATACAGATGAACACCCAAACCAGTCCATCTATACACTCAAGGGTAAGTGAAGTTAAGCTGCCCTGGTAGTTCATAGCATAGCAGGTTTTCACTGCTGCTACCCAGTACAATAACTGACAAGTATTGGTATGCAATGTCTTCATCCTGCAGTCTTATCAGAAAAGGGATCAGTATCAGAATGACATCGTGGGCCAACTGCTACGCGCAGGCATATAACATCCCCATGTACATTCTGCCCATTGTAGAACTGGAAGGGCTGGAGTCACTGGCTCTTCCAGTACCACACAGGAACTCCATGTAATTGCATGAAGTTTATGTAGGTTCAGGAGGGACAGACCAAGTACTTGGAAGGGAGATCCTGGGAGTTACTAAATAAGCCACAAAGAGAATCACTTGATTTTATAACCTTCAAGTGATTTCAAAGCTCAAGAAATCAGTGAAGGTGCAAATGATGGCTAGGTGAGCACTGCTGCAGGAGAAAAAAGGGAGTTTGCTTTGACTCATTTTCCAAAGGGACCTACTTCTGGTTTTGAGAGAGAGAGAAAAAACTGAGTCACATGGCCCATGGGCTGAATCAGTATTTCCACTCTTATGGAAGCTGCCATATAGCAATACATTAAAGGTATTTTCTCCTGCAACTCCCTGCCTCAAAGCATAGTCTTTCTCATGTCAGAGTTCACCTCTTTCACTTTTGTTGGGAAATGCGTGGAAGGCTCAAGGTAGGGCCTGACCAGCTACAGCTACTGCAACGCAAGAGATACAGGGGTTACAGAGCAAGAGAAGTGCCTGGACACTAACTGGGAGACCCAGTTGTCTATGGTCTGTTGTGTGTCTGACTGAGGAGATCCTGAAGAAAAAACAACACAGAAGCCTTCTGGATCTTTGCCAGCTAGAATATAGATGAGCAATACCTGGTCTCTACCTTAGTAATGAGACTGGCGGCAATCCAGGAAAGTTCCCACCAAGTGTGGTCACACTGCCTATGCAATGCTCTCCCTCAGCTGACCCATAATTCAAACAGATTAAGTGCTCTCTTCCTCTCTTTTCTTCACCTTCATCTTTTGTAAGCCTTTTAGGCTGCATGGTCTGCTTGGTTTCGATGAATGAATGCTTTTATTTGCATCTTTGGTTAACTTGACGTGCATTAAGAGTGATTTCAAGATGACTGAAAAACAACAAAGCATTCTCCACCCAAATACTCAGTGAAAATATAAACCGCAGCACCTTAACAGTGCTGTAATATGCACCCTCTGTGCATCAGAGAATAACAGCGTGTTCTTCACAGGGGCCAGGGCATGAAGAAATGCCTAGTGACTATTGAGTAACAGGAAAGGCTCTCTGCCAGGCCCTAGACACTGGGAGCCATGGCTGATTTCAGAGAGCAATCAAGCCATGTCTTCCAGAGGCACTTCTGAGACAGGATTCACAACTTTTAATTATCCTGCCTGAAGAAGCCTGAGACAGGATTCAGGGCTCTAATTAGCAGAAACCTATATTTGTCCTTGTCATCAGCAATAAAATTTCAGTGTTATAAAGACACTTTGTTTCATGGAGGGCAGAGGCTGAGGAGTGGTTTTTATTTTGTTGGTTGTTTTTTATAATTTGAGTATTATAGATTGTGGAATGAGGGACAGGACATTTCAAACAGAGTGTTTTTGGAGGCTGGACTGTAATTTCATACTGATTCAGAAAAAGATTGGCGTGGAAACCACTGATTGTAGGGAAACAAAGAAAAAAAGCCTTTCTCTGGTGAGGGGCTTTTTACCTGGTTTTTTTTGCATTTGAAGTTCAATGCATGCATTGGTGTTTAGATTTTCCAGGGAGAGCCTCAAGAAATACCAAACTATGTCCTTTCAGCACTCTGAGGATCACACAGGTAGAGTAAGGTTGTTCCCAGAAGATCAGCTCTGTTCTGGGAAAATCAGGGGTGTTCTTGAAGTATAAGTACAACTACTTGCTTAGACAATTGGTAAAGATGCAGAAGAAGAAGGCAGCTAGAAGAAAGGAAAAAGCAGCCAGAAGAGGGACTTCATGGCTGCGATATGAAAATTTAGTGACTCAGGGACCCAGGGGGTCATTTGACTTCGAAAGATTCTGCCTCTAGACTTTCCATAGGGACAGTTTGTGTTAAGGCATATCTTGCAGTCTTTGAAAGTTTATTGAAGAGCATAAAGTAGCAAAAGAGCACCAGATGTCTGCTTCACTATAAAGCTGATGCAGAATGACATTCTCTTTTCAACACTCTCATTAAGAATGAGATTCAGATTACAGCCAGCCTAAAAAAGCTTTATTAAAAAAAAAAAAGAAAGGACTTGCAAGGAAAGGAAAACTGATTTAATCATGGATGTGGTTGAACTGCTGGAAAACCTGTATTAGATTAACCACAGATATTAAGAAATTTAACCCAACTGGTTCACTTCTGTTAGCATCAAATATTTGACTGTAAATTAGTTTTGTGAAGCTGTCTCAGTAAGGATTGCAGACCTTAGCTCTGCCTTTGGTATGCCTGGAGGTTTTACATCACTTCTGATTTACTCTGCAGCCACAGACCTGAACTAAGATTCCTCAGTGCTATATGCCACTGTTCTCTTTTCTGTGAAAAACAACAGAATAGCACTTAGTCGTTTAGTGTGAATGCTGAGATGGTTGAGTTGAGCAGTCTCAGACCCTTAAAAGAAGGATGTCACAAAAGTTCTACTGTATTGGTAATATTTTTGTTGACGTTGAAAATTTGCTTGGATACTATAGCAGTGGGCTCTACAGAACATGCTCCAGAAAAAGAAAGAAACCAAATATTTGCACATGCTGGAAAGAAAGTGAGTCAGCAATTGAGTGGGAACATTAATCAAAACTCAACAATGAGCAACATTGTGATGAGTCTTGCTTCAAGCATGGCATTCACCAGAAATTTCGCCTAAAATTAAATTTCAGGAAGTGGATTTGTCTGGAAATGCTTTTGCTCGAAAGGAGTGCAAAAAATAGTGTAAAATTATTATTTCAAACTGCAGTTTAAAATAATACTCAAAGGACTAGAAGGGAAACTCCTCATCCGCTCCTGAGACCTCATTTGGTTGCATGTATGCTATGGAGAGAGGTTAATTAGCTAAAAAGTCTCTTGGGCCATGGTATAACTCCTGCCTGGCAAAATGTTGCTGTCCATACAAAAAGAAAGAAGGCAGTGAATGGAATCAGAGAGGGACAAGCCAGGAGAAATATTTTTTAAATAATTCCAAGAGTTTAGATTAATCAAGAAACTCAGTTTTCAAGGTTATCTGGGTAGACATTTTGATACCCTGCCACTTTGCACATGCAACCGAGTAAAATTAATATATCCTGTTGATAAAACAAAGCCATCAGTTACACAGTTGTGTCTCCAAAAATCAGATAAACAACACTGTTCAGAAATTAGCCAGTGTCAGAAATTACACAGCCCTCTGTATCAATAGCATTCTGGAAGAAGTCCAGACCTGTCAACACGGAAACATGCAATATGATTTAATAAGTACAGCAAAAAAAGTTTGTGTCCAACCCATCCTTAGTGAAGACGGGAATCTGTTTGTGTTCCCACACAGAATATAACATGCTTAGTTTGCATGTGATTTTATCCTGAAAACACGTATTGTTATTGTGAAATCCATTAGCAAATGTTTGCTGAAGAGGGAGAACATTGTTGAAATTTTTACTGTTTATTCACTGAAAACTTCTGGACAATGGTCCTGTTGACTGACCGGATCTCCTTCTATGACAAGGTGGCCCACTTCACAGAGATGAGAGGCTGAGAACGTTGTCTACCTGGACTTTAGTAAATCCTTTGACACCATTTCCCACAACATTCTCCCGAAGAAACTGACTGCTCGTGGCCTGGATGGGTGTGCTCTTGGCTGGGTGAAAAACTGGCTGGATAGTGTGGCCCAGATTGGTGGTGAATGGAACAAAATCCAGCTGGTGACTGGGCACTAGTGGTGCTCCCCAGGGCTCAGTACTGGGGCCAGTCCTGTTTAATATCTTTATTGATGATCTGGATGAGGGGATCTAAGGCACCCTCAGTCTGTTTGTAGATGACACCAATTTGGTTGTGTGTGTTGGTCTGCTGGAGGGTAGAAAGGCTCTGCAGAGGGATCTGGATAGTGTGGATTGATGGGATAAGGCCTTTGTGTGAGGTGCAACAAAGAAAAGTGCTGAGTCCTGCACTTGGGTCACAACAACCCTAGGCAGTGCTACAGATTGGGAAAAGAGTGGCTGGAAATCTGCCCTGGGGAAAAGGGCCTGGGGGTGCTGAACGTGAGCCAATGTGTGCCTAGGTGGCCAAAAAGGCCAGTGGCATCCTGGCCTGTATCAGCAGTAGTGTGGCCAGCAGGACCAGGGCAGTGATTGTCCCCCTGTACTCAGCAATGGTGAGGCCACACTTTAAATCCTGTGTCCAATTCTGGGCCTCTCATTTCAAGAAAGACACTGAGGTGCTGGAGTGAGTCCAGAGAAGGGCAACAGAGCTGGTGAAGAGTCTGGAGCACAAGTCCTGTGAGGAACAGCTGATGGAGCTGGGGTTGTTGAGCCTGGAGAAGAGGGCTGGGACAAGACCTTATCTCTCTCTACAAATGCCTGAAAGGAGATTCTAGCAAAGTGGAGGTCAGCCTCTTCTCCCAAGTAACATGCCATAGAGCAAGAAGAAATGGCCTCAAGTTGTGCCATGGGAGTTTTAGTTTGGATATTAGGAAAAATTTCTTCATGGAAAGGGTTGTTAAACATTGGACCAGGTTGTACAGGGTAGTGGTTGTGTCACAATAAGAGATCTGGAAAATAAGAGTGACACTGTTCCCAGTTGTTTGTTCCACCAACTGTTTTATTTTGCCCAAGGAACTCTCAAAATATCTCAGCCTTGGCTAGTAAAAGTAGCTGTTGAAAAAACACTAGCAGAGCTGTGGGCAACAATGAACCAGAGCTTTTTGGCATGGCAGAGAATGGATGGTATTCTGGGAGGTGTTTTCTGCTTCACTTTATGGAGTTCATCACTATGGTAGTTATGTTTGTTGATATCAGTAAAGGGTGGCAGATCTGATGAGGGAATAGTTTGTATTTGGTTATTTGTGCTGTGCCTTCCAGTGAGAGAACACAGCGAACTAAAAAGAGAGCAATAAAGCAAGGGAAGACATAAATCCCACGTAAGGAAAGAAAAATCCACAAATTTTTCAGTGCATAAGGAAGGAGAAAAAAAGCCCATATTCTCACCGGTACAGATAGCTCTTTATGTTGATTATTATCAAAATGGGATATAAACTTTAAATAGAAACTGTAAACAGCTTTTAGTAATGGCAAAATTACAAATATTATCTTTAGATATAGCTAGTATTTTCCTTCTCCATCATAGGTGCTATTACATTTTCATTCTGATCTTCTGAAAATATGGATGAATGAAATAGAGATCCACAACATACCTGGTACTGATTGTTTCCAGCCTTTTTCAGGCATTTGTAGATGTGAAACTCTGATAGCCTAAAGCAATACTGAAGTTTTATGGAGCAGAAATAACCAAGAAGCTAAGAGGACTTTTCTCCGTGGTAACCCAGATATTAAAATGGAATGATTTAGACTAGTTGTATGTGGACTGTGCCCTCTGCCACAAGCCAATATGCATTAACATGGTGAAAAAGCACTGACAAAACTTTTGCTGGCATTGCAAAGAAAAGAGTTTGAGAAATATTGGGACAGTATTTCCAACAGACACAGAAAACTGTCAAGGTAACAACACCTCTTCTTTGCTGGCAGCTTCCTTCCTCTGATAAGCACAGCCCTATCTGTAACCCCTTCACGGAAATCAAATTACACACTCCAAGAGCATTTGGATCCTCAGATGAGGACTACCACAGACTTCTCAATATCTCTGTAAATGCACCTTTCTGGCACTCATGTCTTGTCTGTGCTCTGGATTACAATGCCAAACATGACAACTGAAAAAATTCTGTAATGGTTCCAAAATGCCAATTTCTGTCTTTTTTTTAGTAGCATGACAAATGTAAAAATTAGGCAATGCTATAAATAATTGCATTCAAGTCCTTTCCACACCAGTCTCATAAGCCCTGTTGTAAGTATCCTCCCAGGATTTTTCTTTCCACACTTGCCTTCTCCATTAATTCACAAATTCATAAACAGCAGGGATGAAAGGATTATGAAGAAATCATCTGGTGTACTTTGGCCCAAAGTAATATCAAATACACCTAAATCATTCTAAATGGATGTTTGTCTGACATCTGTTGTAGATTTTTATACTATCCAAGCAAAATATTCCAGTTCTTCAGTGTCCTATTAGAAAGATTCTCAATGTCTCTAACTTACGCTTCCCTCTCTGAAAGTCCATTGCTCTTACACAGAAAAAATGTGCAGACTATGCTACAGATGCTGTAGAATTTTTCTTTTTTATATTTAGATATTTTTATGTTGTGTATCCCATCTCTCTCTCTCTAAACTGAGTCTTTTTCTCTCCTGTAAGTCTCCTAGAGCTCATCTAGTCCAACTGCCAAACCAAGGAAGGGTCTCCTATATTTGTCATTTGTGTTTATCTGATCAGTATTTGTCTGTTCTCTTAATAGAACAGATTTCATGTTAAGTGAAGTAATAGTTGTGTAGTTTTTGGCTTCTGTCTGGTCTTTCCCTAGTAATGTACCTTCTGACTTACCCAATGTCCAATAAACACTTCCTAAATCTGTAGTGGAATATCCCTGCCCACATGCTACTCAGTGTGTTTTATGTAAGGAGGTGTGAAGCTCCTTTATGGCCAAATAAGACAGAACAACAGGTGCCAGTCACTTTTAATGTAATTTATAAACACTTCCAAAGTGAATGTGGTATTTCATCTAGGGCCCACTTCAGAAGCAATTCAGACTGTGTATTTCCCTCTCTCACAGAGCCCTGTGACATTACACCATGTTAGTTAAAGAAAAGTGAGTTTTACCTTTAGTGATACAAACCCAATTTCAATGCTTTCGAAAAGACTCCACAAAGAATTTTGCTGTAATTTGTGATGATGGAACAAGCGTGATAGTGATATGTGACACATACGGTGCCTTTTGTAGGATAGAGCTGACAGATGGCTTTGCCATTCTTCTTACATATGCAGCCCTAAAACAGAGACACTCACACAGTATTCCTAAAAACTGCTTAGCACCTTCAGTGCCTTTCTGGTAAGTGGGGATAATTAATAAAGTATAATGACATGGATATACACTGTCCTCTGGCAAGTAATTGTAAGAAAATAAGCATTGTTAACATAGAGTGATCTACAGTAACAAACCATAAAATAATACAGGCTAGAGAGGGAAAAGACCGATTAAGTCATCCACTCCATCTCCTGCCAAGGCAGGCTTCTTTTCTGCCATATATTATTAAGTGCTTTGTCCAGCCTAGTTTTAAATTATTGAAGCAATTTGATATCCCCTATTTCCTTTGGGACACTACTCTCCAATTCAATTCAGAGGTATGTTTGTTTATTCCTTGCTCCATAAATAAAATTTTCTTTGCCTATCTGCACTACTTCAAAAAATTTCTTTCCAAATTCTTTTTTTTTTGTTTTAACTTTATTTTATTACTATTGGAGCTGAGACATAAAATGGGGGAAGTAGAGGACTTTGGATGAAACAAAGACATGAGGTTCTCCTGAAAAACTAAATAAAGGGAAGGTGTTTTCTCTGGGTTTGTTTGCTTGTTTGTTTAATCTTGCATCATATCTTTATATACCTCATAAACCAGAGCCAAATAAAATAACAGCCTTTGCACACTGTTGAATAACTTCTTGTCCTGCCAGTAACTGTCCTGTGACAGTAAGCATCCCAAGCAGCAGTGGGGGAGATATTTTGGGAGCCATGCAAGAGACAAGGAGGCAGGAAGGCAGAGAGGGATGACTGCCCAGCACCCTGACAAGCGAGCACAGTGCCCACAGACTGTCCTTGGCGGCAGCAGCTTCCTGCAGAGCTGCCCATGTGGTGGTGTGGTTCTGACTCAAGTATGCCAAGGGTTTCTTAACTTTTGGGCTGCTCAGAAATGTAAGATCAGCTCAGGAAAGCCCTGCAGGCCTCATTGGGTCCTGTGGATCGCTGGGCGAGGTGTCGCAAGGGGAACGACCAAGCACTAAATGTGCAGGACAGCAAAAAACACAGGTAAATGATTACAAGGATTGATTAAAAGGCATGTGCATGGCATAAAAAGATAAATAGCAAAGAAAGAAATTCTTAATCCCAGGTGTTCATCTGTGCCTTGTCAAGTGTTCCAGCAAGCTCGTCCCCAGCCTTACGCTCCGGTACACTTTACAAGAAGTTTTCAGGTAATGGGAGTTTAAAAATTAACTGGTGCACCTTGTGCTGCACACTCATGAGCCAGGGCCCTTTGAAGTGGGTAGAAAAATCCCCACAATTTCAAAGGGCTTTGAAGCTGGCCCTGGGCACACAGAGACAGTGGTTAATTTTACACTCGGACGCAGAGGCGCCCTGCAAACGAGTGGTGCAGTGGCTGGGACAGTGACAGGCGTTGGGACAGCGGGGAACGGCTGCTGGAGACACAGCAGGGGCAGAGCCCAGGCATGGATGTTGGGCAGCCAGCCAGCACAGCATCCATCCTGCAGCCGTGCCTCTGGCAGGCACCTACCTCCTGCTAGCCAGATTAAGGCAATGCAGAAGGACACGGGAAAAATAATCTGCCCTTCCTCTAAGCAGGTACAAATGTTGAGCCTTGGGATAAGCAGCAACTGCAAAGTACTCCCCTGGGAAGCCACCTGCAGCTGGCAGTGGGAATGGAGTGCAAGTTTAGCATGGAATAGCTGAAAACACTGTGAATACACAGGAAAACACTAAAGGGTAAACCAGAACTGGAGCAAAGAGGGCACAATGTGACATTGAACTGATGCTCTCCCTGCAACTGCAAAAGAAAATGAAGGTTCCCTTTGAGCAATCATACAGAAAACCCTGAGGTCTGGCAGCAGCCAACAGCAGCAGCTCCTTTATCCAGATCTCCTTTTCCAATCTTTTGACAAAAGAAGAAGGGATCAACCCATGCCTGGTGGCATAAAAGTACAAAGTCTTGCTCCTGAGCACCCAGAGGGCACTGCAGAGGGAGAAGGCAGTTTCCCAGCCGGCACTGAGGCACAGACCCAGCGAGGCATCACCCAACGTGGCTGTCAGCCTCACACATCCTCCCGCCACACCAGGTCCTGCCTCACTCAGCAGTTCCTGCTGGGGGCAAGCCAGGGAGCCTACCAATTGCTGAGACACCCCAACCTCCCCCTGTGGTTCTTGGGGAGCAGGACAACAAGGGCTCCTTCCACACTGGCCCACCTGGGCCTCCCTCCCCACGTTTCTGTATCTCAGCTCCAGCCCTGTGTCCCTGGGATGGCCTCACTCCAGTGTAGTGGCACTGCTGAGATGCACAATCCCAGCTCCAAGGCTGGTGAGGGACTAACCAAGGCCAGTGAGTAAAACCTCAGCATCACCGAATAGATATCCTATTTAGACTCCATTGTCAGAAAGAATTCCTTGTGGACTCCTCCTGGTCCCCTTGCACAACAACAAGGCTGCTCCGGAGTCTGAGCACACCCACCTTGAGACTCAAGGCTTTTTGTAAGCTGTTCTTCTTCACTTTGAATCACTTACAGTGTTATAAGAAGGTCATTTGAATTGTGCTTTGCTGTTGCTAGTGTCTGATTGTACTCCTTAAAATAGTTTTAGAAGAAAAAAAAGTAAGAAATAACAGCATATTTAAAAAAACAATTCATAGCATAAAATTCAAAGACACATGAAGTATTATGCCATGTATCTTCAAAATATTGGTATATGTTACAAACTTCCAGTTGGTAAGAAACCACAGATATTTCTAAGGAACTCGGTAATTTTTCCAATTTTGTGCCTGAGCACATTAATCACAATGGTGGATTTTATTCAAACAATATCTTCTTCTTCTAGAAACCCTCTGAGCTCTATTTAGCATTATCCATCTGGATCAATCAATCACCACAATTTGGTGTGTGATTCTACAAGGACAGTCACCACTTCTGGCACACCACAGGACCAGCTGCATTTAAACTATCCCATTTGGGATTCAGGCAAGTAAAATTTCCTGAACAAGGTGTTGCCCATTCCAGCACCTCTTGCTTCCTTGGCAACTATTTTAACTCCATTTATGTGAAAAACACACAGCATAGTATAAAGTGGTGGAAAAATTATTTGGTAAACTAAGAATGGGACTGGAAATAAGAACTCCATGGGAAGCTCACACATGACATGTAAAAATTTCCATTATTAATGAGTATATTCAAAGTAGTCCCTCAGAAATAGTTTGAGAATAGCTCATCCAGTCCTGGGAGAGGAGGATGGACAACTGTGGTGCCTTCTTGGCACCTCGGGCTCTCTGTGGGGCACACAACATGACACCAGAACACTGTTCAGTTGAGGGAGAGTTCAGTGGTTGATGGGCCTTAGCAAAAGGAGTAGAATACTTCACAAAAGATGGTTACTTCTACTTGATCATTAAACTTCTCTACTCACATGTGTTTTGCTTGATTCAAATACGTTTAACCATTTCATCAAAAGAATTACATTAAATGTATTCCTGGATTGGTTAGTGATTTTATATTACTGACAGGCTATCCATAATTTGCTTTGCATCATAAATATGCAAAATAGGCACCCCTCAGATGATATAAAAGCCATTTTCAGCTACCAGTTGAAAAAGAGGTCATATTTGCGGTACTGTGTTTTAAAAGAAAAAAACATTTAGTTCCCAAATAGTCAAGATGCTCATTACTTTGTCTTTCACAGTTGGATAAATATTTAGGGCTGTTGTAATTAAAGATTTACCTCACAATATCATCCTTATGACTCTGTGGGGCACCTTTATATCAGCTTCAATGACTTCCTGTGCTATACAAACATGGGAAGTAGTCACTTATTTTTTATGGCGCCTGTACTTAAATTAGGCTACCAGTTGAAGAAAAATGTTTTAATCATTGTCATTCGTTATGTGAATATTAGGACTATGAAAATCTGAAAATTCAGTTTTGGAAGCCACTTGCACTTTTCTTGACATCTTTGATGGCAACAAAAAGAGAAGAAAACAACTTTTTACTCTTGACTGGAGTCTGCCACAATGCTAAGTAACACCTTGCCCCTGGCACAGGAAGTGCTTTTATGTGGAGTAATATTTAATACCAACATTACAAAATCCAGCTCTGAGACTGACGGAGGTGAAGGTGTACAAATGACTTGGCCATTTGGATACTTCAAGGCGTCACTGCACATCACTGCGCACTCTTTGGGACTGAAGGGCAATGTCTGTGCTGTGCCATACGGTATGGGGCAAAAGCCTCTAAACTAGCTCCCAGCATTTCTAATGCAGGGGTGTGGCATCACAGGCTCCATAAAGCTCTATAGCTTGCAACACTGCCCCTGAGCTAAATTAGCTCCACTTCTTAACACAGCTAATTAACCTGAGTCCACATTGACACAGTACTGTCTTTGGTCCCAAAGCCGGCTGGGTTGCTGCTGGCCTGAGGATGTCCAACAGCCATGCTCCATCACACAGTTTATATGGACCTGGATGTGGATGTTTTCAAATGTGGATATCTAAATCGAGAGCCAGGATTTAGCTGGTGGGTTGGGAGATAGAGCTGAGAGGCTCCCATCAGGCCAGGGGCAGCTGTAGGCTGGGATACCAGATGAAGGTAAGTATTTGCAATGCTGTATCCAGACACAATAGAAATCATTAGTTTTTTCCTGCAAATCAATTTACAGTCACCTGGTCAAATGCCTTTGTGGAGTGTGAAACAACTCAAGTGTACTGGCCAATGGCTCTGTCCAACCCAGTACTGCACTGACACCACGGGACTTTCTACCAGGGTTAGGGGACAATGGGAACTGTGGTCTGAGCAGGAGGGCCCAGCCACCAGGTGGGAAGAGTGCCACCTTCAGACTAATGCATTTCTTTTCCTTCCATTATTCCTCCTGAGTGGGGCAGTTGTCCCAGAGTATCCAGAAGAAGACAAATCCAGGCCAGTGGCTTACTTGTGTACTCCAAGGCCGTCCTCATCTGCTAAGTTACATGTGTGTAAGAATGCAGTTAAAGAAAATATACATATTTTGTACCTGGAAGAGAGATGCAAATAATTTTAAATGGAAAACATGAGCTGGTGGATTCTACTAAAGAAAGAGGCTTTTCATTAACAGGAAAGTTGCCAGTTAAATAGAATTCCACCCTTTTTTGTTATTAAACGGCATTTTCAGTGATTTTGCAGAGATGATTTATTTCCTAAAATATCTTGCTCTCCTTTAACCTCCATTGTAGTCAAACTTGATACATCATATTTTGCTATAGCAACAGTTTGCTTTCAGAAAAACAGAATTTGTCAGGGATATTTCACTTCCCTACAGAATTAAGGATTTGGTAAAGACTGAAACAGGAACATCTGAAATCACAGGTTAGGGAATACAGAAGCATGATGTGCTACAAACTTCTTATTCCTGAGTATTGCCAACTGTCATAATTATTTAATATCTGAAAGCCCCAACACTTGGCATCCTTCTAGTTCAACTTTTCTTATTATTATTTTTTAAAAAAAATAAAAAAAAAAGTTTGAGGAGAAGATAAATAAATGATCTTTTGTAATGGAATTTGCTGTTTATAGGGAAATATTTGCCTTGCTAAACTACCTGAACAAGCATCTTGGAAGTACTAGTATGCAATGATGACTATTAAATAAAGGATAAATACAATATAAATGTGTTTAAAAAACTGAGGGCTTCACTGGGAAGTTGATAGATGGTATGAGAGAAACTGCTGAAATGAATTCCAGTGGTTTATACAGAAACACACAACTGAAAACATGATTCATGCATATAAAATACTTGGTATGTTACTTATGTAGAGTTAGTGGATGTCATGCACATAAAATGCATGCCACAGAGTTGAATACCTCAACCTTATGTACCTTTCTCACCCAAAATATAAACACTATATAACCTAGTGACAGATTTATTTTTCTTTTCAGTTACGAATGTCTGTAAACTGAGCGCAGTATTGGTGTTAGAAAGCTGGCGTTTATAGAGAAAACTTTCAGGCACTGGTACACAGAACAAAGCACATTTTGACTATAATATGTCACCTGGTAATCAGTAAAAAGCCAGCAATGAAAAACAACTTTGCTTGAGAAAATGTAGACTGAGTGCCAGAGCTACTGCTGAGGATGAGACACAGTAGCAAGGAATGGAGCAAACATTGGCAGAACAAGGAGCTCACACAGTGTCTTCACAGACCCCTGTCAGACAGAGGAGGAACAGTCAGCCCTGGTCGGAATCCCAGTTAAAAGCACCATGGTGCTGAGGACTCATTGCTGCAATATTAAAACATCCACAACCACGGTTTAGGAAAAAACAAACATAGCTAAGAATGGCCATGTCTACACCTATATGTACATCTATCCACATGTATGCTAGGTTTCATATGAGCATTGTGGACTGCTTCTGTCATGTTTTAAAAAAAAGTAAGGAATGAGGTAAAGGAACTCAGAGAATTCAGTATCTTTGATAGATTTGGATACATTTTACCCCAGTATGCATAGGCACTGTGAACAACCCTGTATTTAGTTGCATTTCCAAATTGGTTAGTAGCTTTGTTTTGGATTACATGTGTTCTGCGGTTTGCTGACTGACAATGTATTCTCTAACTTCAAAATCAAGTCCAAAAAAAATAGATCATTTTAAGCCCCGTTCTCCAGGCTGTCAAACAACCTCCAAATCACCATAGACTCTCCTTTCTAGTAAGGCCAGGGAAAAGCCTTTTCATAATCTGGGTCATGATGGAGTTTTATGTTTTTGAGAAAAGTATTCTTGGCTTCCAGAACAAAATGCATCTTTAAACTTCCTAACAATACAGCATATGTAAACAAGATAACTTTCTCCAAACTCTCCTCTTCTGTATCAGTCATTCTTCCATGTTTCTTTTCATTAGTTATATATATATATCACTTCTTTAATTTATGTTTTCTATTTAAAAAATATCTGGGCAACAAAACTTTGGTATTCAGTCTTCTAAATTCTTCCTCTTTCTGGTTTTGACTACTTTCTTTTCTCTGCTGGAAAAGATAAAAATCAGCAGATCTCCAAAGCCAAGCAACATTTATTTTTCCTTCATTGTCCTCACATTGTAAGATACGTAATCAATCATGAAGGAAAGTGTAGCAGTTAGAATAACAGGTGAGGCCCATCTGCCCATGTGGTAGTAGAGGGAGGTATGGAGTGGAAAAAAACGATGTTGCCAAAACCCCTGTCAAATGCAGAGACAGAGCCAGGCTGTGAAACAGCAGAGATTGAAGTGTCCCACAATGCAGTGTGGGACCTTCCAAGCTGGGATTGACAGTGAAAGGAGAGAGATGAAGAAGGTAGCTTCACTTCAGAAAGAGGGGATGGGATGGCAACAGCAGGGAACAGATCTTGTTGGAAATGTGTGGGGATTTTCTTGTGTTTTCTCTTTACTTTTAGTTATGCTGTTCTACCAAAACACCTCCTGCACAACCCTGGAGAGGACAGAGTAGTTAATAGGAACCATTGCTGAATATCTTGACAAAGTTATTTGTTGGCAACTCAGACGAGTTTCACTCAGCTCAATCTTCGTAAGTATGGAAACTTTTCAAAACCTCTTTATCTACTGACATATATACATATATAAATATATATATACACACTTTTTCTACCTCACTGTTTTCTGGACTTCTTCACTAACATATCCTTCCTCTTCTCTCTGAACTGCCCTTTAATCTTCCATTCTTCTTTTCTATTGATGTTTTCCCATGACAGTCTTCTGACTTAGCCAGACTTCATTCACAAATCTCAGATCCTCTTCATAGAAGACACCTTGATGTAAATAACTTTGAAGATATGAGAGAAGAAAAATCAAGACACAAGTCTGAAAAGAGAGCTGTCCTCCCATTAATTCTCCTGTTGCAGCAGTAATGACAGGAGTGATGCAGCAAAGATAAAGATGTTTTGTCTGGTGGTTTGGTAGGAACTCAAACAAGATTTTTACTACAATGATCATCTCTGACCTAGAATTTATGCATCCCTGGATCTTCCCTGGATTATGTTGCCCACACAGAAATAGCCCAAGTTTTTGCTTTGGTTTTTTTTTTTCTGCTGTTCAAAGAGTGGGTTTACCTTCTTTTCAAAATAGTGTGGGATTTCCATACTGTCCAACTGATGTGATTTTTTTTCATTTGCAATGAAAAGTCCTAGAGACTTAACATTCCTAGTTTAATTTCAAACCCACAATATTAAATTGGTTTTGATATTAGGCAGGGAGAGTCTGCCCAGCCAACTGAAAATACATGTAAAATGCTGACACTTATTCCCTTACAGCACACATTTGTTATTATATTAAATCGTTAATAAAGTTACATTAAAAGGCTTGTAAGAGTGAGACAGAAAATTCCCACAGAAGGAAAATATTGAGTAAGTATTTCTGCTGTCTTTAGTTCCTTTTGTCTAGACATCACAACAGCCGTTAGGCTTATCCTGCCAGTGTCAATATAGTCCCTTGAGGGTATGTGGTAAATTAACAAATTTAGCAATAAAAGTAATGGGCTGAGAATTACCTAACTATAGCAATAATACAGCATATATTAATGAAATACACAGACACACACATGCATACAAATATATGTCCTTGCAGACACCTCTATGCACATGTATTACTCCTGAGCCAAATTCTCCAACTCATACCACAGCCAGCCTGGTTTTTCCACATTTATTTTTACATGCACAGTTTTTCATGGCAGATGGATCTGCCATTAGGCCATTAAAATAACAATGAATGAGAATAACAACACGTATGTATAGTGCCAGATCTATGCACAACCATAAAAGTGCCCACAAACGCTGCCACAGCTGCCCTCCTCTGAGGTGAGTGAGCCCAGGCACCCCCTAACTTTCAGCAGGTACCTGCATGAAGGTACCCCATATTCATATTTTTGTATTCTGTCCCACCTCTGTCTGAGCTCAGATGGCCCACTAATCCCAGATACCCTCCTTGCAGATGGAGCAGAGAAGCACAGGAAGAGCCTTCTGCCATCTCTGTGGGGCTGGCATTGACATGCCAGGACATTCAGATGAGCCCCTGAGCATTTGTGACCACATGTTGCTGGCATCTCGGGTTGCCCAGAGCCTCCCCACAGGTGCTACTGCAAGCAGGCAGGAACCAAAGAGCCTCTCTGAATGCTTCAGTGCTGGGTGGATTAAACAAGGGAATTGCACCATTTTAGACTGAACATTTTCCTGTTAGAAATAGGACAGTGGCTTTCACTTCACAAGGAGATACATGGAAAACATGGGGGTGGGGGGACAGGATGGGACACACAAGTTGTTCCAGCAGAGGTTCCATCTTCAATTAGGAAAAAACTTTTTATAGTGAGAACCATCAATCACTGGAACAGCCTCCCAGGGATGTGGTGAAGTACCCATAAATGGAGGGTTTTAACGTGCAATTGGACAGGGTGCTAGATTATCTCATCTGGACTCCCTCTCCCATGAAAGATTGGGCCAGATAATCTTTCAAGATCCTTTTTAGCCTGGACTGTGCTGTGGTTCTGTAGTTCTCCTAACATTTCCAGGAGATCTGGGAGTCTCACAGCCAGAAAGCGTTTCTCATGAACAACTTTAACTACGACACTCTTCTAAATCAAAATGCATTAAGAGAAGAAGAGAAACTCATTTCTGTCACAGTACAATGGACAAAATCATATTCCCAGATTTTAGCAGTCTCGGTAGTTGGTGAGTGGTTGAACAAAAAGGCCAAATTCACTTGTAGTGAGATCTTTCCCTTGGTTCTTCATTCATCCAACTGAACACAGTAATCTGAGGGAAGAGAACACAGTAATCTCCTCCTGATACACAGACTCCTCCATTTCTATAGGAGCCCTAAATAACCTTTTCCCCCAGCTCCATCTCTTTTGACACAGAGCACGTAACAACTCAGCATCCTTGCAGTAACTTGAATCACACTTTACACCCATCTCATTGTCACTGGATGATATCTGCAGGTCTAAACATTACCAAGATCAAAACTGAATAATGGACTTGTAAAATATTTTTTCCTCTTTAAAATAAGAAATCTCCACCTGTTCATAGACAGCATCTCACACTATGCCTTTCTTGAAATTGTTAATAAGATCAAATATTAAAGCAATAATGAAGATAGTTATGACATACTTTTTGTGAATTTTAGGTGAGTTTGTACCTCTCTTAACATAATGCAATGCAATATTTATCCTACATTATTTTTCAAACACCCTCATTGAATTTTATAGCAAGTTTCAGGTTATAAAAGTGTTATACAGATTTCAGCACCAGATGAGTATTATGCACACCAACAAGCTCAAATTCTTTCTTCACATTCCTCTCCAACAGGCAGTGGGGTTTCACCAAGTTTAATTGTGGATCAGTTTGTTATTAGGGAGATAAACTCCAGATTTTCTTGAAAGAATGGGTACAGATTACAGTCTCTACAGCTTCAAAAATTTAACAATATCACAGGAGGAAACATAAATGGCCTTAGGATGATACTACACCTCAAGTCTCCTTTTAAATGAGAGCAAAACAAGAAAGTTTTACACTTTTAAGCATAGATGCTATCATTAAACTGCTCTGACCAGTCCTTAAAGAGTTCATGATTTTTTTCTGTTTGTTGGTTGCTGTCACCACAGCAACTAACTGGTTCTACGTGAAGTTACAGTGCAAGCCAGCAAAGCTGTAATGGAATACATTCCTTAGCATGAGTCAACGCCTGCACTGAAGAGAAAGTACACTGTTTTGGAAATAGGCTCTAAAATGGTGTGTTGTGGTCAGACTGGAAATAAAGACACTGTCCAAAATCAGATTTCTCCCTCTTCCATGTATTTTCAATTATATACTTATAATTATGTTTATATATATATTTATATATATATAAAAATATATTATATATATATATATAATATATATTTAGTTATGCTTTGTGGTGGATTGGGAGACCTGGGCTTTCAGCATGACTGCAGCAGTAGAGAGGAGGGAGCTGAAGCTGGGGCTGTTCTGTGCCCTGCAGAACACACACACAGATCTCTATCGCGCACAGTGGAGGCCGGCAAACATTTCCTTTGGTGCGGTGATTTCCACACTGCATCCCACAGACCCCTGGGGATCTGCTGACTCCTTCTGAAAGGTCTTTCAAACGGGACTATAAAATACAAGACTATTGGCATTATAATTTTAATTCACTATCCTGGGATCTGTCTTTCCCTTGGAAAATTATAGAAGGTCAGCAACTCATAAAATGTTGAAATTCACTGATATGTATAATGGAATAATACCTACTGTGTAAAGTGAGTCTCCTTCAGCCTCTATAAAACCAGCATCAGAGAAATTCTGATTGCACTGAGACTTATACTGCTGCAGACGCAGAAGGCCAAAACTTTTCACTGGATAAGTTGCTTCTGTTCACATTACATGAAAAGCAGTAGACACTGATTAAAAAAGAACCAAATATATTTTGTCATGTGATTTTCAGGGGAGAGTTATGTATCAAATCATTAATTATAAAGGCAAATCCAATGAAAAATAAATTCAAATGATATTCCAAACAGCAAATCACAGTAATGATTAAAATTAAATAAATTATTAACACAGTGCATTTAATAAGATGCATTTGAGGTTACCAGTCTGTGGAGGGAGTTGCAAGAATTTTAGATTTCTGTTTTAAGGCCGTATTGCATTGTCCAGGTTCATAAATCAGAAAAAATCTAAGAGTGGATTATTTTTTCACCAGTGTAATTCTCTGTGCAGTCAAAGCTTCTTTGGGCATTTTTTTTTCTGAGAACAGAATGAGAGCTCACTTTGCATCATAGATATTATGTCATCTGCTTTAAAAAAAATATTTCTAGAACTCCAACCACAGGCTGGTAACCCCAAATGTAACCTGTCACATTTGTCTTAATAAACACAGCACATTAATTATCAGCAATTTAATAATTATTTCTTCTTGGAATTCCTTTCTGTAATATGATTTACTGTTACTTTCATTCAACCTTTCCTTAAAGACATTTATTATAGATGTCTTAAAATTGAGCCGTAACTTCCTTATAATAAATCCAAATGACAAAATACATTTTTTTCCCTTAACAGTGAAGTTTATTAAAGGTTTATGTGAGATATCAGAGTTAGAAATAAATTGATCAGGAAATATTTTTGTTCTTGGTTTAAAGTAACTGCTTGATCTCATTTTCTGACCCCCTCCCCTCTCCCCAGATATATTTTCACATATGACTATAAATCTTGACAGCTGTGAAGCTTATTTTTATCCTACCACTAATGGGCAGATTGCAACCATGGAAATCTCATTAATATTTTGAAGCAGACTTGCAGGGGCCACCCTAACAAGCTATGATTCATCAACGCTCTCGAGTAGAACAGTTGCTCAGAAAATGAAATGCAGTAATTGTTGGGGTGTCCTGGCAAACCTGCCAGCCCAGGGTTTGGGGGGACAGACCTGCGCCTGAGAGAACCCCCCCGGTGTATGGTATCTGTATACAAATATGTATTGGTTCTCCCCGGTTCCCCTCGGGTGTATGATATCCCTATACAAATGTATATCAGTCTCCCTTCCCCCCGCCGGGCCAGAGGTATCNTTCTCTCTTACAGCAGACAATACACAATGCTAAAGAGTAGAAAATAATTTGTAATTTATTTCTGTCACTTTGATAAATATTAATAATTTTATTGAAATCTGCAAGAAGGTACACAGGAATAGAAGAGTTCAGCCAATAAAATCTTGTAGATTCATAGATTAGTAAAACTATTACACCACCAGCCTGATTTCCTGCATAATGTCATCTGGGGAATGGTATCCAACAATTCATATATTGAGTTTAACAACTTTTGCTCAGCTCTGGAATAACTTCAGGCAATTTCAGGTTAAAGATTGAGAGCCGCACACTTCTCTTGGTAATTTTGGGTATCATTATCACCACTATTAAGCATATGTGATTTTCTTCTAGTAGCTCAAATTTTCTGGCCATTGTTCTCGTTATGCTTTTGTCTATGAGACTTCCTGGGGTGAAAGTATCAAGGATGATATTTTATGTATGAAAAGCTTATTTCGTGTACATAAACAGGTTTTACTCTTTAAATTTATGACTGTAAAGCATTATAACCATTTTGAGATACTTGTGTTTTCGCTTTCTACAAAAGGGTTTCAGAACGGTACACAGTATTCTAGTATCAACACTATAAACAAAGATAAAATCATTTTCCTGATTCTTCACACTACTTCTCATTTTATACAAGCAGGGATTATCGCAAGTATTTCTTAATACTTACCTGTATTTCCACAGTGATGAATTAAACCTTTCTCAAGCCTTCAAGGTCACTGCTCCAAAGTCAAAATTTGCAAGAGTAACAATTTTCCAACACTACATTAACAGTACTTCTAAGTCTTGACATTGGCTTTGCACATTTCTTTGCTTCTAGAATTGGTTTAAAAATCTGGACTCAAAGCTTTGACAAGCTACAAAATACTAGATATTTCCACAGTTCTGCTCAGTCAACCAAGATGATGCTCGAGTCCGTTCTGTACCAATTTCTGAATTTCCTCTTACAAAAGGCAGGATGTTCCCTGTTCAAAAGGACAGCTGGCTCTTCTGTGTATCACTTCTGAAAATGAACACTACATCATAATTAGATGGGAGCTCTCCAATTGTACATAACTTCTTTTTTCAGGTAAGAACACCAAATGTCAGGAGTTACTTAGAGAAAGTTACCTTGCGCCAATTCACACATGTAGAACAAGCAGGACTTCTTGTAGGTGTTGATGAAACCCATCCTGTTGCAAATTAGACCATATGACACATGAAAAGCTCCCTCCAACCCAATTTATAAATTACACAGTGAAGGGGACTGAACCAATTTAGGATTTCCTTTCATCCTGTCTCTCTCCTTTCCTGCAACTGTTGTAATCACCAGACATACACTCGGTTTTGCTAAAATGACCAGGCCTATAATGGAGTCTGCTTTGCTGTGTGTAAAGCTTAGCTACTGCAAAAGTATTTGCAGGATTGAGGTCAGTTTGACTGGCAAGTAGGAAACTTTGCTCTGATTTCCTTTATACTTCTTGTCTACCAGAGGGTGGAAACATAAAGACTTTTTTTAAATGGTGTAATCATCAGTAAAAAAATGCTGGTAGCATAGCTTCATCAGATTGGAAAGCCATGAACCACACATATCCTGATCTCTTGCTCACTGTCCCCCTGTGACTGGAATGACTTTATTTCACAAAGTACAAGCCTAAGGAGCCAGGTCCAGATTCCAAACAGGAGAGTTACCAGAATAACAGTGATTCAATGTATTTATTTTGGAGAGGGAAACCTACATGTTGTACCATGTACTTCAAGAATATCTCTACTGCAAAGTGCAAAATAAAAGCAAAAAGTTGGAGATAATTGTAGGCTCTTGCCCTTGGCTACATGGAGAAGAGTCTGTTTCAAAAGCAGTGCACAGAAGTCCAAGGAACCAAGATTACCTTAGCTCAGCCTTCCATAGGCCTATTTTCCATTGTGGGCTGGATATGGAGGATAATTGCAGTAATATTTTTAATTATAATAAAGAATGAACAAGATTTCCACATGCCTAAAAACTAAACCAAACTGCTGTGCAAATTTCAGCCTGTGTAGAATTTGGCAGGGTCAGAGCAGGAAGAGATGACAAAATTCCCCTCCTTTTTAGTAGGCGTTAAAAAAATCCACTAGAGGTATCTGCATTATTTCAGCACTGGCCACACCAAAGAAAAATAATCTGTGAAATCCATTTGGAGTGCAGTTAAAAAGTCATTGCAGGTTTTGCTTGTTTAATAGGAGCTATGGAAAAGGAAAAGAAAATGAGATTTCAGGAGCTGTTAGAATAGGTAAGAGATCAGTATCACCGAACTTCTGGATTTTCTGCTTCTGTTTCTCCTTAAATGAAAAAAAGAAATTGACAGCAAAAAATGTAATATTCTCTGATACTTTAATGGGTTCAAATGCACCAATCAACTGAGGTGGGGGAAGCACCGGGACAGGTTGCCCAAAGAAGTTGTGAATGCCACATCCCTGAAAGTGTTCAAGGCCAGATTGGATGGACTTTGCAACTAGATGATCTTTAAGGTCCCTTTCAACCCAAACCATCCCACAATTCTGCAATTCCCCCAGCTAACCTTTCTTTGCTCTGAACTTGCATCTAATCCTAGATGCATAGCAGGCATGCATTGCTTTGAAGCTGTGACACTAAAGATATTTGTTTTCAAGACAAGAAGGTGAGAAGGTGCCTCTAATATGTGCTGGTTTATTCTACTTAGTACAAACACTTAACACCTGCCTTTCTTTTCTGTCATGATCATTGTTGCATGTGATTCTTCTCACCGACGTATGGCCACTTCAGAGTGAGTACATAGTCAAAGACAGTCTTTTCCATAGGTCCGTTTATTTTACTGGTCATAGTTCTGTAGGATTGTTTACCTCTCTTCAGTGGCCGTGGAGTCTAAATAATGAGCTCAGACAGCATGACTCACTTCTATGTCTCACCTCCTATAAATGAAACTATGAAAGATGACTCCACCATTTTTCAGGTAAACCTCTGAATCCTTTCACTTGACCTTATCATTCTGATTTCTCATTTGCATGTCTTTTGTTCCTATTCTTAAATTGTTGTCCATAAGTAATTTTGAATTTATTTTATATTTCACTCCCATTTAAATCTTAGTTCTAGGATGAGCTTCTGCATGAAATCACAGGCTTTTACTGTCCGCAGTGGATGGCTGTGGCCACAGAATGACCCCCAAGAAAAGAATATATCATGGCTGTTAACCTTTTGTCCTTGGAGATGTTCTCTGATTTCATGCCCCCTACACCCTGTACGCTGCTGTGTCTGGCAGTGCAGCATCTCATATACATGTTTCTTTTGAGGCACATTTTGTAGGTGTTTTTAATACTGGCATTTTTCTGTTTTGCATGACTGACGTAACAGAAACCTGTTCTCCTGTGCCTTTGCTCTGACCTTATGCTCTGCCTGGATGGGACCCTGTTCTTGCTTCCTTTTTCTGTTTTTGTCTGCATTGTCTACATTTTCTTCTTTGAGAAAGTTTGTCTACCAAAGTTGGAAAGTCCTCATTATTTAATTAACACATAAAGACACCTTCAAACTTAATTTCTCAGAGGGAGATTTATATTTTTTGTGAACCATTTTATGTACTCACACTTGTACACACAAATAAAGCACAACTGCTATGCAAAAATGCCCAGGCTAACTCAAACAAGCAAGATAGGGAACCATTTTATCACATCTGAATTTCTTCTGGCATGCAGATTACTTGATATAACTCTAGCTCAGTATCTCTACATGATGCTGCTTTTCCATGACAGAAGATCTTACAAAAAAAAATCTATTCAAAATATGGATTTTCTAAATTATTCTTAATGGATCTCCATTTGAGGAAACAATATAAATCAAGACATGCCAGCATTACCTGCATAAAATTTCAGAACACTTATTCCCACCAGCAAAAGTCCAAAAGCATTCCCCTGAGTGAGATTTGACAGATGTGAAACCACTAAAAGAAAGAACTTCTAAAAAAAGGCAGTAATCTCAAAATCAATTTTCATTAAGAACTGAGTTTCTCCCCACTCTCTGAAATATGTGGATTCAGGTATGCTGCTTTCACTTCCCCAGGTACTCGTTTCTCCTAGAACTGGTCAAATTAGCATCATTATGGCTTTAATTGCAAAGTGGCTGTTGGCACTGAGAATTCTACATGATTATATAGCTTTCCAAAACATGCGTGGTCACTTTCATATTGCTTTTAATTATGTCAAATTTCAGTTTGACAACATTAAATGTTCAAATTCATTAGGAACCTAATCAACTGGCTGCCTAGTTATTTTGCAAGAAGCCTTCAGGGCAGGCTGACAGATCCACAGCTTTTTTTTTGCATATAAACATTCCACTGAAAACAATGCAGGTTTGTGCATGCAAAAGGAGGACACAAGCCTTTTTTTTCAGAATTAATGTCCTTGTGGACAATGGCCTGCAAAGAAGTATTGTCAGAAACTCTCATTTTGAGGTCCTTGAGATTCATTATATTCTAAGATTGGTGATCTTGTACTACAAAGGGTTACAATTAACTGCAACTTCCCTAATGCTGAATGACAGTCTGGTTAACAGGAATCTTTCCTCTTCCACTCAGTAACAGCAGTTTTCCAGCTATGGAAGGAATAACAGCCTTTCAGAAATGATGTCTGGTAAGAAATAGTACCAGAATAACAGTCTAGATCAGAGAAAGCAGCTGGCAGCCTGTGGGATGATTTTACTCAGCTTTTGACGGCTCAAAGTTCTTCTACTGTGGTTGCAAATGCTTCGGCCCTTTCTTTGATCAGCAATAATTCCCTCTGAGTTGAGAGCAGCACAAATGGACAGCAGATGTGCCCAAAACTGGCATCTGTCCCACTAAACTGTTAAGAAGCCCTGATCTAAGAGTCAGTGAGTGTCAGAAGGTGACAGTGTCTCATTCTGGCTTTCATGGGGCCAATATTTTATTTTTAAAAACAATAAAATCAGATCTTTAATATAAAATGCTACAATAGTTCAAGTGCTCAGTAAAAATAGCTCAAGTTCTTATTTCAGTGTCATTGTGGGACTTACATTAATTGCAATATATTAACAAGAAAATTAATTACACTTATGAGGGCAAGATGGTACCTTTAGTGTCAAACATTTCATTTGATCCAAGTCATACTGTTCCCTGCAATGTGTTTTGGTCTTCCTAGTGATACATCTTTTGCTGGCACGGGCAACCTGCAACAGAAGCATGGCTGAGTCAAAACTACATGCACTGGGAGAAAGGAAGAAGTTATTCCTTGCTACTGCCCAGGAAAAGTCAATCCAGAAGCAATTTGTTAAGTATTTTATTCCATTTCCTTCCTGGAATAATTTATGCTCTTGAACATTCTTTAACGTATAGCTAACAAGAAGCTTCAGACTACATAAGACTTTAAAATATATCAGTTATAGGTAGGCCAAGTGCATTATCTAATTACTAAAATCAGTGTCATACTAAGGCAAACCAGAACAAAAATCAGTCGAATACAGCTCCCTGAAGCACCACCACTTTATATTTCCAACTCTGGTCTTTCCTCTGCTGTACAAGTGGAACGAAGTATGCAGGACAAATGAGGGAGTTCTTTAGCTGACTGAATGTACGTGTTCAAAAAAGTTTGGAAAAATAACAGGAAAACTCACACTGGCTCAAATTTCATTTGCTTCTATTTTCTGATCTGTTCCTTCAACTAAACTTCTTCTAGAAGAGCTATAAAAAAATCCACACTGGAAATATACAACATTCATACCACTTCGGGTCAGCCAGCTGGGTAACTTGTTTCAAACACTTTTCCAGCCACTGAGAAATGTTCTCTCACAAATTCTGTATGTCCATCTTTCCAGGTCTTGTCTTCTGCTGTCCAAGTGAAAAAAAGGTTAAACTAATATTCTAATATTGTGCATCCCTTGGTTTCATGGCTGCCTACTCCTCGCAAGTACCCATGATTACCATCACTGAGTTTTCCCTCTTAGAACTCTCTCTGGATAAACATCAGTACTGGAAATTGATGTGAAGTCATAATGGTTCTGAAATGGGCTTACCCAATCCTTTTTTCCAACATAGATCTTCAGATTCTTTAAAGCATTGAACAAGCTGAATATCTAAATAGCTCACTATATGTTGCAATTAGAATGGCTTAAAATCTTTTAGGAGTTAAATTCTGCTGAAGAAAAAAAACATATAAGGTGTATATAAAGAACAAGCAAGATGCATCTATGCAGCCAGCCTGCAGTCTTAAAAATGGCTATTCCAGCCTTTGTGGAAACCAGATACTCAGTCTGTGTTTCTACTGAAAAATGGATGAAAAATTAATGCAAAAAAGAGAACCCGTTTCACAGGAAACTAAAACAAACTGCTATGAATCTTGCTGAAAATTACTGTTAGACAGAAGTATAAAAATGTAACAGATGAATTTTCCTTATCTGTACACATTCCATCCAACTCACACCGTGCCCTTCCTCAGCAAAATGTACTTGCTTCAGGTGAATGGGCTAGCAGAATTTTGACAGTTTGTTTTAATTGCCTAATATGTAAATTAAAATAGCTGACTCACTTGAAATATCAGTTTTGTTTGAGGATTAAAAAAAAAGTCACTTGCAAAAACAACAGGAAATATCCCAAGAAACATAATTTTGTTTTGACTACAGAGGTTTCTAATGGAAAAGAAAATTTGCTGTCAATTGCATTATATGGCATCAGCTAGAGAATACTGGATTCTAGCTGTTGAGGGAACTGGAAGAACACTGCTTGTCATACGAAATAGGAGACAGATGATCAAAGTAGAGCAAAGGGACATGGTACACAAAAGATCCAAGAAATAATTGTATGAAGTTTATGGGACTCTAAAGCAGTTGAAGTTAGTCAGACAAAAGTAAATAAATTCTGCCTTATTTGGCAGAGATTGTAAAATTAATGAACACTTAAAAAATAGTTCCAAACATGAACTCTTCCTCATGTTTACTCATTGTTTAAGTGCAGCTGAAGTTAATTGTGCTTCCAAACTCTGAACATAGGATACATGATCTTTAGATCTTTTAATGATCTGTCTGGGTTTTTTTCAAAGTATTAAAAGTTTGTGGTTTTGACTGCAAATATGCACATATTGATATATTTGAAAGCTAATACACAGTGGGATTGACTGAAAACATACAGAAACAATCTCATTGATTTTGATTGAGTGTGGAGAAGACCACTAATCTGAAAACCAGCATGATAAATCTTGTTCTCATAAAGATGGTAGATACACAGACAACCCTTCCTAGCCTCCACCAGCTGCTTGCTGGAGAGACATTCCCCTCTTCCTCATTCTCCTGTGGCTTTACAGTGAATTACTCTTCAGCAAATATTTTTGCAAGCAAGCCTATGTTCACAGCACACCTTGGCTCTCCACGCAGATTCCTAGGTTTTGCAGGCAAGGTAAACACATCAAGGAGATGCACAGCTGGAATAAAAATCATCTCTGTGCAGGGTCAACTAGAACCATGGGCAAAGCTGAGATTTGCCTAGAGCAGCTCACAGACAGAGGCAACAAAATTATGATGGCTCTACTGCTTATAATGCTTGTGCCAGGTCCCTGGAAAGCCCTGCTGGTTGCTGCTGCCGCCAGAGGTCCTTGGGGCTGCAGTGCTGCTCAGGAAGTCATGGTGTCTGTGCTCCCCATCTCCACCCAGGCCTCAGGAGCCACAAACCCAGCTCCACACTGCCCTCCTCACAGTTTTATAGCTCGCCCCACTCCTTTCTGCCCCTGGCCCACAACACAGCTCCAAATGTTCCTTAGCCAGCTCAGCCTCCCCAAAACTGCTGAGAAGTTTTGGGCCAGCGCTGTCTTTGGCCTCTTGTTCAGGACTTGCCTGACTAATAGCAAAGCAAGAAAAATCTAATAGCCAAATGTAAAGCAATAATACAGTTAAAATATTCTGAGTTATTTATTAGGACAAAATTGTAAGGAAGAGCCCATTTAATACCAAGAGAATAGTATTTAGAAAAAGCTGTGTAGCCAGTAGCCATTGCCTTGTAAGGCTCAGGATCAGGTGACACTGAATTGATCTCTAACAAAGCTGTACTTAATTTTAAAACCTAGTAACAAAATAATAATACAGGGCTCATTCAACTCATGCAGATTACCAGAAGAGATTCAGCAGTCTGGTGAAAGTTAGCCAAGTTACCTTAACAAATCCTGACATTTAAATATTTTTTCAACCTTCCTCAAGAAAAGAAAAAACCTGTATGGAAGGTTGTCAGGCTGAGGGGACTACTCTTCACCTCTCTGAAGTTTGTTTTCTTTTAAATTCACTCCCCACTCCCCGTTCTATTTGAATGCATTTAGAGCAGTCTTAGTTGCGTAATTGAACACAATTTTGAATGCGCTTAATCACATGGAAGAAAAGAATTTCTGAAAGTGTGGGAGTAGAGAAATAAGTGTTATTCCAGAGTCCTTTACAAAGGGATAAGAGGATATTTTAGTATCAAAGCTCAGGAAGCCAAATTAAAGAATGTCCTTAATTCCGTAATTTGATTTATCTGCTTTTGTAAGTGTTCTCTCCTATAATTATTTGCAGGGTTTCTGCACATGGATCCAGATGCACACATGCTAAAGCAAGTGGCATCATATCATCCCAGACTAGCGTAAGGAAGGGATGAATCACAGTCCGCTAAGGGCTGTCAGGATCAATGTGACTTAGTGCAAAAAGGCTTCATATAGAGAGAGTTTGGTATGGAATGGTCGTGACACGTCCCTCAGGGTGGGGGTTTTTGTGAGACATGACCCTTTCTGTAGACCATAGGACTCACTTGGATTTTGCAGAAGTCCAAAAAACAATGCAACCTGGTACAGCTGTGTTTCTCTGGTGAAGGGAGGAGGGGCTGCATAAATTTGATTCCGCTCAGACGTATGAGCTTCATTCAAACCAGATAAACATCAAAATCATTGAAGGACAAATCTAAACTAGGCACTCCTTCCCCCGAGGGAGCCAGGGGACTGGGGGCAATAGCAACAGATCAGGTACTGAGACATCCCCTTTCTTGTGCTCAGGGAAAGGAAATAAACACCACGGACACAACTGGGGAAGCAACACCAAGTGGTCACACCCATTCTAGTGTAACCAGTTTATTTTCAGTTTGTTCCCTTAATGTTATCCTAACATGACTTTCCCAAGTAACTAGGCAACCTCCAGTGCCCCACTGCTGAAATGGTTCGCTACTGATTGCAGGGGAAAGTGCAGAGGCACTTCCAGCCCAGGAGAAAAGTGCGGATGCACTTCCATCCCTGGGCTACACTGCCGCCTCACGGCACTTCTGCTACACAGCTCTCGTTTCCTCCCTCTAGAACACCAAAAAGCCCACAATCAAAGAACAGTTATCTATGATTCTTCTGGTAACACCATTCTGACAAATTGTGCCTGTTCTATTCAACTGTATTATCAGGAGATATAAGGATGCACAGAATCTCTCATGTAGTTCTGGAGAGAGACAAACCTGAGAGGGGTAGAGGATCAGAACTCAGTTATTTGTAAAATTGGAAGAGTGGTCTGAAAGACAGGATGTAAATCAGTGGTTTAGAGCTAGCAGCAGAGACCAGGACCCAGCAAACAGAAGGCAGGCAGTGAGCAACGGAGCTAACAAAAATCCTGCAGGAAATAATTTGGCATTGAAGTGGTTCACAAGTTGAGTGTTGTTCAAAAATATTCTGGCACTGTGAAAAAGGAAGGTGTCACATAGAGCTTTATCAATAGAAATGTTATCTCTAAGGTGCTGGGAAATACAACACAGCAGAAGAAGGATGCCTGTGTAAAAGACATAAAGTAGAAACAGTTGGTTTCTTTACAAAGCTTTTCATGAACTCAAGTTTCACAAATGTTTGTTTAGAGCATTTGCCTGAACTTTGTAGACACAAAGCCTACAATCTCAATTTTGAATAAAACTATACCTTTGTATATACCTGAAAGACATATATGAAAATATCAAAATGCAGAAGGACTGAACTGAGCCTCAAATATAACTTTTCAGTGAGATCCAGCCACAACAGAAAATACGTCTGGTTTCTTTTCCTCACAGTTTTCAAGCTGATTAATGGTACATTCAAATAACTCGACAGTAGCTGGGCTCACACAGAAGAGTAAAGTAACATCTCTTTTCCCATGGACTTTAATATGCAAATGATAGAATCTTTTCTACAACAGTGCTTCTCTGTATGTTTTAATACTAATTGTTCCTGGGACTAAAAAACGAAGGAAGTTAACATAATGAGAAGCACAGGGGCATAAAAGGATAAAAAATTCAAGCATGAAAAATGACATTATAACTTCATTAGCATCTTTCTCCTTCAAGATGTTGGTGTTTCCCAAATAATAATGCAGAAAATCAATCAAAATTATGAACATGAATTATACTTTCTTAATTTCTATCACTACTAGAAGCAAAACATCTGGAAAATCCTAGAAAACTGCCTCTCTTCCAAACTCCAGCGACTCCAAAGGAGACAAATCACCCAAAAGATTTTGACAGTACAATTAAGTGTTCTAATTCCCCCATCTATGTTGCTGTCTAAAGCCGAAACTACCAGAACACACAGAACTGAATGGGAATTAGTCAGAAGGGATGGGAGACACTGTGCAAAATACAGACATTTTCTGTGAGAAATGCAGAGAAGCAATGTGGACCTGAAAGAAAGAAGAGAGGAATATTGCTAAAAGAAATGTTTGGACAAGAAAATCGAATGAGAGTGGGGAGGACAGGAAGAAAAATGGGAGAAGATAAATGTAAACTCAAAACAAAGAATAATGAGAGAAAAGATTGTTCCTGGTGAGCAGTTTAAAACAGAGTATAGTATATTTATTTATGTTTAGAATGGGAGGATGCATCTGGAGTGAAGCTGTCGATTCAGGTTTTAAACATGTAAAAGGAACTACATCAGTTCTGATTGATAACTTAATTCTTCAGCTCAGTCCCAGGACCTGGTCCCTGGTCATTCACATCCGAATATGTTCATCCAGTTGTGTGCTCTCACTCAGAGTTAATTGACTGCTTCCCACCAGGAAGAAGTCAGGGCAGGGACCTGGAGGCTGCTGTGTGACCAGCATAGGTAAGACGATGCCACCATCCTCCCCAGCCTGTCCTCCAAACGGAGCCAGCTCACCATCTACCACAGAGATTCTCACGCCGCCAAGCACGCAGCAGAGTCCCCCCGTACTGCCATTCAAATGCCACTCAGAAAGGCTGCTACAGTTTATTCCAAGCATTTTGAATTAAACGAACATGAAGAACAGATATTACAGTTTAAGGTGCCACACAGGAGTCCTGGGGAAGCGTGTCATGGCACAGATCCTCCCACGGAGGAAATGAGGCTGAAGTGATGTGGCCACAAGCTGCTCCTTGGCAGCCACCCTGTCAAGTGGGGTTAGAGCTATGGCAGCACAGGAGGAAGAAAAATCATGCAGCAAACTGCTGGCTCCTGGAATGAGGTGGGGATTGCTTTCACCTGGATGCAGACAGTGAGCTGGGGTGAGTCCTGCGTGCTTCCCTCTGCCTTCAGCCCAACGGCAGACATTTGTAACAGCAGCTGCAACCCGAAAAATAACATTTTAGGATCACACCCAGAACAATAGTACACAATGAGTTTTGGTCAACTGCCACGCAACACACCCTTGATGTAATACTAGAGTCACACATGGCAAGGTACTCCATTATGAAATCTTGCATAATCATCTTTCATTAAATTATTTTCTGGTGTTGTTCTCTGCTTATGATTTTATTATATTTTCCTCTTCGTTGTTTACCTCATTCATTAATTAGGTTCTCGCATTAGTTTTTTGTAGGACAATTTAATAATTTCAGGATGTTTTAAGAGTTTTTAATAAAGAAAATAAATGAATAATAATGAAATACCATGAAAAGTAAAAAATTGGCAGAGGTGATATAAATCAGTGCTTTACTGTGTTTCCAGGGAGGACAAAAATGGATAATTTCTTATCAAAAATAACTATTTCCAATGACTATTAGAAGTGTTGATAACACATCAGTCTATAATTGTGTAACTATAAAAATTGCTCTGCTTTTTTTTTCTCTTTCATTAGGAGAAGGAACAGGTAATGACACTGAGCTTGAAACAACCTTCACTGCATTCTTTTGTAATAGTAATAATAATAATAACAATAATTTTCCTTTGAGCAGGAGCAATTGTAAAGTTAACAATTCTTCATAGATCTCTTGAAACCTTTACTTCATAGTGTTGCTTAGTGAAGTGGGCATGTGAGTTTACCAGAAGCGTCCTGTCTCAGGTACAGATATCAGCACACTTCATTCTTTTGATGAACCTCATTTAGAGAATGTGAAAACTATTAAAAGTGTTTTTCTTCACACTGCTGGAAATTCTGACAGCCTCAGCATCCTCCCATGAGCAAGTCATCCCAGCCCAGGTGCCACACGGCCTTGCTATAAACCTGGGTTGGGCAGGAGGGCAGTCTTCACAGACAGGTGTGTGCATGAACACCATCGATGTGCATGAATCCATCAGTAATCTCTCCAGGAATGCGCAGACTGATTGATAAAGGTGCAGGTTGCAAACTTCCAGACAGATGGCTACACTATTCAGAAGTGTCCTGGGACCTCTGGGGGTGTTGCAGAACCTTGGAAGCCCTGGGGAAAATCACATGCAGACCTTCAGGATAATGTTTTCTTTAGCTGCAGAGCCACTCCCTACCTGCAGAACATCTCCAGCAAGTCTCTATTTGCTTTCCAAGCAGTGAAGTGCTACAGACTAAAGACACCCTAGGAAAAATGCCTTCTCAGACAACTGATCAACTTTTTCACTTTGCCCTTTATTCTCTTGGTGGTCAGCTGCTGTTGCTGCTGTTGTTGCTTCATGAACAGAGCCTAAATCTGCTTAGTAGTGTAGAGCTGATTTGCAAAATTCAAATTTCCAGCAAGTTGTATGCCAAGAAAGGTTCCACAAGAGGCTCCTGTAGAGACTTGCCTTTACCAGTGTGTTAGCAAGAACTGCTTTATCTGCTTTATCCCTTGGGACACTGAAAACAGCACTATCCGGCTACTCCCGGATGGACTTCATGATTGCAAAAGTGATAATATTTTCAGATTTTTTTCTTATATGTGAAAAGCAGTTGCATTATTTTGCTTCTTTTATACATCCCAACCTATGTAAAGGCACAGCATATGTCAAGGAACCTACAAGGCAGCAGCACGAAGGTAGGATGCTGAGCACTGCCAGTGCCCTACACTTTCACCAGTACTCGAAGCTGAAGAAAGTTTGGTTAAATTTCAGTCCTCCAGCAAGCTGATACCAAGCCTGGGTTTGTATTTCTAATCAAGAACTAACCAAATACATGAAAGTTAGGCTTCTTTACAATGTCTTTATGAGATGAGAGATGGCTAACTCTCTTCCTGCTCTGTGTTACAGACAAGGTGAGGAAGAAATCATGTTAGCCACGAGTGTCCTTATTAATGGAACAGGGGAGAAGCCAAAGAAGGAGGTGAAATGGGGATGCAGATGAGGCTGTGTTTTGGAAACAGATGGAACTTCCAGTCCTCTCTGATGGAGGTGAGAGAGTAGTTTGAGGGGCACATTTTCAGTGGAAATTATGCCTTAAACATTTTATCACTCATGCTGCACTTGAGCTTTGTGCACCCCCCAGGACTCACCAGACACAAGCATTTGTGACGCCAACAGCTGAACAGGATTTACTTTCTGGGTTTTTTTAGTGGGGGACAGGGGAGAAGTGCACAAGATCAGCTGCATCTCTTCCGTGTCCATCCGCAGGGTTATGCTGATGTCAGCAGAGCCCAGAGGAGCAGAGCGGGGGAGAGAGCCCAGGGCCAGGAGGGGAGCCAGGAGAGCAGCACGGGTGGCTCACCTGGATCGGGCATTCCACAGAACCCAACCTCAGCGTGCCCTGGAGCCGGCGGCACGAGAAGGGGAGGCTGGCTGGGGAGATGAGCGGGTGCGATACGGTGAGAGCAGTCTGCAACATTAAGTTAAATCTTAACTTTGCTTTGTATTTCCCCAGGGATGGATGCCTGTGACGTTAAAAGGAAACCGTTTCAACACTTACTTTATGCATTTGAAAATCAGGGAATGCGCTCACACAGAGCAGCTCTCGCGTAGCAGCACATTAAACACTCAAACCTGAGTCACAGCATCAGTGAGGTTGGAAAGGACCTCTGATATCATCGAGCCCAACGCATGTCCCGGCACCACCGTGTCAGCTGGACCACGGCAGTGAGTGCCACGTCCAGTCTTTCCTGAAACACCTCCAGGGACGGTGACTCCACCAGCCCCCTGGGCAGCCCATTTCAGTGCCTAATCACCCCTTCTGTGAAGAAATTCCTCCTAATGTCCAAAATTCTTCCTAATGTCTAGGCTGCACAAGATACGCAGAAACCCCTGGGCGCACGCCGCACTCCGAGGTTTTGCGAGGAAATCCGATCCTTTCCCACTTTTAATAACCTTTAATGACATTATGGCTCTGGCGCCCAGCAGGGGGGGCTGCCCAGAACGCCGCAGCAGCGCAGGCCCACGCATGCGCGCCGGGCGCGGGGACGCAGGACGGGTGGCGGTCGCGGCCGAGGCGGCGGCTGAAGGAGAGCCGAGGACGGGGGCCCTGCACCAGGCGCTGCCGACCCTTCCCGCTCCATGCGCAAGATGCTGCTGGCCGCGCTCTCCCGGTTGCTGCAGGGCCCGGCGGCCGCCGGCAGGACGGTGAGTGCGGCCGG
>VZTI01003601.1:613853-667141 GCA_013397865.1 Struthidea cinerea
GGTGGCGCGCGCCCCGCCGTGTGCGCTGTGGGAGGGGCGCGCGGGGCACGGGCGGAGCTCTGGGAACAGCCCGGGACAGGCGGCGGGAGCTGCCCGGGAAGTTGGCTCCGGCGGCAAAAGGGAAAAACTGTAGAAGAATTAAAGAAAAAATCCCCAAACTTAGTTGTTTTTTTCCCCCACTCTGCGTGGCGATCCCGAGCGACAGTAAAATGGTCGCCGCGTGCAGGAGCTTGTTCTATAAACCCATAATGGCGCAGGGCTTTGATCGATGTCGTTTATTTATATTTTGATAGCACAGGTCAGGTCCCTCAGAGGGATCTGCTCGGCCCGGTTGGAGTTCAGCGTCTGAGCTTCTTGACCTCCCTTTGCTCAGCCAACAGCCCCTTTCAGTCTCTGCATGAATTTTCTTTCAAAGTTTGTTATTTTCTGTCATTAGTATGAGTCATTTGTTGTATTTTATCTCTTTTTGTGTGAAAAATCGTACTTTTACCACTTCATTCTGCTTATTCCACTGTAATGACTGTGGCCATGAGGAAAATTAACCCTGCTGAAAAAACCTGTTGGCAAGACCAGAATTAAAGGTACTTTTTGGTAACTGGAAATCAGCTGCCTTTTTGTTGTAGAGAGCAGATGTGTTGCTGTACCCCCGTTCTGAGGCAGCTCTCTCACCCTGGCATTCACTGCTTGTGGATGACTGGATCCATGAGAACAACACAAGGGAGAGCATTTAGTGGAAGCTCTTCTTATGTATCTTGGGGCTGCATATCTAGGAGGATTTCCTAATTCACAAATAAAATATCTAGATTAAATTTTGCAAATATGGGTGCCTAAAATTAGTCCCGAACTTGGCCTGCTTGGACATACTGCATTTTCCTGGATTGCCAAACTAGATCTGGTTTGGATATCTCAGTAAAGGTTTTTGAATCCTACTGCTTACCAAATATGTAAATATTTGTCTTGAATTGTTCCTGTGCCACTGTAGTGAAGGCATAAATTGCCAAATTAATAAAAGTAGGCTTAAGCCATAAAGCAGTATCCCATATATGTTTTGAGCATTTTCCAGAGTGTACAGATGGATTTCCATCTATGGAAACTACCACTTGTAGTGTTCTGTTCTAGTTGGATAATAATTTGCTGACTTCTCCTCCCCTAATTGTTTGGTACAGCTACTTACTCTTTTTTTCTTCCTTTTTTTTTTTTTTCCTTCCAAATGCTGCTAACCTAGGGAGCCATTAGTGAGGTAAGGCCTCAATCAGTCTTGTCAGGGTTTACTTTTGATAGGTGTACTGCCCATGTATCAGGACTTTTGTTCAGACTCCTCAGTGTTGCTTTTATGTCCTATTCAGGGCAGGGGGTTTAACCAGGTGGCCTAAAGAGATCCCTCCCAACCTCAGCCATTCCATGATACTGTGAATCCAAACCGTGGTTTTACTTCCAGCTCTAGAAGTAAAATAGCTTTTCTTCACCGATAACACCGATACATTGTAGTAGATAGTGTAGAAAGTTGGTTTAAATTAAAATCCAAATATTTAATATGATAACAGGGCAGGATGAATGGGGGCATTGTTACTGGTAAGTCAGATATGCAACAGAGGAGGTAACCAGGATGGGCTGAGAATATTCTCCCAAGCTTCACAAGTGTCAGTCAGACCTTTTTTGGAGATGGTGGCCTGGACATTCTCAAAATTGTGATGGAATGTACCTTCAGCTAAATGTGTGGGAATTCCCTGGCTGAAGGGGCTGCTGAAGTTTTTGTGTAACTTAATTAACAGTACAGTCTTGCCACTAAAGATGTAGTGTGTTCCTTATGCTGTGGCCACAGCGCTTGCATGGACACGGGCCCATCCTGTCTGATGCTGCAGTGAAACTTGCTAAAGTCATCTAAAGTCACCACCATTCATTAGTCAATAGCCTGTGTTCATTCTTTAAGAGGGACCAGCAATGTATTTTTAAACATCCTTCTTATCTGTCCCCTACCATGCCACCCTTTCTGTTCTGTGTTTCATGTATCCTCAGCTACTTTCTGTGTTTCCACATAATTTTTAAGTAGTGGCCATGCTGTTACTGAAATTATGCTCTCTCTCTTCATTGTTATGGCTTTGAATCCCCCCAATTTGTCTTCCTATCGAAAAGAAAGAGTGAGAGTAGTTCATATTTCAGGTATCTGCTGGATTCTTTTTGGTTGGTTGGTTTTGGGGGTTTTCTTTGTTCTATCAAGGCAAAATTCCAGTCAGCACAAAGAGTCAGCAATCAAAGTTTGCATTGGCTGTCTCTCCTCATATTGTCAGCCTGGTGTGTGAAGGGATAAACAATTATTTTTGTGGTTTTGACGCTCTTCAGTGTCAAAACTTTTGAAACTTACTGGATTTATTTTAGATAATCAAGGGTATTACAAATTTTAATTCTCTTTTTCTAATCTTAATTTTAAATACTGGGTTTTAAAGGACTTCAACATTGGCATACAGAGTAAAAGTTCCCTAGTCTTAGGGGATATGCCACTGGTGATTCTAATTCGTAAGTTATTTCAGTTTGGGAGTACTTTTAGAAATTACTTGAAAATTCACATACTTTTACTTGTTAATTACATTTAAATATTGCTCATGCTTTGGTTTTGTCTTTTTTTAAAGGCCTCTCGAGTGATGGTAGCATCACGTAACTATGGAGACTTTGCAAGTGAAGCTACGTTTGAGATTAAGGTAAAGAAGAACGCTTAATACTGGCATTCTGTGTAAGCATTTGTTACAGATCTTAACCTGATGGACTGGTCCCCATATCTCTTTCAGTTAGAAAATACGGTTTGAATTTCCAGAACCAAACCCTCACTATCTGACCTGATTACTAAGTGCAGCTGGAAGTACCGTGTTTGGCAGTGTGTAGTAACGTTACTTGTTTCTTAAGAATGTGAAGTTATGATTTTTTGCAGCTGTGATACTGCAATGCAGCTGTGAGAACAGAGTCAGAAAGGAGCTAAAGAACCTTTTCTGTTGTGTTCTAATGTTTCCTTACTGCTTTTAAAACAATTGGGTGTTTGCAGCCTATCCCAAACATGCAGCTGATTGAGGTCTGTGTGGGTTTTTGAGGAAAAAATACGGCATCCTTTCGATGTTCGACTTGGTGCTGCTCAGAAAATGTGTGTTATATTCTGTCAGCTTTCCACTGTGGCTGGGTCTTAGGAAAAAGTGATGTTTCTATTGGCAATAGCCTTTGTGCTGGTGTTTCATTCAGGAACTAATGAAAGAAAATCTGAAAGAAATAATTTGGGTTGTTTTCCACCCTCTCCGTTTGTCTGCGCCTGTAATGTACAAAAATTGTTTCACAGGTGGAAGGGAAGGAATATGAGTTCATATGAGAAGTCTTTTTTGAGTAGATACAAGGTTTAATGTTTGGTCCTGTGTTGATGACAATACTCAAGAGTTTCTGTTGTTCTGTGAACTTTGAAGCAGAGTGGTCTTGGGTAGTGTGCCCAGGTGTTATATCCAGTTCACGTAGGTGTCAGTGGATTTGCTTTGGAGAGACTTTTGCTTTGATATAAACTGTCATTAACCTATTGTCCTAGTTTGGACAAATTTGGAGGAGAATATTTTTTGATAGAAGTCAGGTCACAACCACCCCTCCCCACCAGGTTCGGGAAAAATTTCTTCAAAGGAAAGTGAAAGAGATAAAAAGCTATTTATTTAACAAACACACAGGTGGGGAATAATAATGCTAAATAATGAGATCCCTCTCTCTGTGGAGAGAAAACCTGAGAAGATTTTAGAGGTCTTCTGTAGGTGCGGTCTCTCTTCCTCGGAGCTGGTCGGCGAGGGGCCACCCCCCCGGGCCTCCGGGAAAATTCTCTTGATGTGTTCAGATGTTGTTGAAACAGTCCAGAAGAGAAGAAAAGAACAAAAAACCCCAAAAATCTTAGGAAAACTAAATTCAACCCTCCGTCTCTCGCTGGGAGAAAAAGAGCCGAAAAAAAAAACCCAAGGGTACCGCAGAAACAGAGGAGTGTATCTCCGTATCCTTGAAACAACTGCTTTGAAATGTTTTTTTGTTTTCTGTCCCTCTCAGGCTCAGTTTAAAGACACAGAAAAGATTGGTGGGCATAGGGTAGCGATAGGGGATACACATTATAAAGTCACTCTAAGACACCTATATAGAAGTATTTTGGCCATTTAATCTGCACTGACAATAATTTGTTTGGTCTCTTACACTGAACTTACTGTTTGTTTATTATTATTTTATTTTAAATTTTATTTATTAATTTATTTATTTAGTGTGGGTGCCTAAAGTCAGCCCTCCCCCAGTAGGGTCCATGGTTTGGGGAGGGAGTTGTGCTGCACGCATTTGACTGGCAACGTGGCTGGTAGAGCAGTGGTTTATTACTGTTTGTTAGAAGTGGTGGTAGCAGAGGTGAGGGCCAGTTTTAGGGCCAAATCATACAAACCATTTTACAGAGGAAACTCTGAATCTTTCTTATCTCTTCACTAAGCCTCTCTAGTCTTTACCAAGTATTTGCTGTGCAATAACATGGTAAGTGTGCTTTTTTCCATATTTTCTGAGGACTTTAGTTCATCTTCTGCTTGTAGGAATAACTAGGCTTTATTTTGTGAGTGGAAATCTGTCTTTATTAAAAGCAAGGGTTTTATTTCCCTGAATTTTGAAAGAGTACACAAACCTTACAGTTGTTCTGACCTCTGAATTTAGGTTTTGCTGGCTTTCTTCTTGAAAAGGAATTACACTGTGAATTTGAAAATGGCAGATCAAACAAAAATTAAGTAAAATTCTTAAATAGGATGAATAATTTTCAGGAGATAACAACTTGTTTAACCTTGCAGAAATGTGATCTCCATCGGCTGGAGGAAGGGCCGAGCACCACAGCAGTGTTGACTCGAGAGGAGGGGCTCCAGTACTACAAGACCATGCAGACCATCCGGCGCATGGAGCTCAAGTCTGACCAGCTCTACAAGCAGAAGATTATTCGTGGCTTCTGCCACTTATATGATGGTCAGGTAAGAACTTTTGGCCAGGAGGTTTCATATTGTCTTACCTTATTTAATGTAGGGATTTTAATAGAGTGGAGAATGTAAAATGGAGTATCTGTGTACATTGTGAGAGAAGGAGAGGGTTGGAGAGGAGGTAGGAGGAGAGACACAAAGGGAAAGGCACAGTGCAGCTGAAGATCAGCTGAATGTGAGGAACTTGAAGGCCTACATTTTCCTGTTTAAGTTTCACTGATGGTTTTTGTTTCTGTATCTCATGGTTACAGAAACATGCCCACTACGAAGCAACAGCCAGGAGAAGAAACTTCGTGAACTTACTGAGACTTTGCTGTCTGTCCCTTATCCCCTGATGTTTTTGAATTGTGATTATTGAGATACTTCACTGGGGAGGGAGGGAAATTCTTCAGATTTTTGCAGATTTCTGGTTCCCTCCCATGTGCCTTTGCTAGTCAGTCAGGTTGGAATTTAGAGCCCAAGGCTATTGTAGCTCCAGACCTGTCACCAACCCCCGGGATTTAAGTCAGTCTCCTGTATCTGTGCTCTTCCTGTTTACCTGCTGATATTTGTTGTATGTGGGATCAGCAGTGTCCACACTGCTGACTGTGGGAACTGTGTGTTTTTCTTCATGGCTAAGCTTCCTTGTCCTTTGTAACAGGAGGCTTGCTGTGTGGGGATTGAGGCTGCCATAAATCCCACAGACCATGTGATAACAGCGTACAGAGCCCACGGCTTTACCTACACCCGAGGAGTGCCTGTCCGGGAGATTCTCGCGGAACTCACAGGTTTGTGCTCAGTGGAGTCAGGATTCACTTGCTGCTGTGCTTGTGGCAGAATTCTTTGCTCAAATTCAAAGTGATGTTGATGCAGAAAGTATAGTGGGCCTTCAGAAGCAGTTTAGTGACATAGCAGAATAAATCAGGGTTTTAATTTTATGATGCAGCCAATTTTACTGTGAAAAGTAACAAATAAGGAATATTTAAGTGCTGGTACTTCTAAAGCACAAATTCATAAGATTTTCCTTGATACAATATGCTGTATTTGTTGTGCTGCAGCAGTTTTGAACTTGCTGATGGTAGGCATTTGGTCTCAGTGGGACAGGGCATTACCTTTCCTAGGAGACAGGCCTGGATTTTCAGAAATATGCTGGTGAAGTCTTAGGAAGACTGGTAAACATTGCCTATAATGATAAACTGAATGGTTTGGGAAAATTTGACTGTAACAAGAATATTTAATGATAATTGAGACAGAGATTTTGCAGAAAGGAGAGATGGCTGTGCGCAATAGGGTTGAGGATGGAGCAGGGAGGAGAAGAGATAATCAGCCTGATGAACACTTATGAGATCTGTGAACAGATGCCAGAAGTGAAAAATGAGCGAGGAGCTTGAAGGCCTTTATGAATCACTGGTATAATAAAGACTTGATCTGAGAATCTGCATGCTTGAAATGTTAGTATAGGAAAGCATGTTTTGGAGTTAAGAGAAGAGGTATTGTAAAGGTTTCGTAAACTAAGAACTGTGTGTCCTAAGACTGCGTATCAATAACGTGCACAAAAGCCCAGAATCTAGTGGATGACTGTTTGCCAAGTGTCACTGGCTACTGGTAAGTCAGGAAGTAAATGCGAAGATTGCCATGACTGAAGCCAACTATTGGCCCTGAAACTACAAATATGAGTGATAATGTGGTGGGGTTTTTTTTCTTTATTTCATTTCATGACACACATAATTTTCTATAACATTATGCTTGACTTTATTGGGACTCTTTTAATTGGGAATGAGTGGCTGCAGTAAAAAGACTGTTGTTCCAGAAAATGACACTTGGGGAAAGTTCCTAGAGAGAACTGCTGCTAGAGCCCATTCTTGCAAAGAAAGATCTTGACTACAAATGCCAGACTGAAGGACAGCTAGAGTTACAATGACCAGGAAATGACAGAATTAAAAAATCTTTGAAGGAGGAGGAAGCAGAGTCACCCAAAATAAGACCAGTAGATAAGATCCTATAGGAAACAAGCTATAGAAAAGAACTCTTCAGGAGAATTGACCATTACATGAGAAATGGGTTTGTGTTCTAAGAAAAGTAGAAAGTGTAGCAAAAAGTAACATTGGTTAATCAGGAGTTCTTAAATACATTCTAAAATACAAGAAAGGATTGTGTAAAAAGTGGAGAGAGCGTACTAAAGGTAAATTGCTCTTACTCATGAAACTATTTTTCTTAAAATTAGACTTTTTTTTCTTTGGCCCGATCTGGCAGAATCTGTAACAATTCCCACAAAACTAAGTCACAAACATAGGAAAGGTATGAGAAATATCAATAATAAAAATTATCTACTATAAATTAAGAAAGAGGAGTACAAATTTCAGAAACAGACCCACTTCTAAAATAAACACCAAGGCTAATGCAAAAAAAACAACCAGACAAGCTGTGCTTATTAGAAATAAAATACAGTCCTCTATGAATAGTAACAAGACAGATGAGAATAGGAAATGGAACGGGCTGATGAGAAATTCTGTGTTCTTAGATGGGCTCATTTAAATAGGGTTTGTTGTAATGCTTCATGGATCTCTGGTTATCTTCAAACTACACCTTGGTTAAAGCTGGGCTGGGTCACTTATGTTTATACTAGGGTGGAATGGGGAGCTAGTAGTTGGGTTTTTTTCAGTGTCCTGTTGGTAATTTTTACTTGTGATTATTGTCAAAGGGAAGGCAAATCTAAATTATTGCAACTAATTTGGAACATTATTCTTACCTTTCTTGCAGAAGCCAAAAGTAATAATATGCTTCTTGCAGATTACGTATATGAGACCTTGTTGTCTATAAAAAAATTCCCATATTTATCTGAAAGTGCTCTTATATAGTAGGACACTGAAACATTTGGTTGGTTTTAAAATTTCTTCTTAATCTCATCTGTACTTCTGGAATTATGCTTTCATTATTGTTCTCTCTTTTCCCCCCTTCTCTTACTTCTTTTCTGAGATACTTAACTGTAAACTTGTATGAGAGAGGCCGTCATGTCCTAACTCTACACAGATCTAATGACAAAGACATGGTCTTAAGTGTTATTACCTTTAAGAACTGAATTAGATGTTTCCTTTTTATACAGTATTTTTCCTCCAGAAAAATAAATTGCTTGTTATTCATGTTTCAGGTCGAAAAGGAGGCTGTGCAAAGGGAAAAGGAGGATCAATGCATATGTATACCAAAAACTTTTATGGTGGCAATGGTATTGTTGGTGCTCAGGTATATACATCTTTTCAAGCACAAGCTGAATTTAGCTCATGTCCTGTTGCCAGTGTCTCCTCTCAGTTTTTGTGGTGTGAGTGTGAACTTGTATGCAGATACCATTGCTCTGTGGCTATTATGTCTTCTGGTATGCTCACCACTTTGTAAACTGTAGCAAAAATTAATCAAATTGACAATACAGTTAATGTTTATATTTTGGCTGTAATACTATTTGTAACAAAGGGAAGTGGGTGGGTTAACAACTTGTTTGTTGGGCAGGTCTCTTAACAGCCTAAATGTCTCCTTAAAGTTCACAGGCTGCCTATCTTCAACTCCTTTAAACATTGTTCTAAAATGTTGTTTTGTCCTGTACTCTGTGGCAGGTTCCTCTTGGAGCCGGGATTGCGCTGGCCTGTAAATACTTTGGTAAAAACGAAATCTGCCTGGCCTTGTATGGGGATGGTGCAGCCAATCAGGTAAAGGGTGGTTGGGGGGGAATCGATTTTTCCTTCTGTGCTTGTGAGCTCTGCCTTTACTCCCAGGAATGGGAGAGCACATTTTGCCCTCCCCATGTACCTGCAACCCAGGCAACATTGATGAACTCCATAAAGGTGGCCAGGCATGTTGCAGATTTGGACGCTGCCACCTCTTATTTGAGTTGTCTTAGGTGTTTGAGTGGGGATGTGTTCCAAGAACTGTGTAGTCCTCAGAAGGGTGATTCAGATGAACGGTTAAATTAATTGCTAGGTGCTCTTTATATATCAGGAATGTAGCATGTGCTTTCAGTTTTTTATCATATTTTGGACCAGTGTAAACTTCTGTCCTTCCCCACCCCTCTTTTGAACTTGGGCCATGTCAGTGTAGTGGAGGGAAAGCTTATAGGCTCCTTCTGGTCTGGAACACTTTGGATACTCAGGGAGTGAGTGAGGCTAATGGTTAATTATGTGAATGGTACACAAGTCTTGGGAGGAGGGGTTTCCACTTACTCTTTATCCTCTTTCCAGTTATGTACAGCTCACCTAAGTGTGACACCCTGAAGTGTCTGTGCTGTAAGGAGAGCTCTGAATGATGGCAGTGAAGATGACAGTGCTGCTGGATAGGGAGAAATGTGTAAATCAGGTTTCTAAAGACAGAGAAGAGGACAGAGCATTCTGGCAGAGCCACTTACTATTGACATTCCAACGTTATCAGCTGAGACAATAAGACAGATAAGCAGTTGGTTGTTTAGAGTGTACCATTGATAGTTTCACACTTTCAAAGCACAGGTGGAGATCTCAGTTCATGGTTTTCCTTAAATTTGACTCAGAGCAACAAGGCTGATGCAGTCACTGCAAACTTTGCTGTAGCAGCATCCTGTCAGATGAATCAATTGTCAAGTTTTTAATGACTGTTGCTGAAATACCTGAGTTAAAGTTGAAGGTTTTGTGCTACCCTAACACAGATACTGATTCAGGGTTAAAAATTAAGTTCTATAAACTTGTGATAAAACTTAAGTTGCATCTACTAGTTGCGATGAAAGTTACCTTACATAGTGCAGCTTCTTTTATTCCTTCCGAGCAGTAGCAAATGGCTAATTTCAGATCACTTTTAGTATTAAAATTTCTGTATTATATATAAATTTTAGTATTAAAATTAAAACCTCTGCCACTGAAGGATTTTTAGTAGAGCCTAATGTTTGAAGGCTGAGCTCCCTGATGAGATGTAACTTAACTCTTTCTTTCAGGGCCAGATATTTGAAACATACAACATGGCTGCCTTATGGAAGTTGCCTTGTATTTTTGTCTGTGAGAACAATCGGTATGGAATGGGAACATCAGTTGAAAGAGCTGCAGCCAGCACTGACTACTACAAAAGAGGATACTTCATTCCAGGGCTCAGGGTGAGTACAGCTTTTTTTTGAGGGGGAATGTGTGTGCACACACCTACACACTGCATACATACGTATCTCTTTTACTTCTACATATATTTACTTGAAGCGGAATTCTATTCCACTTGTGGAAATACTGAGATTAGAAGTTTGGAGGCTGGCATTTTTTGCCTTAATGTGTCTTTTCTCATGACCAGGTGGATGGCATGGATATTCTCTGTGTCCGAGAAGCAGCAAAGTTTGCAGCTGACTACTGTAGAGCTGGAAAAGTAAGTCTGTAATTGGCATTCCCTGTCCATGGGTGGAATTCTTACAATCTATTGCTGCATAAATAGTTCCTCAATTTGTTTTAACCAAACAATATATTATTTATACTGTCATTTTTTCCCATTTCTACCAGTTACATTCTGTTGTGAAAGGTGTTACGACTGTCAGGCAGTTGTGTTCTTTGTGATTAGTTAGGGGAAGCATCAAGGAAAGTAATAATCATTCTATGCTTACAAGGAATGAAAAGTCAATTAAAAGTTTGGTGAGTCAGTGTTAGTGTCTTTCACCTAAATATAGTTACACTGGTTTTGAAGATTTTTAATACTTGAAGTAATGAAGGTTCTGTGAGAAACAACAGGTAATTTGAAATATTCTGAATAATGGTGGAATGACATTGGAAGGGAGGAAAATGTTTAATGCTGCTCAATAAGAACCTGATAATAAATGCTTACATTATCAGCACATGCTTTCATTTGAAAAGAATTAGGTTTCATTTTACTGAATGAAATTGTATGTGCTAATGTTACATAAATTAAACTGAGAAAAAGCCATTAAGTTAAAATAATTGATCATTGGTGCAATTAAGCTCTAGCAAATAGTTGCTGCTGTAACAAGCTGGTCACTTGGGATGGTAACACTCCCTGTATTACTTTCCATTTTAAGGGTCCTCTTGTGATGGAGTTACAGACATATCGTTACCATGGCCACAGTATGAGTGACCCTGGAATAAGGTACTGTCACATTCATTCTTCTTTCTTTTTTCACTGAAAAGAAGTATTGATAGTCAAATTCTAAGAGGTTAAACTGTGAAATTCAGTGTTTAAATCAGTTGTCAGATGCATTTGAAGGTTACAGTGAAATTGCTGTGAGCAGCCTGATCACTCATCTCATAATCTGTGGCCGTGTAACACACTTGTTTTACTTGCAGAATTAAAAGATGTGGGTTTAGAAAAAGCACAAAATCAGTTAAACTTCTGTGCTCTCTATTAATGAATTCTGCTTTCAATGTGACCTAATGGTGTGTCCTAATGAAGGTTTGGCTGAAAAGCATCATGATTCTCTGGGGTTTTTAAAAGAGGATTAAAATCCTGTTAGGTGAAATTACAGTAACATTTTGGATTGCCCAGACAAGTAGAACACTTCCTAAAAATACAAACATCCAGGTGCCAGAGAGACTCAGGCATTGCACCAACTGACCAAGCTGAATTTGCCTGCATGAAGTAGAGGTGTATACCAGCTCTTCATTGGAAACTTGCAGTGAATTGGAAGCATGTGCAAGTCGTGTAGCTACCTCCCTAGGTGGGGAGGGGAAGGAGCAAATATGGCCCCTCAGGGTAACTGTCTTGGGCTGGGTTTGCTCCCCTTTCCCTTGAGTCTGGAGCTACTTCTGCTCAGTCGGCAGATCCCCAAAGGGCTCTGCTTGTTGCTGTGCCGTCCTTTGGGTGATGAATGTTCTGGTTTCATTGTATCCCTGACAACTCTTTGGACACACCTTTTTCTAAAAGTGACGTGTGTCCAGAACCTCACCTCTGCCCCAGGGTTCATGTCTTTGCCTGTCCTGTTCCTAGCTATCGTACTAGAGAAGAAATTCAGGAAGTGAGAAGCAAAAGTGATCCCATTACTTTGCTGAAGGACAGAATGGTCAACAACAACCTTGCTAGTGTTGAAGAACTAAAGGTATGGTTTTAGTTGCTATGTAAGGAAGCTCTTGAGCAGTCACACACTGATGATCTCCAGAAAGCACATCACAGGGCAGCATGCAGTGCTCTTTCTTTATAAGGTTTGCTTTAACATCACTTTTATAGGTGAAGTTTTGTTGCAGACCAACTACTGAAGTTGTGTTCTCCTGGAAAGGCCTTTTGCTTTTGGGTGCTGAGTAAGGCTGGGGATGGCATTTGCTAACAGGTAGAAATCAAAATTACCTGGGCTTTCTTGACTCCCCAGGAAGGGGGTGAGTCTTGGAAAGGGAAGTTCCCAATAGCGAACAATCTTAGTGAAGGATTCGGGAACCCTCCAAGCAAATGTTGTAATGAGTCAACTGTTTAAAAAATAAAAAATAATGGCACTGACACAGTATTTCACATAACCAGAATAGAAAATATGAAGGCTTGGGGGGATCATGCTCATCTGTCAGTAAGGTACTGGTACTACCCAAAATGCTGCAGTTGAGTAAGGAAGGAGTTTTTATAGGTTTTTAATTTTATATTTCTAGTCAGTGTTAACTAATTCTGACTGATACTTAATCACAACATTTAAATTCAAAATTATGATGGTTTTTCTGAGCTGTCTTCTAATAAGCATCCATTTCTGGCTTAGGAGATTGATGTGGCAGTAAGGAAGGAGATCGAGGAAGCTGCTCAGTTTGCTACCACTGACCCAGAGCCTCCACTGGAAGAACTGGGTCACCACATCTACTTCAATGAGCCACCCTTTGAAGTGCGTGGCCCAAACCAGTGGATAAAGTACAAGTCTGTCAGCTAAAGGCCTTTTTATTGGTGTAACTTATTCTTATGAATAAGTGAATGCATTTACAGGAACTATAATAAACAACCCAAGCTTATTTAAAAGCTCTTTCAAAAGAGGAAACACGTAAGGAAATCCATCTGGGTATGGAATTTCTTAAACATGCTGAATGTTGTTTCAGAAGAAGCTAAGTCAAGAGAAAGTGGTTTATTTAAAGTGCTATATATTTGCTTTACTGACTTTCTTTGGATTGCTGTACGTGTTATGTACAGTGTAAAAAGAAAAATAAAAATTAAACTTTACCAACCCTTCTCTAATGGTCTGTTTGCTTTGTTTCTTTGTGAACTCTTTCCCAGAAAACCCACCAAAAATGCCATTTATATGGCATTACATTGCAGCTTTGTTTTTGCTGCAAAGAAGTCACTAACTGAAAACATCACACCAGGCTTTTCTCAGTAGTTCAGTGAGAGTAGCTTTAATACAAAAAGCTATATAAATCCATCTACAACGGGAGGACATGCTCTGGCATATCCCCTCCGTGCTCAAACCATCAGCCAGCAGAACTGTAACACATTTTAAGTTCACAGTTTTCACAATGCTGAAGCCAATTCAGGTGGGTTTTTTCTCAGCTAATGTTTTGTATTATATTGACAGGCATTGTATGCATTAGTAGTGTCATAAATAACTTAAATGCATTGACACTGACTTAAAAGCTGTTACTATTCACTGTGTATTACACTGATGGTCAAACAAGCTACATAACTGTGCAAAACCTGCAAGGCCACTGTACATACCAATATATACATCTAATAATTTAACTGCTGGGAATGTATTTCATTTGCTTATTCCCATCCCGTGTTGTTCCAAAGCATTGACCTGTGCTGAGGTCTTGCCAGACGTTTGTCGGTGGTTTAAGATTGCGTTCCAGATTCTGCAGCGAAGACCACCCCTGCATTAAGGGAAATGGAGAACAGTTAGGGAAAACTCCCTCGTCTCCCTTGCCTTAAAGGGAGCAAAACCTAGAAATCCCAAGGATAGACCAGTTATGACAGGACATAGCAAACTGCACTGTTCTATGGTTATAGCTGAAACTTCTTCCAGGTCAGCCAGGACTTAACAGAATGATGATAAAAGGACTCAATTGGTAGGAGAAATAAATTCTTTATGCCTTTTTCCATGTGATTACATCATCATGAAGGGTGCAGAAATAGGTCCCAACCTTGATAAATGCCAAAACAGATGGCTCAAAGCATCCTCAGTGTAGTTTTATCAGTTAAGATGTGAAAACCTTTATCAGAAAATCTGAGATGAAAACCAAACTTTAAAAGGTTTTTAACAAAATATGTTAATTAAGCTCTTAACAATGAACTTAAAAGTACTTTCTTACCGCAGCTGAAGATACCACAAGTCATCTTTGGTGATATCATTAAGGACAGCACTTAGTGTATAATCTTCTTCAGCAAACTAAAAGGCAAATTTATTCATAAATAAATATTCCTTCATTGAAACCAATCTGCTAATTATGACTAAAATGATAGGGTCTTTTAAATCTAATTTTTTTTTACCCTCCTAATGGTATCCAAGTCTGCACCTTGTTGTTCCAGCCAGTTCATGAGCTCAGGGTCTGCATTGTCTCTAAAAGTTGCTGCAGACCACTGGGAATCTTTAACAGAAAACAAAGGTTAATACACCTCAAAACTAAGGCAAAAGGAGTTGTTTTCAGGTAATTGAAGCTTAAGCTATATGGTTTTGCATCCTTTCAACAAACCCATGATCCCATATATTTTTGTGTAACTGCAGTATCTTAATTCTGCAGTATCTCATCATACCTTTGGGTTTAAGTTTTAATTGAAGCAAGTGTAGTTCCTGAGTCTTCTCCTCCAAAGACTGCCGTAAGAGTGTCTGATACTCTTTCTCCTTCTGAATGAGGTTTTCCAAAAGGCTTGTAGCATATAAGAGAGATCAAACACAACCACACTGAGAATAAAGCTAACTGAAAAAAATATCCTTTTTAATGAGTACCACAGGACAGAGGCATTTGTGAGGTACTGTCATAAGTAACATCTCTAATGGCTTAGAGATTTCATTTTGGTTGTCTGAGACTCAGGGGTGCCACTTGAAGGCTTTCACCTGCAGAATTTAGTAAATAGCTCATAAATTCTGTTCCTACTGTTTTGCAGCCTCCCTGGGCAGAGTTGCTGCCTTTATACTGTAATTTATTACTGAACAATGTAACACTGATGTTTTACCAGGGACTTTCTGATCACGGGTTTACATCACATCCCTAAAGAAGAATGGGAACTTCAGCTGTTAACACCCTGGCAGCAGCCTACACATGTAACCCATGAGAAACAGGGCAGGACTGCTGAGCTCTTCTGGTGCTCATTTGTGGGCAGCCTGTCCGGTAACCACAACAGAGCTGCCCTGGCCTTTCCTTGCAGGAACAGCTTTGAGGCACTGACACCAAGTCAGGAGGCATCCAAGGAGTAGGAAGGAAACTGGCACAGTTGCACAAACCTAATTACTTTACAGTAGAAATCCAATGTGACATTCTGCAATTAAAAGATTAATTACACAGAAACAAAAGCTGTACTGAAGGATGTTCAGTTGCCAGACTGCACTCTGCCAGTGTGTTCCAAATCCATTTGTGTTCCTGGAAGGCTTCATTACAAGGCAATAGGTGAGCAGTACTATGGTTAAGTGTGTACCCATCAGTGTAGAAAGCAAGGTCTGAGAGCTTTTCAAAGACTGCCTGAACATACATCCAGAGTCTTTAAAGGAGGGTTACCTTAAGGTGTTGTGTTTAAGTCTGCCCAGCTCCTGGCTGAGCTGCTGCTGAGCCTCGTGTGACACCACAGAACTGAGGGTGCTGACCCCCGATGTGATGGCAGCATCCTCAGCCCCGTTTTGTTCCGAAGGCTGGAAACTCTCCTCCACTTCATCAGTGTCCTTGTCCCCACCTTCATTTTCTGATGCCGGCTCAAAGTGAGTGCGAAGCTCTGGTTAAAAGAAAGAGGGGAAGAACAAGATTTTTTTGATAATTCTGTCTTCAGAGGTCATGTAGTTTGTTCTTCATTACTGTGGGTGGGGGAGGCTGTTTGCATAATGTGCTTTATTGCAGCACTGAGCAGTGGGGTAGTGAAGCCTTGTGTGAGCTGGAGCACAGATTCTCTGGTATTGGTTCTAGAATGAGCAGTGCACCAGCAGAGGTAGAGCTGTAGGTAACAGCTGTAGCAGGGACAAATATCATGAGATGATATTTATAAATAAATATAATAAAATATGTTAAGGAGAAACTCCTGAAAGCTTGCATTTTTCCTAAATAGTAAAAAAAAATAAAAATAAAAATTGGTGTTTTTCCCTAATGCCCTGGGCCAAAGAGTGTACAAAGCATCCCTCTTCTCTTCTCCAGGGAGTACTTCTAGCCACAGTTCTCAGAACTTGCTGCAGGTGGCCACCATTATTACCAAAGAACAGTTGCCATTTCTCTTGTAAAAAGTCCCCAAAAATTTGGCCAATTTGGCTTTAAAAGCTGTGGCAACTTTGGACTGAAAAGGCTCACTGTCACTAAGTCTCTCAGAACATTCCTATACTGGAAGGGGTGCTCAGCATTTTAAAGAGTTACAAAACTACTTGCATATTTGCAGCTTAACTCATTCTTAGACAGTTCTTAGACATTAATCGTCCTCCTCCTACTGGTTTTCTCTGTTGTCCATCTGTGGGCCAGAATCATCCTCTTCCTCATATTAATGCACTCCCTTCTACACATCTGTTCCACAGCTCAGTAATTTTTCAGAACACATAACCAGACCTGTGCAGTGTTACTCACCCTGGATCTCATTAATATGCACAGATTAATTTTATTTCTTACTAGAAAATCTCCAGCTTGGACTGAATTTAATTTGCCTTTTTTTGTCATGGTTGGACCACACTGGGGATGCAGAACCATTGGTTATCTCCTCATTATGTGCTTTTGTACTGCAAGTACAGCATTAATCCTCCAGATCAACACTTCTATCTCTGCAATACTCTGACCCCATGCCTTTGATGAGTGGCACATGGGGTGCAGTTAATGGCATGCTGACAGATTCAACATCTGAACTGTTCCATTTGCTACAACTCTTTGATATGCAAAAAACCTTTTTTTAAAAAAAAGGATTATTTTCAGCTGCTTTGATTTACCTGGAATAAGAATAGTGACTGCTGCTTGGACTGCACGGCGGATGATGTTATCCATTGCAAACATCCAATGGGGTCTTATTAAGTGATTTCTTAATACCTTGTTTACCTGTAAAAGTAGCAGCAAACACCATTTGCTCGCCCCTTAGGAAGGAGAACCTTGTTTTCCAATAGTCATAGCTTTATAAGGTAAAAACTGCATGCAGCACTAAAACCCTCCCACCTTTCAAAGTCTCAACAACAGATTTGATGGTTTTAGGCTACAGCTTTCAAACCATTTCAAACCAGACTGTGACACTCAAGCCCTTGTAACAGTGCAAGCAGGGAGAGGAATGAGTAACAGTGGGGAAGCTGTGAATCCCTGGGGTGAGCTTTGTCCAGGAGCAACCTGATGTAGTGGAAGGTGTCCCTGCCCATGGGAGGGGGGTTGGAAATAGGTGACCTTTAAGGTCTCTTCCAGCCTAAACCATTCTGTGATGCTTCGAAGAACTCCTCTGCCCTTGCACCAGGAAAGGAACTCACTGCATCCTGGAATCCAAATAGCACCAGATGAATCTGATTGATGGAAGTGCTGTCGAAGTCCAAATCCATTTTCAACTTGGATATAGTGGAAGCCATCACTCTCTGCTCAGGAGAGTGTATGAAGTCCCTTAAAATCCCAATAATCTGCTTGATGTGGTCCACTGAAAGTTGCAGCTCTTCAGAGTTCTGGAGAAAAGATAATGAATGCATATCAAATGAATCCCAGAGTCATTAAACATCTATTTAGTAGCATTAATATTCTTAGGGTTACATAGCTTTGCTTATGTGTATTTCACACTGATGCACAGAATCACAGAACGTTTGTTTCTGCAAAGTCTCTAGTTTTTATCTTTTCCTAAAAAAAAAGAAAATTTAAAGATTAATTTCTATTTTCAAAAAAACCCATTAAGTCTACTGCTACTGTGGCTGTCACAAAGGGAAGAGGTTCCACATTCTATCTACACATTCCTGCAATGTACTGCAGAGGGCAGCTCTCCTCCATAAAAACACCAAATGAGTCTCTAAGAGACCCACTTTTTTAGATGCTATCCTTTCAATAAACTGAATCTGGACTTGTATCTAATCATGTAGATATTTGATTTCCTTAGGAAAAAAAAGTATGTCTATATATGCACTTATGCCAAGTCAGAAAAAGGTCTAAAATGACACAATGATTCACCAGTGTTCATTCTATGATTTGCAGTCCATAACCCCCACAGTTAAAGCCATCCAAGTGTCTGTAAGAACAACCCGTGTAATTAAAAGGTAAAGGGACTATTACATAAATTATGGAAAAGAGATGATTACAGCAGTGCTACGAAACAGCTGGAGACTGAACCAGGACTTGCTGCTACTAAATTATCCTTCATTGCAGAAAATATTTGGAGCCCTGATTATTTCTGACTCTGAATTTTGTTTGTAAGGCTATCAGCTGTTTTGCAGTTTAAGCTCGGAGCAGATATCTACCCCAGCTGCTTCACCCGCCTGAGTCTGTAGTCTGTAGAGCCCCACAGGAGCCCCTGTGGTGCAGTTTCCTGGGGAAGGGAGCATGGGGAGCAGCAAACCCCAGGCTGTGCAGAGCTGACCATGGAGCAGCAGGACCTGACAGCCGAGCCACAAGTGTCAACAGCTGGCTGGGGACACCACACCAAGAGTCAGCAGGCTCCCCTTTATGGGAGCGCAGCCCAGGTGAAAAACCACAGCTTTAGTAAGAATAAATGATGGGAGAGGCACATCAGAAGCAGTGCATTGACCAATCTATGATTTTTTCTTGCTCCTCTTTACAGTCCCTAAACCTTCCCACTCAACCTTCCCCTCTCCAGAAAAATCTATCTTAGCTTTTTTAAGATTCATGTACTGTGATCTTGGCACCTAGTTAACAAAAGTTTTAATAAAAATTGTTAATCAGTTCTCTACCTTCAAAGCAGAACATATACATCTATTACTATGTGTTGTTCTAGCTCCATAACCTAAGAGCCAAAAGAAAAGACATCAAAACCACCCCACCCACCAAGCTCAGTCCCCCACAATCCCCCATCAAATGCCCAAACCTCTTCCTCATATAAAACCAAGAGCCCATTAGCAGCAAAAGGTGGTGTTTGCTACCCATTCACACAACAGCTCACAGCTCACGCAGTTACAGGTCTCAAGAGATTAAAGAGAGTCAGAAGGAACAATCCAAGCACCTTCATTTATTCATTTTCAGAAAAGAAATAATGCTACTCGGCTCATTATTTTCCTTTCGACATGGGAAAAGGCAAGCTGAAGTGAAATTACCTGTGCAATACACTCCTGCAAATTGGAAGCAACTTTATCCTGTTCTTCCTTAAGGATTTTGTACAGGATTGCTCGGCGTTCGCTGTCCTTGCGCAGCAGGAACAGCCCAGAATCCTTATCCTCCACGGAAGGCGAGGCACTCCTGTCCGCCGAGACCGAGCCCTCATCAGGGACGCTGTGGCCGCCACCCGGCACAGGCACAAGAGAGACCTCAGCATTAGCAAGGCACCAGTACGGCCAGAAGGGAGCAGGGACACTTCTGGGGTTAAAAACTCAGTTCAAACTACAGCAGCTCAGATCCTCTGCTGGCTCAAAACCCACATGGCTGATTTTCCCCTGCTAAGAAGCTGGCATTATTGTCAGTTTTGGGGAAGAAAGCTGAAACTACTGATTTTTTTCTGGATCCATACTGTAACATACTCATTTGAAAGTATTGCTTTGTAGTTTGGGAGAAGCAGAACTGTATTTCTGCTTTCCCTTTCCCCCATTTTGTCATGAGTACATGGAAGGGTGAACTCCTCACTTAATTCCTAAATCCATATCCACTCAACCAATAAGACCACTGACATTTACTCACTGGAGGAAGGAAAGTATATAAGTACATGGAAACCTTAAAGGAGAGGAATCATTGCTCATTATTAAATACAGACAATATTTACATTAACTGGTAATCTGTCTATGCAACTTACTGATGAACACACCTGCTTACCTAACCATTGAGTGAAAAAATTGCCCTCAGATAAAACAAAATGTGAATTAAACCCACACAATAATCCCTCAAGCGTGCCAAGTGAGAAGCAAATATTTTACCTTAGTAAATGAGAAATGGGATGCTTTGTCTGAATCTCTGAAATGGATCTCTTTGGCCTTTCAAAAAACACGTCATGCTGTACATCAGAGTCTGGTGAAACAGAGCCGTGCTCACTGCTGCTACTGCCAGCCTGTTCCCCATGGATTGGCAGTGGGAGGGATGTGTTGCGATTATAATCTAGGAAAAGACATGGTGAAATGTGTGACAGAACTAGGCCGAAAAGGGCAACATGCTTTGAACAGCTGTGATCATCTTCACTGATATCAATACCTCATTTTGCAAAATGGCTGAAGGAGAAGTAACCTTGTTGATAAAAAGCAGTAACACAACTCAAAATCCTTGCATGCATAAGCAATAAAAGGCTTTAACAAGTTAACTGCTAAACCCAAAGACAGCAGATACTCACAGGAAATGCCATTTTGTTACCCTCCCTCGCACATACACACAATCTTCCTTGGTGCCAGTCCCACAAAGTGGCTCAAGTAGGTATGAGCAGTTTAAAGAGCCTGAATCAAACCAAGAGATTCATCTTCTGCTCCACCACAGCTATCTCTAAGCAGAGAGCACTCTACTACCTGCCCTCCTCACCTCTGTGTTAATGGGCATCAAACTGCCCTCTCCACACCTGAGATACCTGCCTCACTCCCATGTGCCCCTGCCCTCAGCAAGGACTCTCCCTCTCAGCACTGGCCTGAAGGAAATCTCTTGTCCCTTTCCAATTCATCTCGAAATTAAGAAAAAAAAAATTTAAAATTTAAAAAACCCCAGATGTTGAACGTTTGCTGTAATCCTGATTGCCAGTTTGCAGCTGTGTGGCAGGAAAGGTAAAGAAGGTCTCTCAACCCAGGGTGAACATACCCATAGAGCTAAAATATGACAAAAGTTTTTGATGCTTGTCACTACAAATTCTTGGAGGCGAGGGGGGAAGAGAGCTAGAAGTTAGAAGTCGTTCAGAAAGCTCTGACACTCCACGGCACGACTGACGTCCAAATGGCTGAGGTTAAACAGCCACAGAAATGAAACAACGTATGTCACCTTGTGAAACCTGGTGCAAGGCATCTCAGTAGGACAGAAAATTGAGAGCTGCTGTCCCAGGAGTAAGGGCTGAGATCTGTTCTGGGCTGCCTTTATTGTTGGAAAGAAAAAAGGGATAGGGATGGGATGGAAAGATGGGGACAAAGCTGAAGAAATTTGAGGTGAGGGAGACAACAGAGGAAGAAGATGGTGAACTGCTGCAGCTGGGACTGTGGTAACTGCTGGGCCAGGACCTGCCTTGGGCCACAGAACTCCCCCTGGGGATGGCTGCACAGCCAGCACAGCTCTCCCCAGCTCTGGCATGGAGTAGCACACAGCTGCAGTCAGGTGCCTTTCCCTCTCCTCACCCAATGCACAGTTCTCATAGCATTTGCCCACTCTGCTCGTGCCCATGGCCAGCACTGAGCTCACTCCCTGCAGCACCAGAGATCCTCGGGCCACCTGAAGGAGCTCCATAACCTCATCAGTGAGTGGGAGAAGAGAAGGAGGAAGGCAGGAGGAGGGAGGGGTGCATCTCCCTGATGTTTGACAAAGAGCCTGTTGCTCCCAAGGCTGCTAACAAGGCAAGCTCCACACTTTCTAATGCCATGCAATTTTTCCAGGAAGACATCCTCAAGAAAGAGCTGAAAGGCCGCAAGAGAAGATGATTGCTGTGGGGCAGAAGGCTACAGCATGCCAACAGCTCCTGAATGCCACCACCCTGGCTGAGCAGTAGGAGCTCTCCTGTTACCCCAGTGTCACTGCAGGGACTGGAGTTCAGTTCTCAGTGCCCCTCAGGACAATGGGTGATGCCATTTCCTAGATGAAACCAATTCAGCTAGATGGTATAAATTCCTTGTTACTTTTTCCCCTTAGAATTCCATTCTTTCAAAAGTTAGTTGTTGAGAGGGGAAAAGCTCAAATAGGAAGCACTTCAATTGGCGTTGGGAGTATGTGTGTGTGCAGACAGGGGAAAGAAGCACAAAGACCACTGCCTTTCCCTTTTTTGAAACAGACAGTTCCTTCATATGATTTATTTGGCATGTCTATATTAAGGTTCATTATCTTATCACTGAGCAAGTGGCTGATATACTTGAGGGAGAGGGAAGAAGAAACACGCTATGCAGATAAAACAAAACAACACACTGGACAGGTACTTCAGCACCTTTGTGCCAAATTTCCATGTTAATCAAGTTTGAAAATGCTGACCCAAACACCTAATAGACCCACATTTTTAGGTGTCAAACACCTACTCCATGAAACCTCTGAAGTGTATATAATTGTGAATCTAAAATGCAGAACTGCTTTGGCAAGTCTTCGTCAAATGTCACTTTTCTAATTTTAATTCACTACAAATGAGGCATTTATTTCTGGGGAGAGGAAAAATGGCCTTGGGAGGTTTCAGCAAGCAAAATACAAAATAAGCAAGGCACTGTATTTTCTGGGAATTATTAAATTTAAATATGTGTATACAAATCACAGACATTTTCAATAGCTGAGTTCCTGCTGTTTTCCTGGCACAAGAAATGTCCTTTGTAAAAGAAAGTACTTAATGATTCCAATCTTTTATATAACACTTAATGATGATGTTGACTTGGATTTGGCTGGTAATTCCTTACCTGAAGGCTTGAATGCAATTTTGCTTTTCTTGCCCTTGTTTACTTGCTTCAGGAAAGAATCTCTGAGCAAATCAGATGCTGTAACACGTTTACTAGGATCAGGTTCAAAACAGAGCAAAACAAAGGCCTTTGTTTCAGCAGACACTGATTCTGGAATTTCAGGATGAATCTTAAACATCCCAACCTGCAAGTAAAACACAACTACTAATTATTTTTATGAAACAACTGCAAGGAGACCATGAGCCAAAGCTCTTACAATACGATCGCTCACACTTCTCCTGACTCTAGTGGAAAAGGAGTGATCCAGGTACCACATAAAGCAGTGAAGTGACAACAAGGTTCTAATCCTGTTTTATTTCACTGCAAACATGGTGTGAACATCCATGTGATATTACACAAATGTCAAGGTATGGAGGTATCTAATCATCTGCTTTCAAGCAATCTTGGGATCTGGGCATTATCGACACCAAGTGCTTCAAATACTCCTTCTCTGACCAGCTACAAATCCCTCCAGAGATTGCACAGGTTTACCATCACCCCTGCTCAGAGGTGTATCTCTCAGCTGCTGCCTCCTCCAGCACATTTGTGCCCAAGAACAGCAATAATTTCCTCCTCTAGCACTGGCAGCTGGGGCTGCACCTGTTCTGCTCCTGCCACTGCCAAATTTCCTTGCACCAATACGCACAGTGACCTTGCCAGACCTTGGCATCACCCCCACTCTTGGGCCAGATATCTTCTCTAGCCTTTCAGTGTTAGTTAATTGAAAATCACACGATGTCCAAGAGCCTTGTTAAACCATTCTTTAGGTAAGGACTCTTTTAAGTAATGACTTAAAAGAGTCTCTTTTAAGACTCTGTCTTTAAGTAATGAAAAATGTGCTTCTACAGGTTTCTCCCCAGTGATTTTTCCAGCTCTTCACTGCCTTCTTATTCTCTAATGTCAGTCTGGCAGAACTGTTTGGAAGCCAAAGCTGTATAACCTGTGTGCACTGTATGCACATGTCTGGAGAGATTACGGCTTGTAGGCTCAGCATCTTTACACAAAACACATCCTGGAGAACAAGCACAAAGATAGTGTTCACAAGGCAGACAGTAGTCCAGCAGTTAAAGAAGTGCCAGCTGCTTTCAAATAATCTCATTACAGAGCTGCATTAACACACTCTGGCACCATTAGGCACTCACAATACTGGTTCAGCTTCAATGCAAGATGAAGCAAAAAATGCTGAGCAGTCCTGCTTCTGTTTGAACGGCAGTGCAGTAATAAAATGCTAATAGGGCTTTAAGGCCTTCCAAACCATGACTCTAAGCACATTCAAGACTCAGTGTCACAACCTGGCAGTACTCTGGTGCCGGGTTTCATCCTTATGCACTAAACAAAAATTTAGGAAAATTCCAAACCAGGACCAGGAAGTTTCAAAGATTGTCTCTGATCTTATTTTAAAATCCCTGTTGCTCAAGGGAAATAAGTTTTGTCACAATCACCTGCAAATTCTGTGGCAACATTAGTGTACTTTGTCTCCACTGAATGTCACTTGTTTGCGCTCTTTTGACACAGACACAGACGCACACGTTCTATGCTCATAGAATAAATACCAAGCACACCCAGCCAGGACCTATCCACTTCTTGGTTTACTATAGACCCTTTTCTCCATTTGGCCCAACTCTTTGGCCATTTGCAATTTCTAAAGTGACTGCACAGGGAGACTTAGACCTTCCCTCTCCTCACCTGCCCTAGGCACAACAGAGCGTTCACGTGTGGAGGTGGGGACCTGAGAAGTTCAATATTTCAAGTTTGCCAGATCTCTGCTCTTTTTACATGCTTGCCCAGCCAGCCTGCTGCAAAACCTGCTTCCAGCTTGCTCACTTTCATTACACAGAAAAAGAAAACATGGTTTGTAATCTATGGTGCCTAGCAAGATGCAGTTCCAAACAGGTCCCAGCAGAGCCAAGAAACAGGGAAAAAACCCAAATGCCCCTCTGTAGTACATTAACACAGTCTGCAATACGAATGCTAAAGAACTTTTCCACATCCTTGAAGAAAAAAAAAGGCAAAAATTGTATTTTAAAAAATGCTAACCCTGAAGCTTCAGAGCACAGCTCTGTAGCCTGGAAGTGGTTCTCAGCAGTAGGTAGGACAAGCGCGATCCTGCCAGAGCTCACCTTGTGAACCTGCACAGAGCTCATCAAGCCCCCAGAACAGAACCAGCACTTCCTAAGCATTCAATAAACTGTGCTGAAAAATAAGATGTGTAATTCACTGAACAGTTCAACTACATGCCAGGTATATAAGATGAAAAGGCATCTGCCAACAGAATTGTATATGACATTTATAGTGATGTGGAAAAAAGTCTCTTTCCGTGGCTCCCTCAGGAAAACTTTAGTGAGACAAACCATGGTCACCCAGACAGCTTCTTTTGAGGTGTGTCACAAGTTGACAGCACCAAGGTGACATATTATACCACTGAAATAACTGCATCAAAACCCATAATCATCCCTTTCTTTGCCTTTTAGCCGTGGTGCATGGGACAACTCACAGGCCTAGTATGACGTATGGCATTACATGTCATGCTGAACTGGAGCCCAGATTTCCATACCTATTGATAAAGATCTGATTTTGCCACCATGGTTCTGTTAATGATGATACTTATGCTCACATAGTGGCTTTCAGCAAGATACATGAAAAAATTACAACATTGGTAATTTAAAGCAGTTTGCTGGGTTATGGATGGGATCTTCTCCCCACTATAAGAATGAGAATTCTGAAGCATAAGTGAAAACTTAAGTGCTTTAGTAAAGGTCTATTGCAAGCCAGTGGAAGAATTTCAGTCTACTTATTTGACACATCATAGCTGTTACATTCCTGTTAGTTACAGAGCTAGAACAAGTTACTTTTTTAGAACTTTATTATCAAAATGATCTGAAGAATTCTCAACTGTTAATTTGTGCATTTGAAAACAGACACACTAAGAGAAACAAAGCAGTAGAGACAACAGCTTACTGACGAGGTAGGTCTGACCTGAAGGACTTGGAATGTAAAATACAGAGTATTTTACTCCTTTAATACATGCTGGAAGTCCTGGAAAGCTATTCTCCTGCCCTTTTCCATCACATCTTCCTGCATCCATGTTGCAGAGACTGGGCCTTTGAAAGATTTTTCTTTGGGAAGGAAGCTTACAAAAATTACTTCAAGGAACAGAAATAACTTGTTTGTCATTACTGGGGAGACTGTTTACAAGAAGGAAATCATAAACCAAGGAGATGAAAAAAGACAGACAACATTAATTTTCATAAGTCTTCACTCATCTTTCAGATTGCTGCTCTGAGTCATGACCTATTTCCAGCACAAAAATAACTGATCACCCCCTAAAGCAATACAGCTTAGAGAAGGGAAGGATCTTCCAGTGAGTTAAAAACACAGGTCAGACTACGGCTTTGTGCAAAACAACCCATGTAACACAATGTTACTACTAATTAATATTATAAGATTAAGCCATATTTGAAAATTCATCAACTCTAAAGCAAAAAAGCTGTATTTACTTTAAATATTGCAGCTTGAGGCTCCCCTAGTTCATGAAATGGAGGTTTGCCTGTTGCCATCTCAATAATGGTACAGCCCAGTGACCAGATGTCAGCTGGAGCACCATATCCTCGTGGTCCTTTATCGATGATTTCTGGAGCCATGTACTGTAAGGTTCCTGGTCAGGACAAAAAGAGCAGTCAAGTGTATAGTCTTCATTCTTATTAAAGAGGATTAACACAACACTCAGCAAGCCAAAAATTGTTATATGCAACCTGTATAGCCAAAATGCTCAATTCCCCGTATCAGCACTGAAAACTAGACATAAACTTATGTTTTAACATCTTTTTTATAAACTATCTTTTTGCCCCTCCTTTCTGACACAAGGTTTCAAACTGCTGAAAGTCTATTCACCACATAATCCAATAACATCCTCAAAAAATAAAATTATATCAACAATTTTTGCAGACACCAACTTTTAAAGATTATGCATGTAAGAGATGAGAAAACCTGAGAAGTGACAGATAGCCTTCATGAGAATAATTTTTTGTATTTTACCCCAATAATGAGAACACTAGTAACAGGGAATTTCAAAGAGTTAGTTTGAAAAAAAGCTATTTTTGTAAATATAAGGCAATAAATAAGAGAACCTGTCATAATTTGTCTAGAATTCCAGGATGCCTTGGATGTGCTTGGGATTTCTGACATCCAAGGTTAGCAAAGAAAACCTAAAACCCACAAACCAACCTGTAGAATTTTCAAAGCTATAAATATTGACAAAATAAGATCTTGTCTGTAGACAATCTGAGTGTAATACTAGTAGTAATACTGATAAAGAACAGCACAGTAAAAAATTAAATAAAAGATGGCCAATTTGCTATCACTGTTATTGAACCATTCACTAACAGCTAATGAGAACTTTACAGGACGTCCACACCCCCAGCAGAAACCTCTAGATGTTCAGAGTGTTTTGAACACTACAGTTCTTTATCCACCTGAATTTCTACCAGCTCTGTTATGGCATTTTAAAATTAAATTATTTTTCTTCTAAAGAATGCAATAAAACTACACTGTGGTAGAACTGTGAACTATCAAGTAATGGACATATGGTGAAGGTAAAAGGGTATCATATGTTCATTGAATGTGACTGCTGCAGAATGAAAGTTCAAGCCACAGCTTTGCCCTCAGGCTGTGTGTCTTGAATGGAGGGACATAATGTTTAAACCACCAGAAGTCTGATTCTTCAAACCATGTGATTTTATTACATAATGCCTAAAATCTAGGCTTTATGTACTGAGTTACAGAATAAAAACAAATTGCTTAGAGACCTTTTAAAGCCCTCTGGGGTACAGCTACCTGCTTACTGATTTGAAATCCAAAATGATAAATTGAGTATTTATTCACATGGCAAATTACATCTCAAAGGTACAAACAGGGCTGAAAACTTGCAAGAGAACAAAGAAGAAGGGCACAAAGAAAGGGTTACCTCCTTTCATTACAGTATGGTGACTTTTCTTAAGACACCTTTTCTCCATGTATAATTTCTACTGACAGTCAGTTGCTAAGAAGTCACTAAGGACTATGTAAAATACAGGCAAAGAGAATTATTTTCTCTTAGTACCTGCTCCAACCCCAAGAGCAATCAGCCATAACAGTGGCTTCCTGGGCAAAATTAAATTTTGGACTATGACTTTTAATAGCCACAAAAGTGTCTTTCACCATGACTTTAACTATTACCTTATGGAACCCCTTTTTATACTTAGAAGTTTACAGAACATCCTGCAGAAATGAGCAGCACAGTACACCACACCATGTGGTACTGCAACTGTGTTCCATCGAATGCAATTGCACTGAACCAGCCTATCAAAAATGGCAAAGACAAACATTGCAGGCAAAAACTGAAAATGCCCTTTTCCAGAGAGAAAAGACCTGTACATATCTGAGAATTATCAATCCAGTTGCAAGCAAGATGGTTGATAAGAAAATTATTTATTGAATAATGTGTTCAGAAAAAAATAGTGAACCTCCTTAAGGGAATGCTTCAGAAGGCAGCATTTTGCCAGCTCTGTTCAGACATACTGTCACATGTGTATCTATCTGTTGCGGCATCTGGAAAATGAAGAGATTTATTCTTGTAGATCTTCATTCTTAAAACACTTCAATGTTTCATTTGGGATTCCAAACAGAACAAATAATTTTTTTTTCTTCTCTTTAAAGAACTCCTAACCTAACTTAATTCGATTCTAACTACAGTCTTTATATAGCTTTAAAGGAAATAGATTTGCTTAAAATGCCTGCACGTGATGAGATGTTGATCTCATGAGATCCTGATCCAGACATCATTTGCTGTATTCAGATCATGATGTAATATGGGGCACGTTTCCAATTCACAAGCTTTGCTAATAATGAGTAAAAATAACTGAGAAAGGTAAGTTACTTCAGAACCTTAATTTTATTTTCATGGCTTCCTTTGTAAGAAAGCTGGAGGAACTTCAGACTCACCACCAGATAGGTAAAGGGAAGTCTCGATTTTCACTTAAGTGAAGGTTGTTAATCTTCTGTCTTCCACAACATGACTGATGGCTTTGTTTGTGTACCATTTACTTAAACTGCAGGCCCATAACAGGCTTGTGATACCAGCCTTTGCATAAGGCCATATAACAAGCAAAAACATCATGTTACCTTCATCCACTGATCACAGAATTGAGAAACTATGTGACCATATATTCATTTTTTAATGCGGAGTTTCCCCTTTTGCTCAGCAATTTTTGTATTCCCTGAATATTATAACTCTTTACAATGTTGTTGTATTGAAAGCTGTTCTGTAACACATCAGCCTAAAATTTTCATGTAAACTGTTCTTTTTACTGTTGTTAGCTGGTTGCTTGGGTTTTATAATTAATACCTCAAAACTGAAAGCGTTCCCAAGTTTGAGTTTGGTTTTCTGCACTTTTAAACATACATCTAGAAAGTCTGCATGTGTAAATTACTAATATCAAGATTGTTAAATAAAGAAGCTGCTGCATTCAAGTGTTTCCAGATGTAATTGCAACAAATCAATTGCTACTTAATGAACACTTAGAAGAACAACTTTTACCCCAAGAAAGTAAAGTGGAAGAGAGCTACATTAAAAAAAAAAAAGTAAAGAATGCTATCAAGCCTATGTTTATGATGATCACACTCCCATTTACCCTTCCCTGAAAACAGAGACCCAGTAGTGTTTTCATCACTAACCCAGAGCCTCTTGGCTCAAATGCCAAATCTGTCATGAAAACCCTTATAAACTCTACTAGATTAATCTCACCTGTAAATGTTTCAGTGCATGGATTGATTCCTGCCAGCCGTTTGGAAGTACCAAAATCCGATATCTTAACCACGCCACTGTAGGTGTTCACCAAAACATTGTCCCCCTGTGGTTTGGATAGGAGAGGGAAGGAGGGGAGGGTGTGAGGGTGGAGGAGGAGAGAAGGAAGGAGAGAGGGAGGCAGCAAACAGGGAGGGGAGACATATGAATACAGATTCTCAATCTCAATACTCCTTCAAGTTAGCATGTATCTTTGTAATACAGCTTTCCACAAATGAAGGAACTGGTTTATACTTTCCTTTTGTTTTCAGCTTCCATGAAATCCTATTCAATATTCTACTTCAGATTAGAGCAAAACTAACTGAAGTAAATAAGATAAAAAGCAAATCAAACAAGACACATTAAAGGAAAACTTACCTTTATATCTCTGTGTACAATCTGGTTCTCGTGCAGATACTTAAGGCCTTCCAGAATCTGCTTGGTGTAAAATTTAATTGTAGGTTCTTTCATTGGGCCCCACTTAGATCTTAAGAGAGCTGAGAGGCTGCCTACAGGAGTTTAAGAAGAAAGTGGATCAAGGTAGTGAAATCCCCAAATTAACATGAAACAGTTAAGTCTGGATGAAGCCTGTGCTCAACTTCGTCGTATTAAAAAAAGCAGTACCTATGATTAAGCCAAATTCTTGCTAGATCACTCAAAACAAGTAATTTGCTGCTGCTCTGAACTGGTTATTTCTTACTGCCAGGTGAGGTTCTGCTTCCATGACAAGAATAAATGTTCTGACAGGGCTGGATCCACCCCCCTCACTTCACTGTAACAACTGCTGAGACTACGACTAGCACCCATTTAGCCCTTAATGAACAAGGACCAAAGGTAACACTGTACTGTGTTCTACATTGCACTTCATGAACCACAGGTATGGGCAAAGAGAAGCTGAATTTCTTGAGGCAGGGAGGGTAGAATCAAAAACAGAAAGAGCCTTTTCTTTGCAAATATGGGATTAACTTCTGGCAATATTCAGAGACAGGAAAGAAAGCTCTTGAAAAACATCCTCTAAATGGATGTTCAGAGTGGGAGATAGGCCATCCACACATCCCCAGTTCTAATAAAACTAATCTTTAAATAACACAAATATTTTAATCATAAGGTGAAATAAAGAACAGTTTCACTTATTACGCACAAAATAAACTAAGTACAGTAGGTCTGCTTAAGGCCAGAAAAATTCAGCTAAAGGAACTTTCAGTCCACACCAACAGCTTTCTAAAGTGAAGTTTCCTCAAAGAATCTTGCATAGTCTGAACAGCTGGTTCCTTTTTAAAACTGGCTACAGAGTTTAAAATATCTAAATTGGTTCAGTAATATCTTACCATGAGCAACTAATCACAGCACACTTTACTGTGCATATATGCACAGGAAATAATACCAGCTGACACTGTGAACAAGTGTGGGAAAACAAGTGGAAGTGTTGGTATAACCTCATCACATCTGCATGCATCATGCAGGTCAAAGTGTCTCAGCTTTCAGGTGAGAAGGTCACAAGGATTCAAAAACTAAATAATTTCCCTACATCCCTAAATGCCCTGGATGTATTTAATTACACTTCCAATGTTTGTGTCTGGAAAAACTGAACTTCCTTTCTTAGAAAACTGAACCTCCCCCCCCTTCTTCTTTTCCTTATTTCTGTTTTTATTTTGCAAAATTAAAATCATGAAAAATTTAACTCATTCTGACATATCCTTGACACTGAAGAGTAAATAGCGAAAGGGAGATGGAAACGATGTAAAGAGGTTACAAAGGGATTTCACATCCTCTTCTTCCAGCAGAGAAGGCTGGAGGAGTGAAACTGGAAATTATGAGCAAGGGACACATCTCACTTTTATCTCTAATCTACCTAGGAAATAAATGGTCATGCTGTGTATATAGCAGTTAAAANGGCAGGTTTGCCAGGACACCCCAACACTGAACTTCCTTTCTTAGAAAACTGAACCTCCCCCCCCTTCTTCTTTTCCTTATTTCTGTTTTTATTTTGCAAAATTAAAATCATGCAAAATTTAACTCATTCTGACATATCCTTGACACTGAAGAGTAAATAGCGAAAGGGAGATGGAAACGATGTAAAGAGGTTACAAAGGGATTTCACATCCTCTTCTTCCAGCAGAGAAGGCTGGAGGAGTGAAACTGGAAATTATGAGCAAGGGACACATCTCACTTTTATCTCTAATCTACCTAGGAAATAAATGGTCATGCTGTGTATATAGCAGTTAAAAGCCAGTACTTAATTGCTCTGTCAGTGTTACTGCTCAAAGAGAAACTTACACTGAAAGCTACAGTCATCATTCAGACACACTTGAGCTCAATGGACTATACAGCTCTAACTCCACTATTTTATAACGCATGAGTATTTGAAACCAAATACTTTTAATGACTTCTCTCTAGGTTTAGAATTATTACAGAAAGGGGAAAGGGTACTGGGACCTATACTCTTCAAATTTACTCTATGAGAAAAATGACTTACACAGTTAACGACCCAACAGAAAAGCCATACAGAGTGCACAAACAGATTAAGTGGTACAAAAGTAAGTTTGCAGTCCCAAATGCTTTTCCTCTGGCAGACCAAACTCAGCATGATACAAACCTCCCGGCACCTGCTCCATAAAAATCTTAATGTATCCACTTTCTGAAACAGATCCAAGATACTGGACAACGTTCCGATGCTTTAAATATTTGTGCAGTGCTATCTCTTCATGAAGAGGTTGAGAATACCTATTAAAAAAACAAAAAGAAAAAAAAAAAAACCAAAAACAAAAAAACAAGGACTATTTCATTATGCAGGAAAAGGTTCTAGGCTACGCTTAAATGCTAGTTTGACAACAGAATGGATTTTAGGGATACCAATCCAATTCTCAGCAAACATCTTGTCCATGACCTTCAAAATGCAGAGTGATTCACTGCCTATTCAGAAAAAATAAAGATAGATCTCAGAGCAACCCTGGTGGAGAAACATGCCCCCCAAGAATTTATATGTGTGTGTCTTCTGTATCAATACACAGCACTGTCTTTGACTCCAGAGCTTCTCTCATGCTTTTTACGCTCCCCAAAAGAATACAAATGAGATACAACTTCAATCTAAAACCAAAAACTTCTTCTAGAATTTAAGATATGCATACAGATTATTAAACTGTAATATTTATGATATATAACATATATTTTCCCCCAAAATACAGTCTTTATTCTCAAAAAGGTACTGTTGAATACTAGGAGAAAATAGTAATTTAATTTCAGTATATTGGGATTTTATAAACTAACCACACAGAAACACATGCTAAGAAGAGCCAAATTTTCAAAAAACAACTGCATTTTTGTTAACAGTGTGTATATAACAATGAATTAGGTCTTACCTGCTGTCTCTCTCAGGTATTTCCTTGATGGCTATTCGGACCTGGTTGCTAAGGTCTCTTCCAGCATAAACTATTCCATAAGTACCTTTCCCTAGAATTACCCTGTCACCATTCTCATCATAATCATATTCATACTGCAAGCAGAAAAGATAAACAAAGCAGCACAGAAATTATCACTAACATCTGACATTACAGAGAGCCTTAACCACAATTTAGTACAGCACAGAGGAGTTACTTCAGGGCAGCCGTAGGACAGCAGGTTACCCACCAGCCTGCTGCTTTACACAACTTGTAACATTTCCATCTTACTTGCTTTGTAATACAATCTTCCTTAACTAACTTTGAGAATGATGCATTCATCCAAACAAGGAACACACCACTAAACCAAATTCAATGAAACAGTGCTGTCAAAAGAACCCATTAATGTATCATCTCTAAGAACTGCTGACAGAGCCTTCAGAACATCTAAATATATGGAACATACAACCTAAATATGGAATATATAACCTAAAATTTTGAAAAAAATTGTTTAATAAATAGATAAAAGTAATATTCTCATTACAGTGGGTGAACATTAAGACCCAAGACTCTCATTTGGGCTTAGCCACAGCAAAATTAATTTCTGACATACTCCCCTCTCATTATGAGCTTTTTCCAAAAGGCAGAAAAAAATGTTCATCTTGTCAAAGAATTATTAAATACATGAAGTGGTGGTTTCCACTGCTGCTGAAACATGCTGGGTCATACTTCCAGCTGAATAAATCATTGCTGGTTCACTGACTTCAGTAAAGCCACATTAATTTACACCACCTCATGGTCCTGTCCCATATAGTGACCTTGTGACAGAGCTCTCCTACTCTAAAGGAGTGAATGATGCTTAATGAAAGTGTACCCCAGACACTATATAAAACCAAATTTCTTATGGAAGTTGGGTTGAACAGCACACTCATGATTCAAATCAGGGAACTGATAAAGGATGAAAGGAACCGGACATTTTCATAGTCTCAGATACTGTCAGGAGTACACAGACCTCCCCTAGTATCTTCCCGCATCCAAGAGGATGTCCCCTAAGGGAAAACTGCAGGGTATTCTCTGTAGCTTCATGTGATTGCCCTATTAAAAAAAACCCAAACACCAGACCTTTTTACAACAGACATAACTACTGACTTTTCTGTCAACGACCACTTTTTCTGCATTGTCCAAAACAACTCTCTGATATACAGAATACAGCCTTGGGATATTTCTTTGAAGTGCCTTCCCAGTTCACATTGCAGCTCTGCTGCCACAGTGTCCACGTGTCACTGACATTCCCCCTCTTCACCTCGGCAACAGCAGCAAGTTTCATGCTGCTGTACGGAATGTGCTAAAGGAAACCCGTCTGTCGTTTATCCTAACAGCATATTCTGCTCCGTGGAACTGAACTGGAGTGAGCACAGCTTTAGCACAGTTTCATTTACCACATTTCAGCACTTCACAGCTCACAACATAATCTCGTTACACGATAGGCATAACTGACCCAAAACGCCACATGCAAAACTCGTCAGGTTCTTTGGGAGGAGCACATCCAGCTTTCACACTATCATATGACATAAAACTGTCACATTGCAGAATTTAGGATTGACAGCAACCCCATCTGCAACAGACTGGTCCTAAGCCAACCCTTTACCGTGAAGAAACCTATATTCTCCGGTCTCGGTCCCATGACACATGAAAATTGTTGGAATTTAGAGATCAGTGCTAGTTAGTAGACAGTTTAATAGACTTGTATATATTTGATGCCACTTTACATTTGCCTCTCCTTGCCCCAACAGCTACAAATATTGAATAAACCACTGCTGGTTGCCAAAAGTCTGAAAAAGTGATCCACTGGCTGTGAAAGCCAACCATTAGGTACAAGTAAACAAGTGTTCCTATCTGACCTTCTATAGTGCAGAGTGCTCTCTAAAATATCCTATTTGGGGTATAGCAGGTACTCTCAAAGTGATAGGCACTTCTTCCTATCAATATACAGAAGTGAATACCCTAAGGCACAATGAACTGCAACATTCACACTCCTTCAAAATACTTGCTAGCTGTAAAACTGGGCTGCAGTTCATACATAAAATATACAACCCCTTGCAACAACATTCTGATAAGGATTCTGACTGAAATCAGATCTTCTTCCCCCAAACTTTGCAGCAAGTTATTTCTTCCGCTTCCCCAAATATAAACAGTTGTTTTATTAACAGTAAGAACTGCTTTTTCTGTACCAGTCAAGCCCATCAAGACCATACAAAGCTGCATTTTCCTTGTTGTCACTTCTTAAATGTAGCATCTCAAGCTGCAGGAAGGCATTAAGTGTCTTCATTCATTTATACACTAAACTAATGAATTATCTCCTTCAGAAACCCTGATTTCTGTTTTAGTGTCCAAACCTAAGACAGTAAGTACAAGGTGACAATTGTGAAAACTTCAAGACAGGTAGAATGAAATATCTTAAAGATTTAAAATTAATTTCTGTAGTCACATCTCCACATGTCATTCATTCATGCAGGATTGTTTCCTGCTATGCATCGTCAAGTGATTTTTTCAGTTCAGTTTTTAAAAGGCTCAAGCCATGGTGAGCTCATATTCTCTGAGAGACTGTTATACAGCTGAACAGACTGTGCTGCATGGAGATTGTCCTGCTATTAGCTGAGTACATAATTATGTAATACAAAAATCTGCAGCTATAGATAATACCCTGTCTGTACCAAGGCAGAGCCCTGAAGCTGTGTCAAGACCACTGATGTATGTATTAAAATGGGCTTAACAGATGTGCATATTTGTCCTTTTCACTTGAGGAATGAATTCTGTGGCCAAACAAACAAATAAACTCCAATGCAAAAACTCACCTTTCCCAATATATGCAACTACATTCAACACTACAGCAGAGAGTTTTATATTTTCTTTTTCCTCCCCTGAAGCCTCAAGTCCTACAAAATGCTCACTACCATGAAGAGCTCCTCTGAATCATCAGCCTAAGAGAATTGCTGGAGTGAGACACGATCAGAAAGATGCCCAGTTCAAACAAGCCACAGGAAGGTTTTCAAGCTCATTAATCAGATTGATTAAATTTGTTTGACCACAAATAAAACTTACAACCCAGTTTCTATGGTGGCTTTTCATATTTCAAAACAAATAAAAAGAATAATAACAAATACAGGGTATGTATTTAATGCTACAAATGTGGACACCTGCTATAAGTCACTTTGTCTTATAAAGACATGGATTCACCTATCCCAACCTGAGGCCACATAAAATGTGAATAACCCTTTCCAAGTTGGTCGTTTTTCCTTTTTTTCCTCTCTGTACTAATTATAAAGAAAGCCTACAGCTACTGGTTTCCTAACACGGATGTTACAGTGATAAGAAAAAAGCACAGAGTATTAACCTGATCCTAAATACCTGCAGTATCTCTGGGACAGAAGCCTGTCAAATGAAATTACCTGGAGTAGTAATGGTATCAGGTACCAGCTAGAAAAAATAAAGTACCTTTGTAAATGGCTTTTTCCTAACATTTATTTAATATTTTATCGTATTTATCCACTCGAGCCAGCTGATATCAGTTGATTCTCATCTCTACATTGTTTGCAAGAAATACAAACACAGTAACACACTTCATTAAGGATTTATAGTTTACAGTAGTTACAGGCCCACTTCATATAAAATGTGCATTTTTTCAAATGAATGCAAATCTCATGTACAAATAATTTTGAAAGACTTTAAATTTCATATACAATTAAGGAGTTCAAATGCTATTCATCCTTCTACTATACTGATACGAAAGTGCAGGGAAGACTGAGAACAAGTTTCAGAGTTCTTAGATCTTTTATCCTTGACATACCTCCAGTGTGTCTCCATCTATTTCTCCTTCTAGTTCCAAAGTACTGCCAACTGCATCAGACAAAATTTCTTTCACCAAACCACAGAATCTAAAAAAGAAATAAATAGCACAAGATCAAAGAAGAACACCCTTTTGGAAGCAGACTAAACAGATTCTTTGCAAGTTGGGCTTTGCTTTCAAGCTAATAAACTGACTAACGTTCACAGGTTTCTTTCATTACTGACATTCTCCATATTTATCCCATTTTAAATGTTGAAGAACATCAAACACACTGAGAAGCCTCATTATTTATAAAATTATTTTATTTGCTGTAGCAGAACCCAATAGTTACTTGTTATTGTAATTGCATAGTAAAATCTTGGTCGAACCAACTCAAATATTGTTTCAGTACATGTTTCACTGCAAGTGTGATTACTCGGTATTTCAGAAAATCGGATGTTGTAGCTTCTTGTCAGGCATTCAGAAAGCCAAAAGTATAAAAGTGGTAATGTGGTTAGAAGAACAGAGTTTTAACCAATTTCTAGTTCTCTGGGGTGGAGAAAATTAAGTACAAGAACATTTTTTTCTGTAGTTCCCTGACGGAGCCACTCTTTTTTTTTCCAAATTCTATAAGAAATGGTTAACAATTATTAAAAAACATGAAATATTCACCATTTCATTTCATACATCTCTTTCATTAAATAACAGAGACACAACTCTGGAACTGACTCCTGTAGTGCACTGAACAAGGCATTAAAAATGTGACCATGTTTTCATGACACACAAATTGCACTGCCAAATTAAGGCTGAGAAGGTAACGTTAATTTTAGTGTTTCCCACCTTTTATGCAATGCACTCTGCAAAGCTCGTAATTTTCTTTAACCTGAGTTTATTCTACATAATACATAGATAGTAATTATTGCAAGAAATAGTGAAAATACCATTACACTCCAAAATATAACATGTATTAACAACTCCCTCCAACATCATTCAGAAGGTGTATTTGCAACTACCAGTCACAAGGCAGAATTTGGTCTGTAAAGATTCAGGCCTAAAATTCAGTTAGCCTGCTTACTTTTTAGAGACAACAGATCATCAGAAAATATTTGACTACAGGTACAATCAGTAACACAGATCTGTGACACAATGTAAGTTAAAATTTCTTGTTACACTTAGATACTCTTATTTAAATCAAACTGAACAGACACATAAGGGAACCTGAAACAATGTAGTACCTTCCATAACATGGCCAAGATAAAGAATAATAAGATAATAGTTGTAAGTTATATTAAGCTGGTTAAGCCTTTTTCAGACGTAATGATTTGTAGATAAACTAATCAGAATCACACAGGAACTATAATGGGTGTTCTCATCACCTTAAACATCACTGAGTTTACATTGCTTCTTCATCAAGAAAAAAATAAGTGAAGAAATAAATAATCTGTTTCTCAAGTAAAAATACTGGTTTTCAATCTTTACAAAATCTATTTAATTTAGGATATAGATGAGGCATGCAACACCCACACAAACTGAACTCACCTACTACACTGGTTTTCTGTAGAAAAGTATATTTGAAAGTCATCATAGTTGTCATGGACATAAAGAAAACAACATCGTTCGTCAAACTTGGAAATGCTGTAAAATTCACATCAGGAAAATATTATTTTCTATGTAACTATTAGAAGAAATAGGGCAACGAGGAGGATCTTTTAATTATGAACAGTTGAGAAACATATTTTTCACAGTTAATAACATCAGCGAAGCAGTATGCAATTATACATATTTTCCTTATAACTAGGAGTTTTCAGTTTCTTTATATATTCTACAATCCTATCTCCAACTGGATACTGCTTACTTTGGTAAAATACTAGTTTATCTGAAGTGTATTGAGGTTGGTTTGTTGTTCACCTCCACTTCCACTTTTACATAATTCCATCAGACTCCTTCGTATTTGATGACACCACAATGCAAAGTGAATTGCTTTGACACTAATTTAGCTATCCAGAAAATCTTGCTTTAAACACTGAAAAGTACTTCAGGTTTCCATAATTCCATTGCTCCTACAATAAAACTGAACTGGGAAATATCAACAGTGTAGCAGATCCTTCTCAGTCTATACTTTTTATGGCCTTAATACTGATAAACAAGTTTGGGGATGATCAAGATTTACTCCAAATTGCAGCAATAACTCTGAAAAAGGGATTATTTATTACATATTGCGTCTTGCCAGTGACATATAAATCCCATCTAAATGCACCGAAGCCTAAAAGTGAAATGCCATAAAACACCGTATCAATATGAAAATAAATCTAGGAATTAATCTCTTATCCCAAACGCTTGCACTTCAGTATTTTCCTACATAATACCAAGTTGTTAGGCTTATTAAGGTATTTTTGTGCCTTAAGTTAATAAAATTTCTTAGATTCTTGCCTGATCTGTTTAGTCAAACTCTTCTATTTCGCTTATCCTCGGCTGAGCCAGTTAGTTAAAATACGTGACAGTGGACTGCAGTAAAGTTGCCACATGTTACATGACCAATTGATGTTGCTTGTTGAAGCATCATTAAGGACTACGTGGAAAACATTCAAAAAAATCCAAATTTTGCCTGAAGAATTTTTTAGAAATATGTGAAAACACACTATGCCCTTCTTTAGTTTCATTTAGTAAAGCAATTTCCAGTCTAACAAGTCAGATGAGCACATATCTGACATGACAACTAAGAGACAAAGCAAGGTGATTCTTCCAGGGGCAAATAGGATAGACAAGACAGTGTCTGAGAAACAATACTGCATTAAAAACAGTGTCATGTATGGCGTATATAAGATGAACTGGTTAGCATAGATACAATTTAAGGGTCTTGAGAGAGTGTATGTTAACTGAGACCACAATTTTTTTTTTAAACTAATGCAATTTCAAAAGTATAGAAATTTTAAGTTGTCACATACAAAGCAAACATCTAACTCCACTAAATTTAAAAAAGATTGCCTCTTTGAGCTTTTTAATCCTCAGCAGTGATTAAAAATCAAAGCAAATGAAATTAATTGCTTGCTTCCTTTTGATTAAAGTTATCTTTCTCAAAGATTAATTTCTGTGCATTGTGTTGACTGAAGGTAATTAATATGGTACAGAAACGTTATGCTGAGTTATGCTCAACCAGTTCCACAGAGTTCAGTAATTCACATTGCATTGGAGGAGTAGAAAAAAATACCACATAAAATTCATTTAAACCAAAACCTGCTTTTTTAAAAAAGAAGATACTTGAGTTATGGTAGAATCTATGTTCAAATTCACAGTTTTAGGTTTTCAACCACCACTCACCCTATTCAGAGAAACACTTCTTTGCTGATCTTATTTGCTCAGGCAAATTACACAAGTTCAGGGGAGACAAACTTGGAATCTAAAACTTTAGGCCCTCTGAGTCAAGATCAAAGCCTAGAAGCCCTCTCCTTTCAGAACTACAGGACCCATTAGGTATCTGAATCTATTCTTGTACTTGAATCAGAAGGTTTGCCAAGCACCTAAGTTTATGCAGTCACACAAGCGGCCCCAGACAACAGTCTTTTACGTGCCTAGAAAGGCCAGATCCACCAGTGTAGCGACTCAGGAGCTCAGAGAGAAGACAAAAGCCCACCAGGTGTTCCCTGTACTTACAGTTCCTCTGGTTCTTAGCTGCAGCCTGCATAATTCCGATAGAGAGGAGACAGGTTTCATTTTTTTTTCCTCTCCTTGTCTTCTGTCTCTCACCCTTCAGGCAGCAAAGAAGCCCAACGTAACATACACACAGTACCTTCTAAATGTAGTAATGCATTTTGCAATTGTTAACAACAAATGTGAATACTTTCTGTCCTTTCAGTTCTCAGAACAATCCTGTTCTTTCTATATAATATTCTGATCTTTTTCAGTACTAATATTTTGACCCATTTACTTACGATCAGTGTTCTCAATAATCTAAGCATCACAAAATGGAACTGTCGTAACTATTTAAAGGCTAGTCCTTGAGAAAGAATTCTTTTATGACCTCAGCAAAAACTACATTTATGCCTCATTTATTATTTCTCTAATAATCCAATTTTTAGCTAGCAGGTTTTTAAATAAAGCCATATCAAAAGCATTTCTGAATTCCAAACAGAGAACAGATACCAGGGCTTCCTTTTCTTAAAGGAAAACAAACTCTTCTTTCACTTATGGAAGGAAGCAAGAAGAGCTAAGGGCTCTTCTTTCCTTCTGCCCTCCATGTTTTTAAATGCAGAGATGGCAATAACTTCAGTGAAATATTTAGAAAAATATACAAAAATCAGTTACATAATTGAAAACATAGAAGTCTACCAGAGAATACAGACACCCAAAACCCCTCTTAGACCTGAGTGTTCCTATGAGAAATGTACAGCTCTGCCCAGCCATAGAAAGGCAAACTCTTTTGTGACATTTCAAGGCAGGTTGGACAGAAGAAGCTTTTGTAACAGGCAATTGAAAGAGAGAGATTTAAGGTAGAATCCAGATTTCCCACTAAAGGGAAATATAAAACATACACAAAAAGACACTGAACTGTTTACTGACATACCAACCTTATTCCCCTAATGGAAGAAGCTGTAAAATTCCATTCATGAATCTGTTTCTGTAAAGAACAAAGAGATACAATCAACCACAGTTTAACCTTGACTTAATATTGAAAACAAAGTCACAGCATGGTAAGCAAAAGAAAGCTTTTCCAACATGTCTCTTTTTCTTTCTTTCTTCCCCCTGTATCTGGAAATAAAATTGCTACATGGGTAAAGAACTTATACATACATTGCTAATTTACTCACTTGAGAAACAATGATTATAAATGGCACAGGGTGGAAGCAAAGGCTGCATTTCCTCATGTAAAATTAAACCTGAAGAATAAATTGTGCAGCACAATTTACCAAAGTTATGTTTAGATGCAATACATCTATATTTCACATTAAACATGGAGCAGACTATGCCCTACTCTTATCTAGGCTCAAAGGGAAAGGCAAATTCACTCATCTGCCTAAGAGGTTTTGAGCCAACAGCTTTGGCCCAGGGAACACACTGGAGGGAAAACAGAGGAAGGACTGCCTGTGTCTAGGACTGCAGCCCTCTATAAATCTAATTATAGCTAATAGCTCAATCCTATTTAGCAACGTCAGATGTGCACCAAAATTTTTTTCCATAAAGCAAAGTTGTGTCAGACACATTCACTTGAAACAGAGAAGTAGAACAATGTACTGGAAAAACTGTCCACAGATCCAGGTAATTATGTGGTCTTGTCCTGCTCCAACATGCTTCTTTTCCACAATTTGCCTCTCTACATTTTTAGTCTATTCTCCATCTATGTTGCTCTAATATTAAGAAAGTGTGGCAAAATACATGGCAGAGTTCAAGTCTTTCAACGTGAAACTGAAATTATTTCCTGCTTTTAAGAGCAACACTGTCCATAACTGGGAGTAGGCTCCTTTCTTTATCCCCTATGCCTTATCCAATAATCCAAGACACCAAATATTTTATTTCTTGACACTTATTTATCACAGGATGCCATTTTTTCTAGTTTCTAATATTAAAATTGTAAAAGTTTAAAATGTCTAAAGCACTGAATACAATACTGGGCTTTATCTTTACTTTTAATCTAACTTTGACCTGAATCTTAACAAAAATAACAGAGTTCTAAGGAGACATATTATGAGCAGACCAAATAACCCATGCACGTTTAAGAGACAGGGTCAAAATAAGTTAAATCTGAATGACATTAAAAATCACTTGAGTTCTAATCACAGTCACTCCTTTTCCTTTCTCAGTAAAATGTCAACTTTTGTATCTGCAGAAAAGAGATACTGAGGCTTGGGCTCCACAGAAATGCAGCAAACTTTAAATTATTGTAAAGTGCTCCAAAATCTACATGTAAAACATTACTTTATGCACAATGAATCAGAGTACATTTAACACATCTGCTGACAGTTTTACCATTTCAGGGGGAGAGACATGCCACAAAGACAGAGAGCTCTCATCTGCTTCACTGTTGATTGAAACATATGCAGGCTGGTAGACTTTAGTTGGTTCTATCACCAAAACCTGAAGACAGAGAGCATTTTTCCTTAATAAACCAGCAGCTAATACACTACAGTATCTTCAGATCTGACACAGACAAAAGGTAATTTTGAAGTAAGGCCTAAAAAGTTTTCAAGGGAGACAGGAGGGCAAGACAAGGCAGGAAAAGTCTGTGCTCTTATGAACAACAGATAGCATTATCACAATTTGTTATAGGAGACTTAAAAGGATTTCTTAGAATGCTTTTAAGGTGGTGGGTTAATTTTTTTTATAGCATAAAGATTAAGAGAGTACAGGGTTTTGTTTCATGCAATGAAATAACAGGCAGCTAAGCTTTTAAGTATTGTGTTTAGAGTGTTCCAATTCTTGTAATATCCTATCCAGAAACATAAAACATACAAAACTTGTTTGGACATAACATCTTACTGGAAATCTCAGTCCATTAGTTGTTTCTTTCGTTGCCTCAAAAATTATATCTAGCCAGAAAGTCAATCTTTCTTGCTTAGGAGAATGTTCTATGGTGAGTTTCTTGAAACGCTGAATTAACATCAGATTCTGAACTAATGATTTCAAGTACCTAGAATGTATTGAATTAGTGAGTTAACAAAAAGAAAACAAAATTTGACCAGATTCTAAAACCACTTAACTGACTTAGACATCCAAAATGAAATGTGTTTTAAAAGCTACCATAATGGAAATGGTAGTGTTGATTTTTACAGATTTCTGGAAAGAATAGCAAGTTTAGACAAAGCCTGAAGTCATAAGCTCACATGGATGTTCATGAACAATAGCTTTTTGCAAATGGGTATAGTTACACAAGTAGTTACATGGGGATTAGACAGGATATGATGAGCTAGAAGATGGTGGGGGTGGGAAGCAGCAGCTAGCTAAACTCAGAAAATAATGGTTTCACAATCTTTTCACAATTGCTTCACAAGGAATAATTACTGATTTCCAAATTCTTTCTTATAAAATACGTGCTTCAATGGGATATAAACCTGACAATGTTGGATAACTTAATTTCTCACCTTCCCCCTTTATTCCCATAATAAAAGAACAGCGTTTTAAGTCAGAGTTGCAAACAATCTAAGATGGAAGAATCCATTTAAGTTATCCATGTGACTGCATGATTTTTTAAATTCGTGTATTTCCCCATAGTTTAGCACTTGAGCTGTAGCCTTCTACCACATACCACACTGGAGGTTTCAGCTTAAAAAGCTTCTCTGCTGCTTGTACAGCTTTACCAACATCATTAGCCAGCATGCTCACACTGAAGAACTGTCCCACATCCCAGTAATTGTTCATTTTTTCTAGGCTTCCTTTTCTTCCCAATAAACTGTTTAACCGTACTCCTGTAAAATTTCAATGAGAAACCACAATTTTCTATCAGTAAAACACTCTTTTGTGTTTTTTACTTATAAGTCTATCAGTAAAAGACTAATTTAAGACTTGATTAAGCATTACTGATGAAAATAAAGTGGAGTGAGTTTTCCCCAGAAAACAACATTGCACAACACAGAGGCAGGATCTGCAAATCACACCGCCAGTACAGTTCAGAAAGTCAGAACTCCTACTACGCAGTGCTGAAAAGCCTCTTCTGTCTCCTGTCTGGGCTATCTGCCCCCTGATTTTAGTGTATGATGCACAAATCTGTGTTCTCATTTGCATTTACTGCAAGAGATCCATGGCTAGAGGTTCACACAAGTCCCCCCCAGAGCAGGGTCAGGGGAATAATTTAAAGCCACCTTTGCATTTGTAAAGTTTAAGGCTCAAATACGCGTTTCAGACAAGATTAGATTCCAAATACAATGTTCAACTATCATCTTCCTAGGAAGTCCTGCATATCTGTTTCTATTATGAGATTTCTTTGTAAATGTAAAGTGATGTGTTTTAGTTAGCATGTACGTGGCAGATGTGACTGACTCTAGGTAGACAACAAGTAACTGTCCTGGCAGATCCTTCCAGGCAATACTTCTTGTGGATCTCTCAAGTCAGTGACAACAGAAATGCTTTGGATCTGTTCCTGGCATTCCTCAGGAGAATTGGGCCACAACGCCTCTTCCTGTCTTTGTGCCCTGTTGGCTCTTCAGTGGGATAATTTCTGTGGTGCATTAAAAGCAGTCTACAGATGGTGCTGAAGTTGGTCCTTTGTTGTTCTCCCATCTCTGGGGCCCTTTAGATGGGCCACGTTACCAGAAAGCTGCTCCAAGGCAGCCAGAAGGAAAATGTCCCTCCAAGATCCGTGTGCTTTAGAGCGCTATCCAAGATTCACCACTAAAAATCCTGAACGACCTTTTCTGTCTGTGCAACCCATCACTGTAACTATTTTGTTTTCTTCATAGAGAGAGGCAGAAAACTTGTCTGTGGCACTGTGTGTGGATATTTACCTATTTTTCTCAGTTCCATTGAGCTTTCAAACTGTTGTCCTGCAACAAGCAGCAAAACTGCAAGGTTAATTCCAGAATACAGGGTTGGCTGGAGTTCAAATCCTTTGCGATACCTGCAGAGAAGAGTCAAGAGTCACAAACTCACATCTCATGGTTTAGAAGAACTGAAACGGTGCGAAGTTTTGGTAGGTATTTTAAGCTACTGATTTACTGTAAGGATTATATGGCTAGTTAGCACCAATGGTCCCAAACCCTTTGTTTTAAAGCTCCATATTCATTAAGGTGACTGAGACACAGCTGACACAGGCTGAATGCCTGCCACTAGCTGGTGCAGGATCAAGAGATCCACCTGAAGCTTTCAAGTTCACTGCTTCCACATTCCATGGGGGGTACGGGAGGGGAAGAAAGGTGGTAGGGGAGAATATTTCACTATTACAGTACCAACCCACATTGCTAAAATTATTGTACTCAGAGGTAATTTATACAATTATACAAACATACCTATGTGAACAGTATGTCAGTGAGAGCCTGCATGCATATGCATGCCTTAATGTTTTCAGAAAATTTCTAACAGTTTATCACTATTTTTCCTTATATACAGTAGATCATTGCATTTCCTGGGGATCCGGCATGGAAAACATCCTTGCACAGAGGACCAGCATAAGTCCACTTGTATTTAATTTTGGCCTTGAGACACATTAATTATATATTTACTCTACAAAGACACAGGTTAATCAACATCCCTCCCAATAATGTGCATCATTCAATTTCCAGGGGAATTTATAAAGAGACGCAAGGAAATACACATACAAAGATCTGATGCTCAGTAAACCACTTAATCAAACAGGACCCTGAAAAATAGAGATAAGTAGAACTGATGCTCTAATTATTACAGCCCTCCTTTTCATATCCAGAAGCAAGAAGTCTGAAAATGTTTTTAAACAGATTTTTTTGGTGTTTTTTTTTCTGTTACCATTCAATGGAATGATCTCGACTATTGGTATCTTTACAGTCAGAATCAAGAAACATATCCTTGTAGATCCTCCCACATAAGCAAAACATGTCTGGAGCAGGGTGATCACATGTCTGCAGTACTTGAAGCATAACTTGTAGTGCCTTCTCTCTGTCACCTGCATTATTTCTTCTGAAATCAAATACAGAGAATAACATAAATGAGTTCAGACCTGAAACAGTAACTGCAAGATGGGAGAACAACAGTATCCCTCATCAATCCCACAATCCATCCATCATTACTATACACACACTGACTTTATTTAGACTGATGCACGATTGGTTGGCTGATAAAACCCACATTTACTCTCCTATCATTGGTCTCTGTGTAGCTCACATCAGAACTGATGCAAACCCAGAACTGCTCTGTGATAAAAATCTGCCATCTAACTTGATTCCTTCCTGTATATACAGACAGACCCCACACATCCTGCAATGAGAACAAAGTGCTTGTTTAGTGCTCACTCCTGACAACACTTAACAGAAATGGCCATTTTCAGCATTCAGTGTGACATATCATGCAGCTATGTCCACGATTTGTAATCTTGAATTTAGAGGATCCAGAAACAACACCAGGAAATACTAACTAATTGCAGGAGAAGCCAGGTCAATCCAATCTTACCCAAACAAATGACAGAGCTCAACATGGAGCCTTTGAACTACAATGAGAATAAAAGGGTGAAATTGAACTGTATTTCTTAATTAAAGTTCCTCAGATTAGAATAAGATTTGGAAAATAAACAGCTGTCATACAGCATCTTTTGACAAATATTAAACCATTGTACCAGTAAGAAATCAGTGATTAAATAACACTCCCATTCGTTATTATTATTAAACAATCCGAATTCTTGCCTCTATTTACCTTGTTGTTTTTCTAAGTTTAGAACTCAATATTTACTGCAAAAAGCCACTTAAAAGAAACAAGAATGTCTATTTGCAAGAGTAACGCAAACACAGCTTAAGAGTTTAATAGCCTCTTCAACACTTTTTTTCAACACCAGAGAGATTTAAAATATTTACCAACCCATTTTTAGAACTGTTTACAATTTTCCAATCCCTATCTAGGTGTCCATGAACAAGGACTATGACTACCTTGTCAGCAATACCAGTAGCAGATAATGGTTTCTGGTAAATTTATTACTTACATGCCCCAAAAGGATTAATATTTACTGTAAAGTGGCTCTGTTCCTTAGGTAACCAGCTGATGTAATAAAGACCAGTAACAATACATCTGTAGCAAAATTCAGACTTCTGTGCATGTTAGGTGATGGGAAACATCTAATAAGATTAAACAGATTTGTAGCTGGTTGTGCAGGCTTTATCCTGCCTTTGATGTCACTGACAGAGCATAAACTTCTACAGCAAGTACTTGAATATTTTTAAAGCATTTTTTCTTCAGATCAACTGCTCTGAAATAAATACTGGTTGTCTCTAATGAGCACACTAGGAGAAAGTTAGCATATTTTTTCAGTTTTACACAAAATAAACGGGGTAAAAACTGGGGGGGTAAATCTACTGCACAGATCAGGATGCTCTGACCAAACCTCTTCTGAACAAACCAGATTCTTTCACTAAGAATACACAAGTTTCACTGTTGTTAATATTAATGCAGAGAAAATTGAATAAACAGAGCTTAGAACAAAATTAGGCCCTAAAATTAAAGTCCAGAAGCTCTCTGGTCTTGTATATTGTGATCACAGAAGCTGTCATGTGTTCTGAGCTCTTCGTGAAAACACAAGAAATGCACAACTAGAACTTAATGTAGAGCACTTTAGCATGGAAACAGACAATCTAAAAATCACTGCTTTCCCAGACTTGACTCAAGTCTACCTTGTGTGAAAACAGGTTAATTATTAATGTTAATATAAAGAGATGTTATGTACTGATTGAAAAAAAGCATAACTAAAGAAAAAGTACAATGAACAAAGCAAGACACTGCTTAAAATGGGACACTGCACAGATTAACACTTCTGGTCATCAAAGGATGAACCTGTATACACCAAATACAACAGCAAGAGAGCATTTCAAAGGACCAAGCCCTAAATAAACACTGTACTAGAGGACTTAAAATGAAAGATATCTCTCTCTTATAATATAAGGGAAAAATATTGTTAAAAATAATTAAATTGAACAAAATTTAGCACATGACAAGTATAAACTCATCTAACAGGATATTATTAAACAAAAACCAGTTTAGGTATCCTTATATTAGACCCTGTTTTTCAATGCAGCAGAATTCAATGCCCATTGGGTAATACAAAACCAACACACCAATTATAATAATTTACGAATTTTGGAAGTTACCAGCTTCTAAATCCCAAAAAGAGAGGGCAAACCAAGAAAAAAACCCAAACAACCTGAAAGATGACAGGCTACAAGCAAGTTGTCTGAAGTCAGTATGAAAATATACTGTTGGATAATATGCAGAACCTGTTATGCTTGACCAAGACAGATTTTCATTTCTTATTTCAGACCCCACACTTTGTCAGGTCTGCATGCCTGGCTGCTCATGACTTGTTTCAAGGTGCCTTGAAAGAGGTCTATGATGTTATCAGTAGAGTAGAAGAGATTACCTTAAACCCTTAAATCTTAGCACTGAGTTTTATTTTCTTTTAACCAATCTCAACTATATTAACTTCCCCATGCTCCCCAGCCCCCATTTAAAGCCACACTAGAATAAATCACAAAAAAACATGTCATGAAGGACTGCTGGGGGTCAAATAGAATCTCCTTCTCAGAGCAGGTCCATCTCTCAGCATGAGACCATGGCAGCCTTGGCTGTGTCTGAAAAGCTGAATCTATTAAACCTGCAAGGATGGAGATGCCACGGCCTCTCTGAATAGGGAACGCTGAAACACTGTATATGATGACACACAGGCTTGAGAAGGAAGGCAGAAAATGTTCTCTTTATGGATTAACTTGGTGCACCAGGTGAGATTTGCAAAGTGTATCCCCTGAATATGAAGTTTTATAAGCCAGAGCAGAATCCCAACAGGCTGCTACAGAAAGGACTCTACCAGTTCATTTTACTGCTCCTTGGTGGTTACAGGCCACCTTGCACTGAAATACAAATGTGCCTCATGGTATCACACAAAAAAGTCAACTTTAGGAATGAAACGATTTTGAAATAGGCATTTTTCAGTGGTGCTCTTCAACACAAAATCTGTTAAACTCTCCACATTTGGGAAAATATATGGTCTACCTTAAAGAAGTTTGCATAGACACCCAGTGAAAATATGAGCTACTCTTCATGTTTTTTCCAGATTTAGGAGGCACAGTTTTTAGAATCACTAATCACAATCTGAAAATTCTTTCAAAACACAGTTTTAATGGTCAATGAGGTAAGAAAAAAGTGTACTATTACAGTTTATTTAGAAATTATATTTAAAAAACCCCACAGGCCACGGAAAGCATTTTATAAAACTATTTTTTTTTCCTTACTGGTTTCTCTGTTAGCACATTTTAGTCCTCTTACTGCAAACCTTACTTTGTGAAAACTTGCACAGAAACCAAACAGAGAAAATCCATCTCCATTATCTGAACACAATAGCAGCAGAAGCTGCTACCAGTTAAGAAAGAGTTACTTACAAAAACTAGGGCAATTATGAAAATATCCTAGTGCTCAATAAAACCCTACCAAAGTCCCCCCAAGCACAATGCTAGGAATTAAAAGGAAATAAACAAGGAGTAAAAATTAAAAACAAAAAATCATTATATCTTTTAAAAATACCTGGCACACTAATCTTCAGTACTGTGTACAGTTTTAAGCTTTATTTTAAAAAGGAAACTAAACTATTAGGATTAGGGGAAAAAATTCAAATTGAAGGAATGATCACTGATACATTTTCATTTCTGTATGAAGAAATCTTCAGTAAACTAAGGTTTTTCAGACAGAAATGGCTACATAGAAATTCTTTTTCCTAAAACAAAAGTTGTCCTGCAGGCCACCTTTACAGCCTCTAATCACTTCCTCTAAACTAGTGCCAGTGTTCTGCTGCCAGTTTAGTTTTGCCTGACAGCTTGTATCCTCCAGAAACTGCTGGCTGATTCACTTGCCAATTTGCTAGCTTGCTCACTGCAGTTTTGCCGTGTGATTTATCTGTCTGCTGACTCTACCATGTTTCTTCAATCACAGAATCAGTCTTCTCACTTCCTGGTCTACACAAGCCTCTTGCATCTGTCTCTCTGTCTTATCCAACTTTCCACTCCTCCTTTACCTCTCTGAATTATTCTGCAGGGCAACAAACTCATATCTCAGCCTCTCACCTGGAATAACACCTGGAACACACAGTAAAGAAACAAGTTCTCTATTTTTTTTTCATTTCTCTTTGATATCATAGCTCCTCTCCTGCCCTCCAAACCCATCCTCTTGATGGTGAATCCTTCTCTACACTCCAGTCTTTATAAGGAGGCTTAGTTTTAAATATTTCTAAACCAAAAAATCTTCCTGCTTCACAGGCTGGTTTTACCAGCTTTAAAGAATTGGCATGGTTACAGAGCTAGAACTACACTCAGTGAACCAGGTCTTTGTCCAACAAAGTTAACAGGAGCAGCATGGATTTCACTGCGACAAGAATTAGCTCACTCTGTAGGTAACAGGTGGTGTAATCTTTTTTTTTAAGCTTTTTGTTCACATCTTCCCCTATATGGTTTGTTTCCATCTATGTAGATGGGGAAAACTGTATGTGACAAAAAACTCTTGTATTAATGAAAAGTATTTTTTCAAGGGAATCCACCTTTGGTTTCCTTTTTATTTCATATCTTAATGACTCCATAGAAGATGACCTGAACTACTACTAACTGTACAGAAAATACAGCAAAAACATTCCAAAAAATTCCTAATTATTAAGAAATATGACAACTCATTTTAGAGTTAGAGTTATTGCACTTGCATTGTCATTTAAAACCAGAAACTAATTTTTGAGTTAAGACACATTTCACCGAGGATGTAATTTGATTGTAGAACCTTCAATATTTGAAACAGTGAATGAGGAAAAGAAGACCCTAAATCAGGCTTTGAAAAGAAGTAAATTTGCAAACCTCCAAATAGATATGACAAAGACAAAAACTAGCTTTTTCCCCTCCCTCATATACACTTCACGTACTTCATGAAAACCAGGCATTTAAAATGAGGAGGCCCACAACATGTTTTTTACTAAATTTGAGTAATCACAGAACAGAACATTTTAAATACCCCAGTGTCTATCAATGGGAACAATTTTCTGTAGCTACTATTATTCACAATTACTAGTGATTTTCTACTTGCACCCTATTGCACCCTTCACTTGATAATTGCCTTCTTTTATTATGGCACAGGAATATGTTGCTCGTTAAAACACAGCATGCTGAGTTAAATAATAGTGACTGCAGCTGTCCTCATCTTTAATATAAAGGAAGATAGAAGTGCCCTGGAAAGAGACAAATATTCACAGTTCTGGCCTCATGCCAGGACTGGGTTTGGTTTTAAAGTCTACTCTGCTTTGAACAGAATCTGGCATACCCTTGGGCCTCTTTGCAACCTTCCAGAACTTGGTAACTCCAGCCCTGGTAAATAAGACCAATTAGAAAATTGTCCTTACACAGTGCTTGCCTCCCAGGCAAGGTGTACCCATGGACTGAAACAAACAGCCATCAACATCTGGAACACCCAGCCCTCAATTGCACAGCATCTTACTTCATACCACAGCTGTGAATTCAAATATTGAAAATATTCATGTTGTACATTTGAACTGAACTTACACCTAAAGAGGTTTAAATTAAGATACAACCAGACTTACATCTCAGCTAGGAGGCAATGGTGTCTTAAAGTAGTCCGTGTCTGTAGAGAAGACAGCACTCTGCTCTGTTCCTGTGTTACATCCAAATTACTTAGCTTAAGACACTGGAAAAGCAACAGCCTTTTGCTCCCTAGGACTTCTAAACAAGCACCCGGGAGGGTGATACATTCAGATTGCCCAGGCTTGGAAACAAGCACAAGCCTGACATTGCAAACACCCATTGTTATCTGATAAAAGACATTAGAGATAACAAATCCAAGCTGCTCTCAATTCAGCTCTGAAATGGCAACTAGAGAGGAAGACAGCAATCTAGGAGAGGGGCTGTGCTTAAACACCTGCCATATGAATCAGGGCTCCAGAAATCAGCATGGAAGTGTCTGCCTACCCTACATATGACAGTAAGTGCCTTGGTACCTGTCTGCACAGCACCCACCAGCCAGGCCCAGGCTTGCTTTGCTCATGATCCAAGCCAGGTCAGACTCAGGCTGGCTCTGAGGCAGAGGGCATGCAGCTAGGCTGGAATGCTGCAGTGTCTAAAGCAAAACACTCCTGTCCCTTGCCTTAGCACTACTTCTTAACCTGGACCTACACACGGCTGTGCTTCAGACTGGGCTTGTGTCCACCTGCTGAAGCAGCAGAGCCCTGAGGTGCCCAGAAACAACCCTGCAGCCCTTCTGCCACAGCGCTGGTTCTGCAGCACTAGAGTAACTCCGACTTGACAATGGAAGTCAGATTAATGGCCAAGAGAACTCAGTTAGAGAGTCCAAGAGGAAATAAACTAATTACTCTCTGTGGATGACAGTTCTAGTATACTTTTTAATGAAATTAAGCACATATTAATATTCTGCAGGGTCAGATATTCTTACAGCTGTTAATTCTGTTCTGCATATGATGTATTTTTTTCCTGGCGGGTTCAATCAGCTGTACTGAGCAACATTCATACTGTTCTGTATCCTGAAATTAATAGAACATGAAGTGAAAACATAGTTCTTTATTTTTAAAGACAGGTTCTGATAGAACTCGCTAAAAATAATTTGGTTTCAAAACAGACAAAATTAGGGAATAAAAAATTTCATGGAAGTAAGATGCTAAATGCAACATTTTAGGGGCCATTTTGAACTAAGTGGACTTGCTAAAAAAATATTTCAGTCTCAGCTTTTGAGTTTTGTCCAACATTTTGTTTGAAGAAGGCAAAAACACCTGTACAAGCTAAATTCTGCATTCTTACCAATGAAGAAACAGCAATCTATTTCTGAAAAACCTTTTCTATAGTGTCTTGGGGTGACT
>VZTI01003602.1:0-60657 GCA_013397865.1 Struthidea cinerea
AGTTTTGGTTCCAGTCTGTGCTGAGAGAGGGGCTTTGCAGAGTGCAGAAATTAATGCCGTGTTTCCAAGAGAAAAGATCTGTGTTTCCCATTTTGATTTGTAAAAATCTGTTAATATTAATTTATGAATCCTAATTTTAATGTAAGATAAACCTGAAAAGAAATAAAAGAAAAAAAAGGCAATACAAAATAGATTTAGAAACATTAAAAAAGATTAACAGTCTGTAAGTGAATCAGCAGTTTGGCCTGGCAATACTGGTGATGAGGGTGCCAGCTTAAGGTAAGAAGTGTCCTTGGAGGCACAGTGCCCCCCAGGCAGTGCCCAAGGAGTGCTGTGTGTGCAGGGGGTCTGTTACCCACATCGCTGGAGTTGTGCTCTCCTGGTCAGGACCGGAGTCTCCATTGCTGCTCCAAGGCCGGTATGTGAAACCAGACAGGAATTATTTGTGACTCCAACACTGAGGCAACAAAAGCATCGTGGAAAAGTGTTGTTCCTTGTCCTTGAAGCAACTGTAAACACATCTACGAACACAACAGACCAGGCACTGTATGATGGTGTTTGAAGCTGTAAAAGATAATGCAACAGTTAATTTTCTGCTTTAGTTGGGCTTTTCCTCACCATCAGTTGCTACTAAATAAGTCCCTAACATTTTTCAAGGGCATAACTTGGAACAAGACAGCAATAACCATTACATATTGTTTTCAATAAGATGCCATTTTCCTTTCTGGCAGGCAGCAATGGGCTTTTAATGGGTAACATTTGTTTCATAAAACTCCCAGATGCTGCCTTGACAATTGCAAGGAAGAAAAGAGAAGAAAACAAACCCAAAGCAAGGGCAGAAAATACAAAGAACAAATGAAAGATTCCGTTTCCATTGCAATGATCAGCCTGTGTCCCAGGCTGATGTAGATTTTTGCTGGATCAGACATCTCTGGTGAATCTGTGCTGCAGAGCTCCACTGCGGTCCTGGCTCTCCCACCTGGTGCACCCCCCCAGCCATTCTGAGCCATGATGGGAAATACTGGAAGGGAGTTACCATGCAAGTGGAGCCAGTCAAGTAAAACCAAAAATTACAGGGGATAAGCTTTCCAGACTATACAANCAGAAGCTTCCAAAAAAAAAAAAAAAAAAAAAAAAATATATATATATATAGGAAAAAACCAGATGGCAAGTAAATGGCACCAATTTCATTCCAGAAGATGAAGCGCACTGTGACGTAGTAGCTGAACCTGAAGAATGGGAAAGCCAACGTTTGTGAAGAGCCAGGACAGTAGCCATGGCCATTGCTTTTCCACATCTAGTTTTTGAGCCTTCCAGCATATCTGGTGAGTGGCAAGAGGCACTTTTTTCCCTGAACAGACCCAAACCATGAGATTTTGAAGAGTCTGTCAGCACTGCCTCATGACTGGTGCTAGGGAGCTAAAGACAGGTGACTGAGTGCCTTGGTCTAAGTGGTTGAACAAAATCCAGGGGCTCCACATATTCTGTGTTACAGAGGAAAACTGGAATTGTCACCACATGTCTTTGAAGCAGTCCTGCTTACCTACCGTGGTCCTGCTCCCCAGGTTCAGGGGGAGTCAAGCCACAGGAGATGAATTTGTTTGCACAGCCCTAAGTCAGGTTCAGCTAGCCCTTTCCTCCCCCTCAGCTTCCCACATTTAGTCCAAACAGACTGGAGAGGGAGCATTTCCTCACTCGCTGCTTCTCTGCTCCTGTTTATTCTTTTATGCAGAAACAGGAATTTCCAGAGCACAGCTAAAAGGGTCATGACTAGCACGTGTGCACACCTTTGTTTTGGGTAGTAAAATCTCTGCACATGGTGTGAGATATCTGAGTGTTACACAAAGCAAGTTCATGAATTTTCCCTCATCTAACCCCATTGTCTTTACTCTGAATGACTGTCTATGCAGTCCAGTATCTACTCATCACAGCAGGTCCAAGAAATACTGCACCAAAAAATACTATTTTCTAAATTTGGGTACTCTGCAAAAATTCACAAGTTCAGTTTGTTTAATAATGTGATACGAGCACATTATAATTTTTAATTAAAAACTGTATCCTCTCATTATGTCTGCAGATCTTTCATATGGCTGTCATCCAGAAACAAGGCAAGGCAAGCTGATCTCCACAGAGAGCAAGACACTGCATCCTGACCTTGGTGCATGGGGATTTTTTTCACTGGTCACACAAACATTTCACTGGCACTAAAGTAACTGGAGTAGAAAGGGAGCAGCTCCCAACTGACAGAGCAGCCATGCTTCCTCGGCTCAGCCTATAACTTGGGATAAAAAAAACTGCAAAAGCAAAAGGAGACTTCTTTCTCTTTAAGCAGAAATGCCCAGTAATACCCATGTCCTACCTCATGTAAGTCTGAAGAATTTCTAAGGCATCACGTGCTGAGGATGGGACAGGGGAGTATCAGCCAGAGTCACTGGTGTCTTCTGAGGCCTTGCTGCTGGATTAGCCTGCAAGATTCCCAATAGTTTAAATGGAGGCAGGATTTAAAGCTCTGCAGATCACACCTCCCTGAGCAATACAACAGATTTTAGTACAGGACAAGAACAGGTTCGGTGTACAGACAATGGACATTCCCACACAGGCACAGTCCCTGCGCTGCCACAGCCAGGCCATGCTGCCTCCTCGGACACTGATTTCCTGAGGCTTTGCCTGATGCTGTTTTAATTCTTCACACTGTGGGGCTCCATCACTCACCCTGAGAGATCATTCCACAGTTTAGCAGACATTACTATGGCTGTTTTACCCCTGACATTCATCCAAAATTCTACTTTTCCTAATTTAATTCCATTCTCTACAAATCTTTTTTTTTTTTCCTCCAGGTTTTAAGGTGTTCCTTTCTTATTCCAGATAAAGTCAAGCTATTAGCAACTAGAAATCAGTCTTATTCCTTAGCTGGAGAGATGTAACCTTGAGCAGGTACAGGTAGGTAATTATGGACTGTACTTAGGGGTCCGCTAAAACTTTCTGCCTGATTTCCCGTCCCTGCAGGGATGGTAATTGGTGTTCCACATGGAAGTATCCCAGCCCCTCCAGCAGCGAGCAGGGCAGCACTGAGAAGTTCCAAGAGCAGCTCTGTGCAGCCCCTCAGGCTGGAAGAGGAGAGGGAAGTGTGTTCCAGCTCTGCAGAACGCCGGAGACCACAACAGAGCCATGAAATTCACTGCCGGAGGCACCACGGTCAGATGAGCTTCTCCCCAGGCTGTGGTACCCCACTGCAGAAACAGGGAAATGTGACTCTTGGAAGTTAAATTCAGAAGGAGAGGAAGGAATGGGTTATGTTCTGATTGCACATTAGCTTAAATCAGGAGCTGCTCTAATAATCCTGTGGAATGGGACGGGTCTGAGCGCCAGCTGAAGTGAAAGGCAGCTCAGGCTGAGGCCATGTGTGTCCCAGGTTTGCTTTTACTTTCTGAATTATTTTTCCTTAATATAAATATCAACCACAACAGGTACTAACAGAAGACTCCAGGAGCCTTTCCCAGCTGTTTTGGACTTCAACCCCCAAAGCTTGCCTCTCATAATTCAGTTTTAGCTTCAGGCACTTTAAAGTTAATAGACTCATTGAGCAAAGGGCTTATTGGAAATCCATGTTGGAAAATAGCGAGCGTAAGTGTGCTGGTGCCAAGCTATAAACACATTTATACAGTGCAGTAAATCAGTGCTGCTGCCTCTCCTTGGAGGGGCCGGGCCAATTAAGCCGAATGTACAGGATATGAGGATGGAACCTGTTCAGCTGCAGGCAGGTAGCAAAGACTGCAGCCACACCACCCTGCTGGGGCTCCTTTTGACATTACCCTGCCTGGCCAAATTTGATACCATTTGCTTTTGGCTTGTCATTCACTGACTGCTGAAAAAGAACAGGGATTTGGAAAGGCGTTGCCAGCACTGTGTGGGTGCGGCACAAGGACACACAAACGGAAGGGGCAGGGAAGGTGATGCCTGTGGACATCTAGTGGTACAAGGTCCACAAATGTACTTGGGCTCTGTAATGCAGTAATGGTGCTGGACTCACTCTCAGAATTCCCGCACGCGATCTGACCGATGACTTTTTACAAACAAGAAAATGTTACTTGTTATCAGAGCATTTCATTCAACTACCTTCATTACCTCCCTGCCTTTTAAGTGTGATCTAAAATACAAAACAAGGTACAAAAATAGGATGGGATGTTACAGAGAGCTGGTTAGCTTTCACTGCATCAAGTCCCTGAAAATTATTTATATTTTATGTTTGTGTAAAACCTGTCAATGATTATTAAAAGTAAATACCATCCTCTGAATAGGTGCTCAGATCACAGAAGCTGTAGTTGGAAGCTGACAGCTGGCAGAGCTGTCTTGTAAAAACTCTAAAATGCATTACAATGCACACAAAAGAAGTAATTTTTTAAATGAGAGAGAAGAGGAAGGAAAGAGCCCTGTGTCCCATTTAAAAAGGGAGAATTCAGACTTTGAGAGAATTCAAAAGGGGGATTTCAAACATTCTTTGAAAGGTTTTGTTTTCCTTTTCAGATCCAAAAGAGTCAAGCACACTTGTTGCTGCCCCAGTCCCTAATGCAAGATGGTCCCGTGCTATTCTGCCAATACCTAAAGCACAGGAGGAAGAGATTTCCAAATAAAGTGCCAAAAGCAACCGCCAGGTCACCAGCAGTGCCTGCCCAGGTCCTAACCCATGGCACTAATTATCCATCTGCCTCATCAGCTGCCCGAACAGATTCTCCATCCTACGGCTGGGCACAGGAACATGCTGCCTCTCCTCTTCTCACACATCTTACTGTGGGTAGGTTTTTTGAAATGATTTTAAACTTTGTTCTAGCTATTCTGTTTGCACCTTCACTCCTCTCATTACTTGTTTCAGTGCTCATTTATTCACTGGAACAAAAATTGTTTGAGACAAGCACTAAGGAAGCGAGTATCTGTGAATAGAAACCAAACTGATTCCCACATGAGGTTGGCAACTCACTGCACCATCACAAAACAGAGTTATTCACCTTTAAATCTTGGCTTTTGAAAGCAAGGAGAAACTCACATAAGCACAAAGCCCATAAGACAAAACTGAAAATCCACAAATATCCCACATTAGCAGGGCAACGCACTCACCATGGTGGGGAACAGCCCATACCCCTGGAGCAGCATTCCTGAGCAGCTCTTTACGTGGCAGTCCTTTGCACAGGAAGTGCTGTCACCTGAAGAAATAAAGGAGAAATCTTGGCACAGGCCATGGAAGCTTCTCTTTCTGACTTATATCAGTATCATCTGGGGGGAAAAGGGGAACCACAAAGAGGCAGGGAGCGCAGTGGCCTCTGACTGCAACCTCCCTCTCGCAGCACCCCGGCCACAGGCTGCTGCTGCCTACCTTAATCCTTTAATTCACCACCAAGGCAAGGGGGTGTTTTCCACCTTCACAGCTTCTTCACAGCACAAATTAGTGAGCTGACTCTACCCTAAAGTAAAGTACATCCCAGCTCCCATCCTCTCTCCACCAAAGCCATGATTACCCACAGAGCAAAAAAGAGCACAGAGTGAAGGGTAAAAATCTCTGTTGAGATCTAGAAAGTGATTGTGCCTGGCTGCCCGTGGGGCTGCTCCCCTCAGCATGGCACTGACTGTGAAATGCATTTTCTTTCACACACAGTGCTCTTGGTTTCTTAATATCTCGACTGCTTATTCCAGTACATTAGTCCCATTTGCTTCTACAGCTACATCCCTAACCAGCCTAATTTGTCCTCTTTATCATCTTGAAGAAATTTTGAAAGGCAACTCAGAAACTTTTCTATCTCAGTTTTCCAAGGGTGTTTCACTATTCCACTGTCTGTTCTCTTGAGCTTGGAGCATCCTCATGTCTACAAGGTATGAGGGATTTCTTTCACTGAAGATCCTTTTTAAAGTCTAAAGGCTCCAGGCAAACACCAGACTGGTGTGGCTCCACATTTGCTTTTTCACATTTACATTAAACAGGCTTTAAACAGTTGACTTATTTGTGGCACATGATGTTGCATGAGATGGAAATAAAATATCAGGATTGTATTTCACCCCCAAGTCCCAAGGGGTTAATAAAGCAGTCAGTTTGCTGATTGTTTTCCTGCAATACAAACTTATAAAAGTACATTAGTTCCTCATCAATTTGCAGTTTATCTCTACATTTTCCCTGATGGCCTTCCCAATAGCATCGTGGGGAGGAGTGAAAAGGGCCACAGGGATTCCAGAACAAATCCTTTGCAGAACAATTTACAATATGTACATTTGTTTACTTCTGCCATAATTGCTACATCTGCTTTCCTGACACTAATTAATTAGGCCTCGTTTAATTAATTGTGTTCTCTGAGGAAGGTGGTGTTGACATTTCGCAGCTGGTACTTGAGAGGGGAGCTGTGCAAGGCAGAGTTCCTGACAGCATCCCTGGATTGAAGTCCTGCAGCTCCCCACACCCTGCCAGTGCCCGTGGCCTGCACTGGGCCGTGCAGCTGCAAGGAACCCGCTGGATCTGAGCCGTCAGCCCTCCTGGAACTGCCAAAAAAAACTTCAAGTAACAGTCCAGAATCTGACTTGAGTCTAAATAAACCCCAAACCCAGAAACACAGATGCAGATAGCATACCTTCAGTTTCCTCCCCATGAGGCCTCGTCCTCTATTTGTTTACTTATTTAGATTTATCTCAACTTCCTTGGGTCAAACTTGGATGTGACAGGACAGGTCTTGTTCTGGAGCACGTTAATATCAGCCCCACAGCTCTGCCCTGCACATCATTCCTGTGTGTGACTGCACATCTTGTTTTACACAGATGGGCAATCATGCATACAAATGCTCCTATAATTCATCCCAGAGTTGCTGAACTGTTTATACAGGCAACTTTCCATCCATTCCTAACACTCCGCATGCTACAGAGGTATTATTATATCCCAAAATATTATTCTTCATTAACTGAATTTCGGTATAACAGCTATACCTTTGAGAGCTGGAGATTCTTAATCTCCTAACAGGCTCTTTGAGGTCAGGGGAAGAAGAAAGTCTAATATTTTCCACAGTGCTATGTAGCCTTCTAATTTCTAGTCAAAATGGCATGTGTTTACCATCCCTCATTGATACTCTGGCTGGACTTTGGCAAGGAAACCTTTGCCAACAACCACTTTACAAGCAAAACCTGCACATTTCTCCCTGAGAGCTATTTTCTAAGAACACTTCCTTTACGGAAAATTCTTTTCACAAACTTTCGTGGCTGACTGAGGTGTCCTGCTCCCAGCCTGGCTGCACCGATTTCAGCACCATCACACCAGAAATAAATGAGATTGTTTTTGGTGGCACGATGTCACATGCATTGGCCATATCCCTGGCAACAGCGAGCCTGCCCTGTGGCTGTTTGAGAAAGAAACGGAGTGAATCAGAATGAGCCACAGTCCCTGCAAAAAGGGGGTGAAAGAAAAGAAAGGAAGAAAGGAACAGCCATGGAGTGGGATCTGGGAAGATTAGGTGTTTGAAAACACTGAGGCAATGCACTGAAACCCAAAAGAATACTTACCTACTTTCTAGATGCACCAATAATCATTCTCGGCTAATTACCTTCCCTTTTGTGCAATGGGTGCCATTAGCAGCGTCACAGCAGTGCCCAGGACAGCCCAAGGGTGCACAATGCATGTGCTGGGGGACGTGCCACGGCATCAGCAACCAGACACATTTCAGGAAGGAGTTTCAATGCCTGAGTTTATTTTGTTTTGCTTGCAAACATTTGAGCTCTTGGATTTGGCAAAAAGAGAACAGAAACAAAAACCAAAAAAACCCAAAAAAGCACTGCATGTCATTCTCTTTAGGGCTCCATATAAAAATCCTATCAGTGCTTTATAGACAGCAGTATGGTAGTTTTCCAAGCTTCAAATGCTTTCCTGTTCCTGCTACTCATCCAGATGGAAAGGTTCTGCAAACAAAAGCAGTACAGTGAAGGCATGTGTGAGTTTGCTTCCAGACACTTCAGACTGCAGATATTTGTCTTACTCTTTGCTGTTGGCAAATCTGTCATTGAAGGCCATACTACAGGTTTATCAGAAACGCAGAAAAATCCTCTCCTTCTGTTCTTTTTCACTTTGTCTTTCCTGCAAAGCAAGTTATCACCAAACACCACTCAACACTTGATTGCTGTAATGCAGGTGATTACAAGAAATAAGAAATACTTGTTTTTTTCTGAATGCTTTCTGTCTCGGTCTGTACCCAGGGTGCTGCTTCCACCTGAAATTGTTTTTCACCGCTGTTATCTGAAGCCCATGGCTTATAACAAAAAGAGCTGATAATGTAAAACCAAAATGACATGGGGTTGTCAAAGCCAAATCCCCTGAGTGCAAAGCCCAGGCTGGGCCTGGAGCCAGCAGCTGGCTGGCAGGGCAGCAGGAATGCCTTGGGAGTGGAGGGGAAACGCGTGCTGCGAGCAGGGCAGCCCGGCCCCTTGTGTAGCTCCTCCTCACAGCCTTGTGGACAGCAGTGGGGCAGCCTCTGCACTCGAGTTTCACAAGGGCTTTTGCTGGCTTCCAGATCAGGAGGGGCACACAAGGTAGGGAGCACTGGCATCCTTAACGGCATCTTAATCTGATGTTTTGTTGGGTGATTTTGCAGCACTCCTCCCCCATCTTGCCATAAGCAGCCTAAAAATGTGTGAAACTGCTCCCTCTTGCAGGATAAGGCTTGAATTTTAATTTTTAACTCATCACTAACAGAAACTATCATTTCAGAAAGGCTGCTGTTATTGTTAAATTAGGAAGTCAAAAGTCAGTTTTACGTAGAGGAGTTTGGTTTTTAGCGGAGCTTATTACTAGAATGAAGGCATGGCTTTGATAAAGTTGGAACACACCCAAACTACAAATCAGAGTTTTTAACTTCCAAAGTAGGCATGCAGTCGGCTGCCTTTGTTTTCCTCTATTTTTTTTTCAGAGCTCTTGGCAACTTCTACTTTAGCTGTGCAAGAGTAGTGGTATCTGTAGGATTACTGCCAAAATAAAAAATAAAAAAAAAATCACTTTAGACCCTTGCTTCAGAGAAGCCCTGCCATGAAAGGGAGCTGGAGAGATCTTTCCCCTTGAGTAAAGGAAATGACATGAAAAAAGCTAAGAAATGCTGTTCAAAGCCAACATCACACCCTGGGACAAGATCAAGACTCTGGAAGGTTTCTATGTCTTGGAAAGCTATGTTCATAGGAAGGGTGGTAAACTCACTTTTAATATAAAGAAGAAATCTCTTAAAAAAAAGATTGAATGAGTTTAGGTAAGTACATTTTCTTTAGGCTCTCTTCAGGAGCTTGGATGCCCCTCTCGTGAAACCTACAGATGGCTCCTACCTTCTGCTTGTCTCTGGAAGTTCCAGCTCTAAATTATGAACATGGTAGTGAACATCAATGAAAGAAAAACAAATAAGCAATTAAAGACTTGACTGGGAACCAGGCAGAAGTTCAGGCAAAGCATCTCCCTGGTTATATCCCACTGCTGCCCAACCTGAGGGCCCCTGTCTGGGGTGAGGTGCAGACGAGGGGCAGCAGAGAGGAAACCCTCTCTTCCCGCCTCAGCACCATGTTCTGCCTCTGCAGACATCACTGGGGTTCCCTGGCAGCACCTCATAGTGAGCTCACCTCCAGTTTGTACTGACACGCTGTAAACACCAGCCCACATCCCAAAGCACCTACGCACCAGCTGGGCAGGAGAGAGGTCTTCTGTACTCTCTGTCCCACCAACCCTTGTCTTTATAGGTAGCTCCAGGGGCACTTAAATTTGGATTCCTACTACACTTGCACAAAATATTTATGCAGGAATAGAGGGAATTAACCAAAAATCCCCCTAACAAACAAACAAACCAACCAACCAACCAACCCACTCCAGGCTATGCAAACTGATCCTCCTCTCCTTTGCTGGCAGTTCGGAGCAGTCCTGACAGTGTCACACAGGTGGTACCTGGGCTACCATTCCCAAATTTCCACAGAAACACATCAGGCTTTGCTTCACCTCCAGTATGGCTGAGTCAGGCTCCTGTTGAGCAGAAAATACACGAGATTTTGCTTCTTGCAAACAGCTTCTTGCTGTTAGAAACTGTTTGTGACGTGCCCGGCCCTAGAGGAGTGCCAGGCCTGATCAATGTTGTTTAACAAAGCATTTGGCTTGCCTCTGATGGACTGGAGAGGTCAGAGGGCAGGGACCTATGCTGAAAGCTAATTGCTGAAGTTATTTGTCTGGCTTGTGTTAGGTGCTGGGATCCTGCTATACAAGTCAGAAGTGCAGAGTGCCCTAAGTGCAATATTGTAATTTAAATGCTTCTAACCCAAGAGAGAAACAATTCACTGATCGTCTCATTAGAGGCTTAGCCATTTACATCTGGACAGCTTTTCCTCTTTGATCTTGTAAGAAAAATGAATGGAAGTTAAGGACACATTTAATTGCTTTTGTAAAGGCTTGGATCCAAGCAAAACACACTTATAATCTGGGAAATAACAATGAGGGGTTGTAAACTTATTAAATGCCTCTGACCAGTTCTAGATACCAAATCAGAGAATTCCATTGTTAAAGAATTCAAGAGTGCTGACTCCTGGTTTCCATTTGACTCCCATTACAACCCTTATCTGTATGCTACTAAACAAAACAATATCCTTCTCCCTGTGGACATGTAAATGAGCTATATTGTCATTGTTTGGTTTTATTTTTTTGCCCCTCATAGTCTACAAAAAACTGCCAGCACTGTAGCCTGAAAATTGCATGAGTAGAGAAATCTCTGCTCCCATCTATCGGTGAGCAAGAGAAGAATGCCCATAAAACCAGTAAATCTGTTTGGCTGTTTTACCCAGGTCCCTGGATGGACAGATAATCCAGGGGTAGGGGCTCTCTGGTACCATCTGCTTGTTGATAAATGTAGTGGCCCTTCTTTTATTTCACTCCTCATTCTTCCATTGGCACTTCTGGGGAGATGTCATAGCTACATTTCAATGACCACAAAGTCCTGCCAGTCTTCTCAGTATCCTATGCTGGGATAGCTTCTCTATTAGTTCTTAAAAAAGATTTAATGAGTAGACATGGTGGGGAAACATCCACGATGAGGCTGAACAAAGGAAGGTTTTTTTAATGCAAACCATGGTAACCGCAGCAGAAGTGAGACATCTTGGAGGTTGGACTAGGTGGTCTTTAAAGATCCCTTTCAGTCCAAACCATTCTGTGATATTCACTGAAAATCCTTACTCAATTTGATTTTAGATTGGGTTTTAGGATGGAGATTCCGAAAGCAACAGAATATTCATTTGCAGCTGGCTGGCAAAAGGCCTGCCCAGGCAAGAGTCACACCTCTGGAGCTGTGGTATCCAAACTGTGCTGAACTACAGGGACACTTAGCACACAGGGAAGGACAAACGATGCTCTTAAGGAAGGTGTGCCTACAGGAAATTCACATCATCAGCTGGAAACCAAATCATTGGACTGCTGCCAAAGGTGCTGAATGAAGTAGATAGTTCTGTTTACTGTGGATTGATTTCCCAAACTTAATGGTATCTTTGCCTTGCCACTAGCAAAGGCCTCGTGGTTTCAAAGAGTTTCATACCTGCAAGGGATGAACTACTGCCTGAAGGTGCTTGGACAACATTCCAGGTGGGAAGGGGCACAGTGCTGTACACAGCTTTAAAGAGTGGTCATTTACTGAATACAGCGAGTTGAGTTCTGGGTACCCAGTGATTAGGGGTGGTGGCAAGATTCCAACTAAGTGGAGGAGAAAGTAGTCAAAAGGAAGTAAATTACTGGATTCATATGGAAGGGCTGAATTTCTGAGCTCATCAGCTTCTTTGCTGGAATTTTCTCAGCATCCGAATCTTAAGTGAAGCCTCATTGCCATTGTTGGGAGCAACATTCAGTTCTTGCCACGCTCTCATCAGTGGTCATTGCTATTCCCAGATCATTAGGAAGAGGAACAAGCACAGTAAGGAATGTGAAAGAGGGCTGGAGGGAAAAGATGCTGCTGAATAAATCCATACTGGGGTGAACACAGCGCTGAGACAGAATATCATTCAGCAGAAAGGTTTATCACTCCGAACTGGCATGTTGCAGTTGAACTGGGGTTTTCTAAAGAGAGCTGCACCCACAGACAGCTGACTGATGAGTTCACAGGATAAAAGACTGTTCAGGAGTTCATCCACTGAAAGGCTCTTAACAGGCTCCACTTTCTCACGGTCCCCCTCTGGAAGGAGTTACTGTGCTTGTAAGAGTTCCACAGCCCATGCCTGTCCTCCCATTGTTTCAAGTTAAGGGAACATCAGCTGGTTTTGCTATTGTGAGCAGGGGCCACGATAGAGGGCTAATTGCTTCTGTTCAGCTAAATGTCTGTTTTATGGGGCCAGGCTATTGCAGGCACCCAGCTGGACAATGGGACAGCGGCCTGAGCCTGTGATCTCCCTCAGACAGTGGGCATTTAGGCCACTTCTGAGGGAGCTGGCAAGAAAACTCCTTGTTTCTTTTTCCGCACAATAAATAAAACCCCCAAAAGATAATTAGGTAATTCGGAGTGGATAATGATTATCCATGGCTTGGAAGGAATTTCTTTCTGACAAAGACTCCTCTGCATCTGTAGTACAAACTGATTTTACAGGAAACTTGCTATCAGCCAGAGGAAGCAAGATTCCCAGAGGAAGTCTGTAAGGTGTGAAGCGTTTCCTAATGCTAGATGCACATAAGGATACATTAAAGTTACTCCTAGGAAGCCACATTACATCCTTGCTAAATAAAACGTGAACATTTCTACTCCTTGGTAAGCTCAAGGTACAGAAACACATATTCCTAAAAGAATACCTTTTTGGGGGGGGTTGGGATTTTGTTTTGAGGCCAGTGCCAGCTTCTGTAAGAGGCAGGTCTCTGAGCCTGCTCGAATCACGCTTTATTGCCTCTGTGGCAAAAAACTGAATCCTAATAAATTTTAACCAGCCAGTTGATTCTGTAGCACCAAGACACAGAGCTTATCCCAGCTGCTCTTCCTTTCTTGGTTACTCAGATGATTGAACACCATGATCGAACACAGAATGTCAGGGATGCTGAGGGGCAGAGATGAGATAGCATGTGCAGGGTGTTTCTTAATGCTGGTGTATTTGAATGATAAAAATTGAAGTAGGCCTCTGGGTGTTCACTGGCATCCTGTAATAGGTTCTTCACATAAAGTCGACCTAAGCAGGCCTGGATATTGACTTGGAACTCAGCTTCATTCATTCCTCACAGGTGAGGGTGTAAAGACACTTTTCCAAACAGAGATGGCTTGCCTTGTGGATGACTGGTGTGGTCTCCCTAAATTTCAAGGCTTGTAGATTTCTGCTATTCCCAGGGCATTTTAAAATTTGAATTCCAAATATTCAGGCCATTCTTTTTCAATCCAAAATATCTGGACTAACGAAGGCATTCAGAAAAAATGTGCTTTATCTAACTTGCAATAAAGACATTCTTTTCAGGAAACACCATGAGTTTTACAGATTAATCTAAAATGGCAAAATTCAAGCACAACTGTTCTTCATGTCTAGTGGGCCTAGTAATAACTACAAGAAGGAAAATTAAAAACAAAGCCATATGTGACTTTTGTCTCATATTATGTCTGTGGCTTAATTACAGAGCTGCATTGTGTGCTTAACTAAAAAGCAATAAAGGCACTGCAACAAGTACCATTAATGAGTCAGCATCACCCCCTGAAGATCAGCTTTGTTTCTGGAGTCTTTCTGGTGGAAACACCTTCAATTCCTTAGGTTCACCTTTCCCTCCAGCGGCTCCTATCCAAGCACAAACTACCAAAGGGTGAAGACAGGTAACAAGCAAGATCACAATCAAATCCTACCAGTTCAGCAGCGAGCATCCAGCAGAGGGTGAGCTGGATGAGGAGGCGTGAGCTCAGAGATGCCTTGTCCTCACAGGAGATTTGGAAGCTGAGAATGGTTCCCCATGGGATGAAGGCACAGGGTGCAAAAAGGAGAAGCATGAAAGCACATGGTGAAAAAGCGCAGAATAGGGGTGATACAGAGAAGCTGAAAGTTGTATTTAAGAAGTTCTTTGTGAACGCAGAGTGCTGCAGGAAGCAGCAAGCTTATCAGAGATCTTTGCATTGCCTACACTATCAAATGTTGTGTTCACAGGGAGACCAGACAAACAAACTGGCAGGATATGTCAATAGAGTCTGGACTGGAAAAGGTCTCCTGAGAAATTCAATTCCAAATCTTTAATCTACCACACTTTATATATATTTTTATCTACAATAGTGCAGTTTTTCACACATCCCTACTTCGAGAAAAATGCAGTTAAGTACTGTTGAAAACAAAAAAAAAAGAAAATGAATTAATGTGTTCTTTTCTTTATACAACTTCACATTTTCCCAAATGCAACTTGAAGACTCATCCAGGGAAATATTTACATATGTGCTTGTGTCATTCCGACTGCCCCCACACTTCCTGTACTCACTGGAGCCCATCTGATGCTTTAAACTAGGTGTTGAAATGCCCTACTGAACCAAAGCCACTAATTCAGATTTCTTTTTCTTTAAGGTGGAGAACAAAGAGATATCTCCCTCCTGGAAGCCTCAAGAGCTGGCAAGAAAGGAGATGATGTGGGAAACCTCATGCCCCTCTTCTCCCAGGTGACATCAAGAGCACTGCCAGACAAACCACGTCAGAGGTACTGCAGAAGTGGTTTTTTCCTAAGACGTGCAAACCTCAATCCTTAAGTCTTTTCAGGAAAAGAAAAAAAAAACAGTCCATCTGAATGCAACAGAGAACAGGTATTGCAGATTGCTTTGAAATGTGCATACTGTGTAAGCTCATGAACACTCTCCTGCATGTTCTATTCACAGAGCTGTCACTGTGTGCATATTAGAAGAAGTGGAAAAAGCACAGGCCCTGAAGAGATCATTAGTATTTCTTTCTTCCCAATACGGCTCTTTCTTTAATTCCTTTTCCTGTTCCCAGAGAAGCATATCAGATTGTTCTGAACAGGATGCCTCATCTGTGACTTATGCACAGGACACCCACCAGTGCAGAGCATCTGTTGATCAGGCCAATGCTGAAATCACTGTGATTTTATGCCACGATAAAATGCACCACAGTGGCAGAGCACACAGGCACTTATTTCCTGTTGCAGACAAACATCCACTGAGCACTCCCCACCACATCTGGGGAACCTGTCTTACCCTATTGCTTTTTTTGTTGCTTTTCAGGATATTTCTCTGAAGGAACAAGAACAAATCAACTACAAACTTGCAGGGAAAAAAGACACAAGTTTCAGATGTTAATCTCCAATTATCAGTGACTGAAAGGGCAAAGGACCCTGCTCCAGTGCCACACTCAATATTCCTCACAGGTGAGCTCTTTCTACAGCCCTTGCTTTTCTTTGTCAACTCTTTTCTGACAGCAGTTAGAAGTTTTTTAGGTGATTTTTAGGTTTTTAGAAGATTTTTCTGCATTTAGTGTTTTCATCTGTCCATCCCCCCTCTGCTAGAGAGAAGTGACCCCTCACCTCTGATGTTAAATTAGACAGTCCTTCCTGTGATTCTTGGAAAATCACCTTTATGGTTCTTTGAGGGAAGCACTTTTTTCTTAGGGATGTCTTTAATGTGGCCTGATTGTTCTTTCATTGCAACATAGAATCCTTACTAGGAAGCAACAGTTTGTTTGGAACATTATGCAAAGGAAAGCACATCAAAATACCTCAAATAATGGTTCATCAAAGACTTGAAATTGCCCAGTCCTCTTTTTGGTGATAATTCTGGAGTCTTTTCCATAACTGGTATGTTCCTGAAAGGTAAATGTGAGAGTTAATAGGATCCTACCAGCACCGAGCACCTCTGAGAGTTTACTGCACTTTTAGAACTTATATTTTCGGTTTGTCATTCCCCAAACAGTCACAGCTGTTTACTCTCTGTGCTTTAGTTTCCTGATGCATCACTTCCACACCACTGTTCTCTTTGAGCTGTCCGTGTCTGAAGGTGGTGGAAGCAAGAGCCAGAACCCCCCAGCCTGCCTCAAAGAGGGGGTATTCTGGTGGTGCAATACTGGCTTAAACATAGCCAAAGCCTGTGTCTGTTTCACTACTGCATTTAAGAAGACTTCTTATAAGAGCTATTTTTGCTATCCCTGTGAATTTGAAGCAATCGTAGTGTTTTGCTGGTTTCTACTGTGTAATTTCAATATGCAACAATCTCTCCAAGTTGAATAATTTGGAATCCACACACGCTTTGCAGTTTCAAGATAATTTGATCTGAATAGCAGTTCCATGTAAATGTTTTGGCAGCAGTGAAAATACCCTCAACATTACTACTTGCAGCTTGAAACACCAATAACGATTTTACATGCTGGCAATGAAAGAACTTGATAGGCAGGTTAAAATCATTAATTCCTCTCTCTGAAAATGGTATTTTCTCACTGAAAGGTTTGAAAACAAATCTTTCAACAGGTTATTTCTGTATTAATGTGATACCAGCAACATCTGTGCAGCTCCCTCTCTTCTCCTGTGGGCAAGCACTGCTAGGGGAGCTGGAAGGAACACGGCTCTTGCTTGCTTCACCCCACAGCTGTGGGGAAAACATGGGATATGATGTTTGAAGTGTTGGATAATTGGAGGAAGTGGATGGAGAATGATAACAACAGCAATAGGGAAGTTTCTCAAGTGATTTGAGAAGGTTGTCTGGTGCAGGCTGGATGTTTGATTATCTGTGCGCTGGATACCCACTTCTCTCTACTTGAATAATACATGGGAACCAAGGATTGTTTACTTTAAAATGAGAAATGACCATGTTCTGAAAATAAAACCTGCAAGTTTCAACTCTGCCACCTCTAGGAAAGCCCAGTGGGAGGGATAGGATTGCTAGAACTAGGGGAGGCCTCCTTTTCCTTATTTGTTATCATTTAACAGAATCTGAAGGCATCTTCCTTTGCAGAGAGCAGGAAATCATTCCTGTGCAGCTCCAGGGCCACACAGAGGTTACGGTACCCATTTCACTCGAGGTGTTAAACAACAGAGGGTTTCAAAACTGTAGTAAGACTGTACCGAGTCACCAAACCCTGGCCAAGAGAAAACAGAAGAGCTTATGTGCAGTGGAGAGTTTCTGATTTAGTAATGGATGAAAACACGAAGCTCTTTAGCTGCCTTCTCCCTCCAGTGTTCTCAAATACCACTGGTCATGTTCCACTACTGGGGAGATTTCTCGGGGTTACATTTGGAAGCACGTGGTCAGCAGAGAAAAAATCCCAGCCAAAACGTTCTTGTTAATTGGTGATTGTTTTTTGAAACCTGAACGTTATGAATCCATGTTATGCTCTCAGCCTTTGCTCTAAGTCTGCTTGGAATTAGGAACCTGAAGTTTTATGGCAATGAACTGTGGTATCCCATCGAGCAGGACTAGAGTACGTGTTGTGTACACGCTAACAAACACAGCCTCGCGTCTGCGTGTCACCGGGAAATGAAAAGGATGTCATTGTGCACATTTTCTGTCTGTTATGTCTGCACCTGGGACACAGATTGTAGCTGCCACTTCAGGATGAGGCAGCCCAAGCAGTGTCAAGACCTGTGAGGTGCTTGGCTTATACAGAGTGAAATGTGGTGTCTCTGACGTCAGCAGCAAAGTTCTCAAGGACCTTTGTGTTCTGCCCAAGATGCACTGATATTCCCCATACATGGAAGCAAGTGTTTCATCAGAACAAACATCATTTTTGCTAATCAGAGAATATGTAATCACCTAAGCGACTTGTAACGATATTTATGAAATGTGAATCTTGGACTTATTTTGCACAGATCATCTTATTTTTTATCCAAAGCTGCTTGTTATGCAAACTCTGAGGACTGTTAAATATTGCATGACATTCAAAAACCAGAACATTCCAAAGCCCCTTTTTATTGCTTTTTTTTCCCTCTCTTTGGCTAAACCTATTCTGGGTTAATATTCTTTTCAAAGTTAACCTTTCGTGATCAGTGCTTTTCATGCAGCTGTTTGAGTCAGCCGAGGAAGATGTTACGAAATCTTCTCTCCCATTGCTGTCTGACCAAGGATGTTTCAATGGGAGCATGGTCCTTTTGATCTGATTTATTTGGGAGTTCTTCTTGTGCAGCTTGTATCTCAGCAGAAAACCTAACAATCTGTTTGCTCTTACTGGGAAAAAAGAGATTGTCGCCCTGCCAACATAATTACATTGGTGAGTTAGGGAATAATGAGTGAGAACAGATGAAATATTTAGATATAAATAGTCTGTTTTCATGTGCTGTGATTGTCGCTAATAAGGCAGGGACGTGTGGTTTGTGGTTTAGGGACAGGATGAGGAACCAGGACATCTGGATTCCTTTCCTAGCTTTACCACAGTGTATTGAAGAAGCCATCAAACCTCTTTGTGCCCCATCAGTTGGAAGTGGATAATAATGCTCTGGGGATTAATTCTTTAATGCTGTCATCTTCAGATGTTCAGGAGGGAAGAGCAATACAAGTGAACAGTTTTTGCACACTAGAATTCGGTCCAACTAAAACTTTAAATCCAGATACCTAAAAAGTTTGTGAATAAATTCCTCCTATCCTAACTTGAGTAATTTGACCCACTTGCAATGAGAGAAAAACAAGAGGAAGATTAAAACCAGTACAGAGTGTTTGAACACAATCCTGAAAGTGTGTGATCTTAAGTTTTCTGGGACAAGTTTTTTGGGCTTTACCCTCTTTACACTTTCAATAAGGAGTTGCCAATTATGTCCTTGACTGAAATGTGCTCATTTGTTCAAATCCTAAAAACTACTTCAGCCTTAACTCATGAGGCTTTATACTTTAAAAAGGGCCTACAGTGGCCACCTACACAAGGGATGTGTTTCCCCCAGCCTATGTGTATTTTGTTCACTGCAGCTGTAAATAATAGATCACTAAACCACAGATTAAAAGCATGTAATTGCTATAAAAGTAATTAAAGACAAGATTAATTCTACCTAGGAGTAAATAAGCACATTTGGCATGTAAATCACAGTGGAAAAGAGGTTTGCTTTAACGTGCATATGGTAGTGGGGAGTCTCAAAAGCAGAGTTGCTTCTTCAGCTGAGGAGGGGAAAAAAGAAACTGTGCTAGGGGGTTGAAAGCCTCGAGTTTAAGTCACTTGGGATGAGCGTTATATTATTTTAAGGTTTCTAGTACTTATTTAAATTTCCAATTTACTCGAAATGGGAGCCTGTAGTGCACTAGTGCTGTTTTACCTGGGTGTCAGATGGCTCTATCTACACTGGAAAGCTAAACAGGAGCAGATCCACAGCTGGTAGTGGGGACCCCACATCCATTCTGTACATGTGGCTGAATTTTCCAGTCTGGGCCCATGTCTTAACTGGCTGGAGCACAGGAATTATCCTCCTGGAGTACCTTTCTGATGTTGGTTTCATCCAAAACCCCAGTTCCTATGCTCTGACCTGAGGTGCAAGGAAAAGCATGGTAAGTGGGAGAAATTAGGAAATTTGCTTCAGAAGCGCCCTTCTGATCTGACCTAAAATGCCAGCCTACACTCACCCTATTTGTACTGTTATCCCTGAATAAGGGCAGCACAAGGGCTTGATTTGCACCTGGAATCCAGCTGGCCAGGCAAGACTGAGCACAAATTTCCCATTGCTTTCATGGAGGCTTTGCTCTAAATCACTACAGTGGGACAGTGCTGATGCAGCAGCTGGAATATTTATCCTGCAATATAATTTCAGATTTCTTTGAAAAAAGGCTTAAGGCTGTGTGTAAGAGAAATTTGCTTCAGTTTGTTGATTTTATCTCATTTGAGACCGTTTTTGGGAACACTGCAATATTGGCACAGGAGGTACAATTAGAGGGAGAATTAGCTCTTCACCATCACTCTAAGCTAATTCTGTGTGTTCCGTGATGCTGAGGGAAAAGCCAACTTCTTGATGCACAAGAAACGCTCCAGGAATCTCTAGTGATTCATTTATTTCCCAACTGACTTGTACATTAAAGCACAGAATACAAGCCTATGGTTAACCATGCCTTTCCCCTTTTCTACACCCAGTCCTTGCTTTCACCAGGAAAAATGTGGGCACATGGCCTGCCAGGGTCTCCAATAAGGAGATGTAGGGAGCAGCATCCCAGGCCTACTGCTGAGATCCCCAATCTACCTCCACAACCTTAGAAAATGCACTCAGAGAGACAGGGAATAGGTACCAGGAGGCTCATATTCTTTTCCATAAAAATTGCACTTACAATGATTCACATCACACTAATGTTCCTAAAAAGACATCCCAAACCAACACTCACACAGACACATAAGCTCTAGCTGTGCATCTGTGTATGCAAGGCCATGTAAATAACTATCTTTATGTGGTGAGACAAAGCAGCCTCAACTACCAAAAGATTTAGCAACACAAATTCTTTTCCTACGGCATAAATCCCACTAGCCGTAATTTCATCTCGAAATGGAAAGCACAGCATTGCATTATTTGAGCACAAAGGCCAAATTTCCCTGGTTGCCAGTTAGACCCCAAGCTCATACAAACACAGCAGGAGAAACCTAAAATGATTTTGTTTCCTAGTGGCGTTAATTCCATTGCAGGAGAAAATGTAATTCTATTTATATTGACATTATAATGATAACTTTGCAGGCCAGACTCCATCCTGTCTGTTAGGCCAGAGAGAACTGAAGCACCAGCAGAGAACTAAGGAATGCCTCTTCCTTGGTGGCAGTGTGCCTGGAGCCCAGCCAGTCATTTCAGCAGTAAAAGTCCATTCTGTGAAAAAGATAGTTATGATTTAATTGTGTCTCAACTACAAAACCTCTCCATTTTGCACTGATCACAGCACCCTCAGACAAACTCCACGTGAACTTTGCAATATGCAGGTTGAGCTTTTGTCCTGCATTGCTGAAGAACTTGGAACCCACATAAACCTGGAAATGCTCAGAGCAGACACTGCACCCTGGAGATGCCCTGCTGCTGCAAACAGCAACTGCCACTGGCTGCTGGGATCACAAAGAGCAGATCCAGGCTGGAGCCTGGAACCAGGGGACTTGTGGCTTGCCTTGCTTATTTATCAATCTCAGCTGCCCCCGCTATTATAAGGGAGGCCCTTGAGGAAAAGCAAAGCTCTTTCTTGAAATTCAAGGAGGTGGGAATTGCAGTGATTCATTGGTGATACATTATTAATACATGGCGGCATTTTTAGGTATTTATCCTGGTTATTTCAATTTAATTTGTTACAGTAGATGTGCCAGCCTGTCCTATTGTTTTCTCAAGGCACTGTGTCAGTGTGAGATGTCACTAGTCCTGAAGTCTGGATCACATTTTCATTCGTTACTTCTCTTGCACAAATGGCATCACTGCCCACAAGAGAAGCAGCATCAAGGGAGGGTGTTTCAATTCAGGGCTGAAAGACTTCTTTTTCCTTATATAATTCATAAAGAACTCTAGAGTTGGAACTGAACTAAATTAAGCAATTAGAAGACAGAAAGAGCTAAACAATTAATAATTTTCAAAACTTAGATTTTGGTTGAGAATAACATTCCAGGGACAAGCAGAACACATTGATTTTTTAACAGGTTAAAAAAAACAACTAAGCACAAAAAACCACCCCCTTATTGTTTGTGCCTGCTAATCCTAATTTTCTTTGTCTTTTCCTTCCATAGTCATACAGCAGGACAAAAACCATTGTTACAATATCTGTAATTAGGATACCAGCAGATGGAATAGTTAATCATGCCCCAGCTAACCATTGTGCGTGTTGCTGGGGAAGTCAGCTAAGGTAGATTCATTTTTCCTAATTTAACCATATAAAAAACCAGCACCTGGTTTAAGCTCCCATCCCACCTCCCTCTACCTTCAGTGGGGAGGGAGAGGAACAGACAGACAAGGCTGGGCTGTGGGTGGAATCACTCGCTCCTCCTCCACCACCGGGGAGGGAAGTGCTGTTCTTTCTGAAACTCAGTTTTCTCTGTTCAGCTGAAATGTTATCCTTTCTTACCACACACAGGAGTCAGGAAGATGACAGCCAGACATGAGGACAGCCAGGGGCACACAGGAGCCACTGCCTGTGCACTTCTTGACCTCCCCGTCCTCTGCTGCTGGATGGAGCCGAGAGAGGTTGTCAGTGTTCACATTCCAAGGCTGGGGCACAAATCTGGCTGAGCTTGGTTTTTTCCATTTTCATCAATATTAAAAATAGGTCCTGTACATGGTGGTGCTTCTAGCATTCACCACACAAAGGCCTGTGCAGGCACCACAATTTTATATGTGCTTCATGGTAGCCTATAGATTTCACAAGATTACATTGGCTTAAGCAGGAGGGATTTTATGGGCCTTACCAATGTTACCTGAGGAAATACAGCTCCCAAATGGTGATTTAGCTTTTTTCCCAAAAATACAGTTGTAAGAGGGGGGCTGTTGTATGTGAACACCAGAACAAAGTTTCTTAAAGGACACTTGAACCATTTTAGTTATGGAGCTTTCAATGGCCTGTCTGTTCTTAAGTTTTGCTTTTGCTGAACTTTTTCAACTTGGTTAGTATTTTGTTCAATTTTTTTAAGGACAATAATACCAATTCTAAAAGCAACAGAACTAAATTGCCAGAAAACTCTGCAACTGAAATCACATTTACTTGCTCTTAGTTTGTTTTGGTTAGATGGTTTTCATCTGGGAAGGTTTAGGAGGTCAGTTTTACTATATAATACATTGAGAGTTGATAATAGATGGAAAAGAAATGTGATTGAATTTATTTTAGTTAAAAAGCACCAATGGCAGGGAGCAACTCTTAAGTATGAACATAAAGTCACTGGCACCGTTAAATTCTAAAATTACTACATGAAATCTAATAGGAAGCCAGTATATGAAAGCACTCAAGTTGAGTATCATGGGTCACCTCTGTCTAACTTCATTTGGAATTGTTTATCTGCTTGCAAGTTTAATTAGATCCATACTATGCAAAAATATAGCACACAAGTTGGAAACGTATATATTAATTTGAACAGAATAGCAGATAGTGTAAACTTATTTTAATCCCCAAATCATGCCACTTGGGAAAAAAACCTGCAGACTACTTTTATATATTTTTCCCTCTTTTTGCAATCCTTGCCAGAGCTAATTCTGCAGTGCAAGGGACAGCATTTTTGCATGGATCCTGCCCTGTCCAGAGTACTGGAAATGTCACAGTAGCATGATCATAGAGTCCCACTTCCTTTAGTGGAGGAGATTGGAACAAACATCTGTGCATTTGGAGAATCATCTAAATTAAAGTGAATGTGGCAGAGACCTCCTTTAGCAATCTCCCTGTCACTAAAGGAAATGAGGGTGTAATTTTATACGTCCGATTACAGGAGGGCTGTTCAGCAGCCAAACAGCAGGTCCAATGTAAAAGGCAAATCAGATGTATCTCACATCCGTAGACTGCTTTTGTTGCACCTCAGCACTTCAGTACTGTATCACACAGAAAGCCTTGTTCCTCAACCAGAGAATTCCTAATCTGTTTATGTGACATAGGAAAGAAAAAGCAGATAGCCTTTTTTAAAGTCTCATTCATTCCAAAATAGTCATCATCTGAAGCAGAAAATGTGCTTTTCTTCTCGTTCACTTGATTTTTTTGGTCATATTACCTGGTGTGCCATCTCACTCTTTCAAGGACTGCAACATCACCAAGATATATAATTTAAGATTACACAGGAAAAGATGAATTATTAAACTAATACATAGGTGCTTCAGGCTTTGTCTGAGCTGGGATGGATCATTCCTTCCTTCTTCCTGAGCACTGATTTCTTTACAAAGGTCTGCTGGGACAAAACTTCACCTTCTATCAAGTCTGTATCAGGTTCACACACTTTGTCACCTGTTTCCCTGCTCTAAGCTGCTACACAAATATTGAATACTGCACGTGAACTGTTTTATTGGGATGCTCCTTGTGGAAATACACAGGTTTGGTTTAGTCGGCTGTTAGAAAGGCCAACAGGAATAATGGAGAATGGCTTCAGATCAGCCATCTCACAGCAAACGCTCATCATATAAAACATGAGCTGTTCACAAATTCTTACTTTTTGACCTCGGCCACTTTAGAAAATCATTTTGCGAGGACAGAGGGCCAGATAACCAAAAGCACTGTGACTGGTTAAGATTCCCTTCCAAGGAGCCACACGGTAGCCATACAAAACCCCATCTGCTGTGTCCCTGCTCAGCTTTGCCAGGTGCCCTCCAAAGGTATAAATTAGGTGGCCCAATTACTTCAGGAGAGCTGAGTCACATTGTGCCAATGACTCTGCAAATATTTGGGAGTATTTATGAGGTGCTGACTCTTGTCTCTATGTGTTCAGCTCAGCCTGGATTCAGCTGAGATATCCAATGTCAAGTACTTAGTGGTTAAGCCTGATTTTGCACACATGGAGTGCACACAAGCATCCTGGATTTGCATCCAAAATCCATGTTTGACATCTACCCATCCAACTGACCCCTGCAGGACACTGCTGAGTCATTTCCCACTGGTCAGAGCCACACAAAATCTCTGTACATAAAATCTAAGTGCACAAAGCAGGCAGGAGAGTAACAGTGTGGCCACTCTGCACAAATGGCCATGGCTACAATAACTAGAGGCAAAGGGAATTAGGTCTTACGAGTATAAATGTTGAGCTAAGAATTAATTTATGTTTCTCTGAAAGAGCTCAATGAGGCATAAAAATGTGCAGGAATGTTTAATCCTAAAGGGAATGAGATTTATCAAAGCAATTCGAAAGGATAACATGTTCACCTCTGGTTCTACAGGCAAAGAAAAGGCAAAAAAGTCCAAGGCATTAACAACTTAGAAGCTATTTTTCATTCTGCCAAGCTGTTTTTCATGCTGCTGTCATTGCCTCAAGTTTGATGCTATAGTGCAAGGCAAATCTGGTTCTGGCAAGGAATTACTAACTTGTGATAAGCATTAGGTTTACATTTAAAGATCAAAGCAAACATATATAAACCATTTTGAGTACATACATATCCTCTGCTTTATGTCTTGCCCTTGGGTTTATATCCCCTCATCACTGTGTTTCCCTCTTACATTCTTAGTGAGTCCAGGGGCAACTGGTATCTGTATTGAAAAGAAAATGTAGTTAATTTAATTTCTAATAATTCGTAGTGGGCTAGAGACTTCCAGCAGAAATTGTATCTCTGGGTCAGTAGGTGCGGCCAGAGGAACTACAAGATCTGCTACTGTCACACTCACTGGAGGGACAATGAAGCACTGCAGTTTTTGAATACTCATTGTGCTGGTTTTCTCCCCTCTGACAACAGCCAAATGATCAAACCATTAACAATACACGTGGACTTAAACAAAATTCCCATTTATCTGACAAATCCCAATGCTAGAGCTGCCCATAATTGAAAGTGATATTCAAAGATCATTGTGCAATGAGAAGGTGGAAGGATACCAACTTTTTCATTTCAGGGTAGATTCCATCTACTCTTCCCAGAAGTGAGCTTGGTCCATGGCTCAGCAATCCACAGGTCATCACTGTGACCTGAAATCTTTGCTCATGACTGAACTCCACCTGGGATCCATTTGGGCAGGTTTTTATACTTCAATAAATCTGGCCTTTTACTTCTGTTCAGTCTAACCTTTTCCACTGGATAAAAATGAAGGCATCATTTTGAAAACCTGTATTGAAAGCTCAATTTTTCTGAGCATCTTATGAAGAGTTTAAGAGCACAGATTTCAGCTCAGGCTCAAAATAAAACTCTCAAGACTATGGTTTGAATAAAACTCAGTCTACTGTGAGGTGAAGTACTGAAAGCATGCTTCATTTCATGTCTTAGGAGAGACTGCTAGAGATTATTTCTGCACAGTGATTTTCACAGGTTAGGAGCTATTTATTCATCTCCACTTACATGCAACAGGCTCTTCTAAAGTCACAGGTATGAACAAGCAAACTGATGGCAGATTTACAATCATTTTGCAAATGGTATTAAATGTGTGCCTGTTAAAAAGTATCTGAGCCTGTTCTATGTTTAGTAAACCACTGGGGAAAAAAAAGAAAAGGACACCTGACAGCTTGAAGAAACCAAGTGCATCTCCCTCAGTTCCTGGGAACTATCTAATCAATAAATGAAGCGACACCTTGGGAGATCACCCACCACATGCATTTAGGCAGGCTAAAAACTGTATGTCTGTCTGGATTTACAGAAGACTTGCTGCACAACTTCCAGTTACTTCCAGTCCACTCCTACCAGTTCTCCTGGATGCTCAGTGCATGCAGAAATCTCATCCTGACTCTTGAGTTTCCTTTAAATTGAGTTGCTGGGGTTTTTTTAATTGCAAATTGTAAGATGAAAGTGTGGAGAATTATTTTTCTTTTTCAAGTACCTGAAGAGTTTTAGGTTTGGTTTCTTATAAATGTCCTTTATCTAGTCCAGAAGATTGTTTTTTGATGGTCTGAAGTGCACTATTGGTTTTACATGCTCTTATACACTGGTCTGACTTAAAACCAATCTAACTGTTTTGTTACAAATGGTTTTAGTTTCCAAGTAAACCAAGTGGCAAAGCAATTCAAAACATATTGAATTCATTTAATATATTAATAACCACAACTGGCTCCAAATCAAAAAGAATTACTCTAGACTTAGAGAGTTTTATTTCTGACAGTTCTTACTTTTAAAATAAAGTAAAACATATTGGATATATTCACTTACTTTAAAATAGCAAATCAGTAACACAGGGATTAACATATTCCTTTCTTTCCTCATGTCCAAGACTTTTCTTTATACAGAAGAAAATGCTTGACTTCTCTTCAATGCAAAAAATAATCCTGTAAATGCACTCTTCATGTCCCAATGGCAGCCACTTTGTTGAACTTTTAGATTCTGCAATCAGAGAAATCAGATTTCCTAGTGAAGATCTAAAGCTGTAAATACAATTTATTTTCATTTCACTGGGGATATGGGCAATTCCCAGATCCTGTGCATGAACAGCTTTACCCAGAGCAGCTCGTCCAGCCATTACCATTACACAGCTCGTGGGAACATGAGATGCCTTTTTGCATGCTTTTTTCCCTGTTATATTAAAGATATCCCACAGTGACAAGCACAACCTTCGAGCTCTGATCTCCCAACATTAATAGAGGGCACTTTGCAACTGATGCCACCAGGAGGGTGATGCAGAACAGCACATGGGGCACTTTTTGCACCAGTGGCTCTGCAAACAACATCTGCTGAGCTGGAGGCCGGGGCAGGCCTCCTGCATGGGTGAAGGCAGCAATGGAGAACAAGCCAAGACAGCTTCTGGGGCCTTGTCACCATCTCAGCTGGAAAACTGCTGCAGGGAATGTACCAAACTCCGGGTCACAGCAGCTGTGAGGTATCTGCACCCACACTGCCAAGAACCCGCGCTCCTGGCATGGCTTGCCAGGTGGGATGGAGCAGCTCCACCTCTCACTGCCACTTCAAGAGCCCCTGCTCCATCCCACCTGGCAAGCCATGCCAGGAGCACACCGGTGCTTGTTGGCACTGGGTCACCGAGGTGCCGTTTCTGTGACCTTGGCATGGAGGGACAGAGCACCCTTCCCATGTGGCATCTGCACTGAGATTATCTGGTCTTGGAGAAGCCAGCAAGGAGTCAGGAGGGATCATTTCTGGTAGTAACTGTGCTGGGAGGTTGGCCAGCAGAACTCTGCAATAGTGCCCTTGCCAGACCTCCATGTTATCCCAACCCACCCCCACTTTATCCTGGCATTTGCTGCAGTGCTGTTGCACACCATGCCTCCAGGACTTGACCCACACGGAAGACTGCTCCCACAGCTTGTCCCTATGACCTTCCCTGCAATGTGAATGATTTAATGTTAATGCTGTCCTCTTCAGAATGGGTTGTGGAGATTGGGGCATAAGAGGTCATTATTGTTTAAACACTTTTGTTTTGCCTTTCTTCTCAGAAACTTTAAATCATGAGCTTCCTTACACAGAATGCCCAAATGGACAGCTTTAGGATGTGTGAGAAAGACACAATTAATTTAGTGCAAAAGATAAGACATTTCCTCAGGGAAGCACTAACACCAGGCCTATTACCCCTCAGTGTCATTTCACATTAGTGTTCTACAGAGAAAGGGATTCTAAATCATTTTAATTGAAAAATGTTTGTCTTTTCCTTACTTTTATAAATTTCTGCCCAGAGGTTAAAGAGTTTTTAAATTATTTCTGAATTACATCCAATTTCTGGACAGTTTATCAAAAAAAGGAGGATGCAGTTTGTCTCTTGCTTTGTTAATTTATGTCAGACCAGAGAAAGGAGAAATATATTCCCTCAGTGACCCAAATGAAACAGTTACATTAAAAGATGATTAGAAATACAAAGCCCAGACATCTCTAACATGTTAAGATTTGCAGCTCTCACCAACACGTCCACATGTAGGAATACATGCCATGATTATGCAAAGCGGAAGGATAATTATCCAAACACAATGGTGGAAACAACAGTCAAGAGAAGAACTTTACTCAGTTTCCCTTTTTTCTGGCTGAAAGTTTGAAAAACATCAACACCAATGATTTTAATCCATGTAGGTTGTTCGACTCATAAGTCACAAAATTACCTCAAGAAAAGAAGAAAATACAAATATCCTTTTACCTTTAGCATGTCCTGAGCAGGAACATTCAAAACTGTTACCTGGACTTGGTTAGTCCTTGATCCATGGCCTTGGAGCAGCCCCTTTTTGTCCCAGAAGTGCAGGATGAGATTTGAAACCAAGTCCTGGCTTTGTGGTGTAGGCACTAACCCAGGAGCCTCCTGGAAAGCACAGCTCCCTTTGGTGTAGAGCGCTTGCTGGAAGACAGAGTCTGCATCACCCAGAGTTAGTTAATTATCTATTTAGATGTTCTTTTAGGTACAAGGGTGCCTGGTTACCTGTTCTAGAGCTCTAAACACAAAGGCACTGCAATCTGGGGGCAGCATATTTAAGAAGGCACTCTGCAGGTGAATGGTTCTGTAGAGACTGGTCTGCCACAGTCTTTGGGCAGCTGCACAGCCCACAGAACATTTGTGTGTTAGGGTGGTTTGGGTTTTTTTGTCCTTGAAAATCCTTCCAAACAACTGTATTCTTTCCACTTTTCTGCTTGTATAATGGTTATGTTTCCTCTGATCTGTACTGAAGAAAAAATATTTTCCTTTTCTAATTCAATCCTCAGCCCTTGTTTTCCCAAACTCTAGTTCTCAAGAAATGTGATTTCTTAAAAAAAAGAAAGAAAAAAAAAGTCTAATTAAGCCATTTATCAAACTTTTCCAAGTGGGTAGAGTGACAAATTAGCCCTATCTTCCACCAACAATCTGATGGATGGGAAGATAAAGATGCAGAGGCTGTTATTTTAGCTGGAAGCTCTCCACTATATCAATTGTTTGGCCCCAAGCCAAAAGACCCTAAGAGTTGACAAGGACTAATGACGGGTCCATAAAGTTTATGCAGCGTGAGGCCTGACATCAAAGGAATGCAGCCTTATTAGCAATATCTCTATGCCTTCTCAGAAAAAAAAATACTCATTTGATTTTTCAAAAGATTTTACTCCATCATTCTACTCTTTCAGTAAATGAAAATTAAAACTGTACATAAATTTTTACAATACTATACAGCTGACAAGGTCTGCTCTTCTCTACAAATATGAAGTGATTCTTATTACTTTTAAGTAACATCCACCAAGAGAAGCTAAGACATGTAGACTGCCAATAAATTTCCCTGGGAGTCTTTCCTTTTACCACCATTTGCTTGGGAATACTTACACTCTTCCCAAATATTAACTCTTGGTGGTTTTAGGATACGGGGTTAGGGCCAAGGTGGATATTGGGCCTGACACTTTTCTTATGTGACAGCATCACCTTCACTCTTTGTAACTTACATCTTTCTCCCTTCTCCCAGTGTTTTTATTTTAATATGCACCATTTTGACATGAAACGGAAACCCTGTGTAGAAGGTGGAATGCAATTACTACCTGACTGGAAAGAAGAAAGAGAGGATATAACAGGATGACTTCTAAGAAAAATAAAATCAACAACCAAACAACAAAAACCTGTTTTGATATCTTTGTTTGACAAAACAAGCAATTTCTGTAGGTACTATATGTTACTCTGGACTAGAAGTAAAACCTGTATATTTTTTACTGGAAAACTATTTAAAGACTGCTCTTGACGTCCCATTTTTATAACCTCTTTTTTCTCTTGTGTAAATAGGACAGTATTCAACTTGCTGGCACAATGAGAAACTTTGGTATTGCTTTATCAAATCCAACTGCAGTAGTCCTGCATATTCATATCTCTGATGAAATTCATTTATCTTTCCAACACAACATTTTTACAGGACGGAATTAAAACCAATACTGCAACGAAATGATGACAGCACTGCAAGTCAGTGCAAAGCCACATTCAGCACATCCTACAGTATTTTACCTTCACTTTCCAGTCTGGATTTAATAGTATGTGTGGAAGGAGCACTGTGCAAAACTAGGGATGTCATCCATCTTCAGGCTTCCTGTGTCTCAATAAAGTGCCCTGTATTATCCCTTCTCTATTGCTCCCGATCCATCACCAACTTACTGAGTGAATGAGTGGCTTTGCACTCCTGCAGCTTTTCTTTCTTGTTGCTTTTCCAAAGGGGATGTGCCATTGCATCTGCCACGCTGCTTTTGACCCTGGGACATCAAGGCAATTTACTTCCCACTGGGATATCCATAAGCTCTGATGCTTTTTTGGGGAAATACAAAAAAGCTTGGAGTCTGTGAGGTCCAACATAAACAATCATGGAAAGAACGAAAGAGAACTTTTAAATACTAAAACCTTACCTGGCAATGTCAAAACCAGGAATTAAAATTCTGGTTGAAAAGACCACAGTAATTAAATTTTTTTCTTCTTTGTGATGCATTTAAGATCTCTAAGATCCTAATGTACTTTCTTAGCTGCTTATTGATGACAGGGCTGCTTAGGAACCATATTCTCTCTAAAAAATCCCCTTGCAACACGTGGGATGAAACTCTAAATAAAGAAAATGCACTGGCTAAAGTCTTCTATGTAGAACTGTATTTTTTTTCAATAAAAATGAAGTGCAAGTATTACGGCACTATGCAATTAAGTGTTCAAATGTCATTGCTTCTAACTTAGGAAGGAGACTCCTTGAACAAAGAAGCTTAAATGCAAATTGGCTGGAAATAAAATGAAATTTTAAAAAAAGAAAAGATCAGTGTTGAAGTTGCCAATGAACCAAATTGTTTGCTTACTTATAATTAGCAGCACGGTCATTGTCTGGCTGCCCCGGCATACTGTAAATGTGCCTGGGCAGACTGTGATTTAAGATTATTTAGAAGATTTATTTATTAGTTAAGATTTATTCCTTGCCTCGAGACAAGTAAAACAGCAACTCTCTCAGTCACTCAGCTTGGTTGGGGGGGTAGTGGCTACGACTCAATCCTATTTAGCCTTTCTTCAGTAAAAGAAAGTATTTTCCTCTTCTTTAAACATGGCTCCAATTACTGAATACAGCAAACTCATTCAGAATTACAAGCTTTAGATTTTTCAAAGGTTCCTGAATTTCTCACACATTTTAGCAAACAAAGTTTAAAAATTTTGTGCTGTAATTTACAATTTATGACACGATTCAATGAAAGACCTTAAAAAGGTTAGCTACATTATAAATAATAATAATAATAATAAACTTACTCCACCCTGCACTTGTCTTTTATTTGCCAGATGACCAGTTTGTTTTACTTCCTTAACACAACTTTAGAAAATACAGCAAGTCTCTACATGTACAATTCCCACCCGGAAGCACAAACTTCAGCAGCCAAAGCCAAGTTAAAATACAAACACACCTTTCATTTCTGTTTTAAGGTAATGTATAATTCAGTTAGAGCTGAGGGATACTCACAGAATTTGCCTTTAAATGTTGCCCAGTAGATTCTGTGGTAAATAAATCTGGTAGAAGGAAAGTGAAAAATAGACAAGCAAACTACCATACTGCTACTACAACTACAGAGGGAAGTGCACAGGTTTACAGATCAGTAGGAATTTGGGCTTTTCCATCATGCCTGTGAAACTGAAGTGGAAAGATGGCAAATGAATCAGAGTGCAGAAATACTGCTCAGCTATGGCAATGGAAATGCACATTTCAGCCATCAAAGGGATCTGGTTTGCACTCGTCTTGTTTTTTTTCTTCTTCTAAATCATATGTCTTTTTTCAACTTTATTTTAGTCTCTTGCATTGGGAAGAGCTTCTGGTTTTAAGATGACTTTCATATGAGTATTAAGAGAGAGATTCTGCTCACTAAATGATACATGAAGAGAATAATGATTGCTGATCTGTATGTCCTATTTCAGCTGTTTCCACTATCAGGAAGCAATGGGTTGACCTACTTGTGTGTTACAAAAATAGCCAAGGATCTTTAAGCAAAATCAATGCCATTGAGCAGAAGGGAAACGGAGAGGTGCAACATGCTCATCTGGTGCCCATCCCAGCGCTGCTGTCAGAGCACACCCTCTGTGTGTGCGGCCCAACACAACCTGGGCATTGCTGAAAATCCCAAAAACTTCTTTTTTAAAAAAGTGTCATTCAAGTTCTAGGCTGAAGAACTCCACTGAGGATTTTGGTGGGCATCACTCTGCAGGCTTGAAGATCCAGACTGGAGGCAGCAGATCTGGACACCCAGGGAGCCTGTGCGCTTTCTACCAAAAAAGCCTGATTTTACCCCATTCCCCCAGCCAGCAGAGGTTTTGGTGCTTCCTTTATTTACAACTTGAATCTAGGTGGTGCCAGTCACTTCTGCAATGCTGATAACATGCACAAATCCTTTCACTGTCTCTATCATCATAACCATTGATAGAATTCTATGGTTAAATTTGTTGTACCTCCTTTATTTCGCACTGTTTGCTGTTACCCCCGGGGATGAATATCAGACACTCTGCAGGGAACTGGACTTCGTGTGCCACTAAGATGCAGTTCACTATCAGAATGCTCAACTGAGTCTCAAAGCCTTTACAGAGCGTAGTAACTTCGCTAGATGGCAGTGGAGAGAAATATTACTTTATATCAATATATTTTTTAATAGGAGAGGGACACATCCCAGCAAGTCCTGCAGTTTGTTAGTGCTGTGTTAACACTACATCACAAGACAGCAATTCTCTCACCCACACGAAAGTCCAGGGGCTCCTGCCCAGCTAAATCTCCAGCACTAATCCAGAGAGGCAGGGAGCAACGTGCACTCCTCTTTGAAGGTTTTTTTTTCTCATAAGCTCAACTGTACCACGATCTTTGCTGAAATCCCAGGAAGAGACAAGTTCCAAGAAGAAAAAGTTTTCGAAAGAAAACTTTCCTGAGAAGTCAGAGACACTGTCCTTCAAAGAATCTTAACACTGATGCCATAAACATGATGAAGAAAATGAGTGAAGAGTAAGAATGAGAAAGCAAATGGTTCACGGAGTTTTGTGAAGAGTACTCTGCATTCAATAAAATCCTTTTCATTCACAAGAACTCCTTAAAAATACATGTTTCTTGGGAGAATTTTATGTCCCTTACAGATAACTCAAGAAACAAAACATAATTTTTCAGACATCTGACAAAACTCCAAGATGAAATACTTGAAGCAGCAAGTTCTGTAACTTCTAAGGTTCAAAACCTTCAAAAATTCAACCTTTTGAATACAGAGAACTGATGCCTGCCAGTCTTTGGAAATTGATACACCTGAACAAAACTGAAGAACTAAAATAGAGTGGATGATTTCAGCTAAGTGCATTACTACAATTAAGAGATTATTGGTAAAGTTCTCTAGAAACACTGGAGTTGTCTGGCTTTATTTATAATGTTCAGAAAAAACACAAACTATCATTTAGTACAATAAGGAGATTTAAAAAGCTTGGTCTCTTCTAGCATTAGATGTCAAAAAATATTTTCTAAGGCGTGTTTCTTGCTGTGGGAGAAATATTAAAAAAACCCAATTCACTGCCTAAATCACACTTCTCTAAACTATTCTTGCCTTTATCTTAACAATGTCCAAGACTTTCCCCTCAGAGAGCAATACATTGTCCTCTGGCATCTCAGCTGCTCCCCCACCAAACTGTTTGCAATAGCAAGCAGGGATTCAGGATATTGAAAGTGCTGACAAAAAACAAACCCAGTTGTGTTGCAAGTGACTTCTTGACTTATGCCTGCTAAGCACAATTCAAAGGCTTGACCTTTAAAAGGCATAATTCTCTCTATTTATTTTTGTGTAAATATGAACAGATGAGAAACAATTCCTTATGGCATTTCAACCTGTAAGACTCTCCTTGCTTTTCCTTCTGACTGGCCACTGAGAAACAGAAATATCTGGAGGTGCAAAGCCCCAGGGTTTCGTTAGTGACACAGGGAGCTGGATTCTCTGCATCTCACACACAATACATGAGGCTGTCAGATAAAGAACAACTTGTTGCCTAAACCAGCCTGATCAAAAATAAATGACTGCCTCCCAAGCATCAAGAGATAGAGATCTCTAGGGAAAAAAACTTAATTTCAGACTGGTGGATTCCTCCTGATGTAGATACTGTAAATAAACACTGCCATTTGATGTATTAGTGGAACTGAATACATTCAGTAGAAACACAGAAGACCAGCCTGACAGAACAGTGATGCCACTTGTGTTCGCTCGAACCCCAGTCACAGGGAAGTATTTTCTTTTATCATTAACATTAGAGAGCTTCATGTTGGATGCCCTGGATGATACCAACATGCCGTGAGACAGTCAGGTACCCTGGAAAGAAGCCAGAAATCCTCTCCAACAGCTTAGATAATGACAAAACAGCCCTTTTAGTTTATTTATTGCACTCATTCAGTTCCTCTTTTTAAAGTCCTTAATTTCACCTTACACAAAAAGATCTCAATTGCAGAGTAAAGAGAACTGTTACACCGTGTCCTTCCCACTTTCTCCCAAGCACACTCATAAATCACAGCACTGTGGATTTGCCTGGAAACTGTGCCATCATGTTAGTTTTAATTAAGTAGCCTTAAAGTAAATGGCCAATCAATATTGATTCATGTGGGTCTCACTGCACTAAGTCATCACAGTGTCTGAAGGCATTGCTGATGTGAATATAATACCCTGGCTTGGCCTGTTCACATTCATGCCAAATGAAGATTAAGAGTGAAAAGAAAATACTCACTGAGCTATCTTCTCCTCTGTAATGTGCATCTGACTGAATACAGAGCAGAATCCCTTCCTTTTCAAAACTGTACAAATATTTCCCAGTCTACTTAGTTTGCATTTAATTCCTGTGCACAGCACTTGAAGTTTGTACTACCACAAAAAATGTCAGGACCTACATTTCCTGAAGTTTAGAAGGAGGACTAGGCTGATGGATACTGGTTAAATCTGACTATAAGCTGCACAATGCACTGCGTGCAACGAGGACTGGAAATTGCTGTATGATAGTGACAGTAATACAGCATTACAATAAATTACTTCCTTATCAACTTCAAAATATAACTGTGTAGCAATCAATTGAATGCATTATTAGGTTGACTGGCACTTGCATATCAATATCTAAATGAAATTGATCGAACTCGGAGGAACTTTCTCTGATTTCCTAGGACTTCAAGCATGTTTCTCTCTTCTCTAAAGGGAAGCTAAGGTCTATAGGTGATTTTTTTTTTGCCACAGCCTAATTAGCTGGCATGGGCCATGAAGACTATAATTCATTTTAAAGCCTCTCAGTTATCACCTGACAGGTGCATAAGCTATTTTTATCCCCCACCAGGCCACCCCAAAGACTGCTGAAGTCTGAAGTTCTAATTTAAAATTACTGCATATTTTTGCAGCAAATTATACTACGCCTTGATGGGGTTCTGCAGCTTAAATAACAGTGAAACAGAGCTGAAGACAAGAGTGCCAATTTACAAACTAAACTCAGGTTTTACACATCAGTAAATCCATGACCAAAGTGGATTACAACTTAAAACCCTGAAAAACAAGTAGTTACAACATAAGCAGTGAAATAAGGCAGTCATTTTGTTATCAATCCCAAATCAGTTCTCTCCTAGAAATATATTTCATCTCAGCCTCTCATTCCTGTTTAGATTTGTATTACCTTTTCCAGCTAATGTTTAAAAAGAAATAACTTGAGTTAGGGATGTATAAAGCTTATTTCGTTTTTTTGCTACCCCTTTCTTTCACCAGCAATGAAAATCTGCAGTGCTGGGCTGCTTGCTACAGGTTGTAGATGTGAGTTTTCAGCTTGTACAGTCACACTCTTTGTGTTTACTACGCAAAACAGTTGTAACAGTATGTGGGAATGAAAAGCCCTAATTTTTGTGGAATCGAATGAATTGTATAAATTTTACTTCTGAATTGCCTTGGAAACTTGAAATTGTCACGTAATTAAGAAAGCCATTGAGATGTCTTTTCAGTCTTTCATTTTCTGGCTTTGATGCATTTGCCACTGGGGTTTGCATGGAATATTCAGCTTTCCATATGGTTTCGTTTACATTTCTAACGCAAGAGATGCAGTTTGCCATCATGTGGAGCTTGGGTCTCAATTGCAGGTCACATCTAACCAGGGGACATCTAGAAAATGAAAAATTCCTAGCACCTCTGTGGTTAGCCCTGCTGAATAATTGCTGCAGTAGCCGAATTTTGCTGTACAGATGTTGGTAATTTGCTATTGAAAACCACCAGTATCAAACTGTCACAGTCAAGAAATGGCTTTAATTATTTCCTCCTTGGAGCAGTAATGGCCATTACTTGAGCACTGCCAAAGCTGGAATGTGTTTGTGTGGGTGATTTCTTAGCACATGGAGTGCAGGCAGCTTTACCTGCACTTGCCAGCCCTTTGCTCCCTCCTTGTGGAAGGAGATTGCTTCAGTCAGGGCCAGATCATCTGGAGACCACCTCCACGAGCTTTCCTCCTTTTCCCTGGCCACCAAAGACTAACATTGTTTTTCTGCTTCATTGAGTCCTGAAAATAGAAGATAAATCAGACAGAAGGTCCTTGGAACTAAGGATAAGAGGAAAAATCTTCTCTGGAAGGCAGTAATTAAACAAAAATATCAGAAGCTACAGGAAATTTGATGAGAAATTGCACTGAGAAAGAAGGTGAGGTCAGCAGGGCTACTCCAGGAGTCTCTTCCTCACTCTGCATAAATATTGCCTGGGCTCTCCCTTCCTCCAGCTATGGGCACAAATAAAACCACAGTCAAAACCACACAGCTTAAAAAAATATATTAAAATTCAGGAGCAGGTCAAAATATTTTTACCATTTTATAGCAATTTCAACATTATTCTCTCTCCTTCATCAAATAGATCCAAACCCCAGAAAAATTAAAAACTGATGTTAATGTGAACGTTTCTATAGGAGCCTGAAAGGGGCTTTGGCTTGGGCTTCAAAAGAACTAAAACCCCTCCAAAGGGACTCCTGGGCTAGGACTTTCTATTCCTCATTCCCATGCTGCATCGATTTGGGAAGACAATCTAACCTCTGCACCTCCGAAAGCTGTCTTGTCTCTGAAGTGGGATAAGGTTCTTCTCCCTACGTAATTTTAAGGACTTTTTGTGCCTCTGACAGAGAAGTGCTGAAGCAAACTATTCCTGAAGTCTGGGGGAATTTGTCTCCTAGAAGGGCAGACAACAGTGAGGGTGTTCCTGCAATATCTGTGTGCTTGGCCAGCAGTGAGCTGCTGTTCCTTTGAAGTGCTCACTTTGGATATTTGTGCATATGGAGCCGGGGTGTGTTTTCCCACATGCAGTAACCTTTCCTTCTGCTGACTGCACGGCCCAGTCCAGTGTCACAAGTGTGGCATTGATGCTGTCTGCATTTCTCCCGAAGGAAGAAGCAAAATATGGCTTATAAAAAAGAAGGAACACGATAAGGAAAACCAGTCTGATGAAATGTATTGGAAATACTTGCCAGCCTAAAAGCCTTTAAGTCATTAAGAGCTTACCTCTAAATCATGCAGCATGTTTGCTATTAATTTATTTAATGTTTTCAAGGACTAGCAAGGAAGAGGTCAAAGAATGTTCTAACTACACCTGGATTTTCCTAGAATTTTTAAATTTCCTTTCTTTTTAGGTCAGCGATAGAATTTAAAAATCTTGAAAAGACAAAAAGAACAGAGAAACAATTAGAAAAACGGGGTTTCCTCACACCCCAGTGAAGTCAAGACTTCCAGGTTTTGTTGAGCTTGAGAGGCATTAAGGTATTTTTTCAACCAAACTTGTGCAGGGAATACTTCTGTGAGGTGATCACTTCTAATTGCTGCTGCTGGTATCACACCACAGCAGAGACAACCAACGCCATCTGTCAGCAGCAAAGGCTGACTGACCGTTAATGAAAGAGATTCTAATACTGCTCAATAGAGGCTGATGATCAATAGCTATTAAAGTTCTGCTGCTCTCCCTCCACGACAGCCAAGGGCATAAATAATAATGAGTTCTGAAATGCTCCCCGGTGTCTCTGTGTGGGCTGTTCTGATTGCAACAGGCACTTCTTGTGTGTGGCACATCTTCACCACGAAATTGATACCTACAGACAGAGCTTGGTGTCATCGACATCCAGCTCACAGCTGAAACGATTTTGGAGTTTTGTTAAGAATGACAAGACTTGATGAATGGAGATTAATGATTAAAATGCTTCAGCCTTTCTAAGTCCTCACACAATGTGATGGCAAATAAGTCTTCAAAGAGATTTATTTTTGTTCCTAGCAGCTGGATATCTAGAGCCTGCCGTTGCTGAGGGAGTCCCAGAGACGCACTTGATGATGGGAGTGTTTCACAGCTGTAAGAGACTCGGATTGTTAAACAATGACTCGAGCTGTAACATATTTTAGTGACTAGACTCTGCAAGCCCTGAGGTCTCTAATTGCCTGCAGGCAGCCTGCTTATCGCTGCAAACCTGGAGCTCCCATCTTGTAACATGAGGCAGTGAAAGCCTGTCTTGAACATGGAATTCAATTACAAGGAAATGATTCCAGAAAAAAAACCCACCACCAACACACCTTTACACCCCATTTTTCTGTTGTCAGAGGGGCAGGTGGGCTGGGGGCTCATTGACATCAGTAAGATGGATCCTTATAATCACTTAAACAGGAAAGCTGGTGTGAAAATTAATTGTTTTCCTTACCTAAAGACAACACTTATTTACAAGGCAATTACTCAATTACAAACACTTCCATTTTGAATTTGAATGGAAATTAAACTTGGACAACGGCAGAAGAACATTTGGGAAGTCATGATGACAGAAGTATAGCTTTTGTAAAGTGCTTTATAAGCCATGTGCACATTTAAAAATCACTTTGAAACACTCATCAAAGATTTAATTACGGGCTCTGTAGTGATCTGTATTACCAGGCCTTGATTATTTCTGCAAAATATGCTACATTAACTTACACATGATGGAAATGTAGATTTAAATAGCTTTAAAGTATTGTAATTAAAATTAAATAACCATAAACAAAATTAATGAATAACATTTTCTGGTTCACAGCTCTAGTTTTTAGGGAATTTATTCACTAGCTGATTAGAATGCCAAAAGTGGTCATTTTCATCACGTAAATGAAATGTAACTAAGCGAAGTTCCAGTACAGCCTTAAAATTAAAAAAAACTTACAAGTGTCTTACTTTGATAGAAGATAAATACATTAATAACTATTTTAGGAGGCAAAAAAAATTCCTCAGTAAATCTGGCATCTTTCTAAAATTCCTCTAAAAATTATTTAACACCATTTCCTAGATTTCTTTTTGAGTTTGGTTATAACTCTGTAGCAAGACATTCTGGGGGATATTGTTCACATTAAACGCATGTGCCTTAAAAAACCTAATTTTATTCCTATGTCAGGCAGTGACAAAAGTAGAATTAATCTACAAAAGAAATAGCTACAATTCCTCCTGAAAATTAATCTTTTTTAGAACCTCGCACCTAATTGCCACGTGATAAAACCTGGTGTGACACTTTGGGTCAAGATGAAGCAGCATTTTATATACAATAATGTATTATTATTAGCATGTTTTAACATGTTTTAGTGCTATGCATGTTTTTGGTCAGTTATTTCAGTGAGCATCGTGCTGTCTTGCCTCAGTCCCATACAGCACTTTGTCACAAAACAATTCAAGTTCTACTGTGGTTTTTTTTCTTCTGCAGAAATACAGATTATTTGGGATGTCTGACTGACTGCACAAAGAATAACTTGCTTGTACAGTGCCAGTAATTTCCAAGCACCCATCACATTTTAAAGGCAGAAATATTCAGTGGTTTTGGATTTAAAAAAAAATGCCAATAGTGACAATTTTGAAGTCATTAGTTCTGTGTCACTGTGCCAGAAATCAGACTGCTGGCAGTGTGCACGTTCATAGGAGAAGAGCAACTGAGGGAATGTGGAGAAACTTCAGCTCTGAAGGCAGCTGAGATCAATGTGTAAGAATTAGCTCAGTAAAATAACAGAGAACAAAAAAGTTATTCCTATGAAAGAGAAGAGATACCTTAAGTAAAACCCACTCATCAAAAATGCCACTGCTCATTTCCATGGAGTAAGTGGAATGCCTCATGGTACTCCATGCGCTTTAAATATATTTACAACAAAGGGATATGCCAGGAGGAAAAATGACTGGTCCCATTTCTCCAGGGACAGTGCCAAACCCAGGTTTTTCCCTGAAAATGTCTTAAATTCCTCAGAAAGAAAATCACACTTACGTCTTTCCTGCAGTAATCTGGCACAGTTCTTTCCTGTGTAATTCTTGATAGAACAGTCAGGGAACCTTTCTTCCCAGCTGGGAGTGAAGCTGTTGCCTTCTCAAGAGACTGACACCCAAGGCTGCTCAAAACTGATCCTCCCTCCTTTGCAAGCTCTTGACTTCCATAAGAATGAAAACCAAGAAAAATCTCACCCATTTGGGGATGGAGAAATGGGGGAAGCTTTTTTTTTTCCTGTGCGTGACTCATTACTGCAAGTTCCAGCAACTGATGGCCTTCAGGTGGCTTTTCCCCTCAAGTGTTTAAGTAGAAATAGATGTAGATAATGATGAATTTAATTACCACCTGAAGCTCTTACAGGATCAGGTCTGGAGGGAAGTAGATTTCAGTGTGTCCTCAGCTGTGGAACGAGAGACAGGTGCAGGCTGAAAAAAAAAGGCCTGTTCTAATCATTCCTCTTCAATGCAGCTGGTTTAACAAGAGCACAGAGGTTTTTTTGGACCATGCTTGGAAAATGGGAATTTCCATCTCTTTGTTCTTAATGTACTGTGCAGAAAGGTCACTTGTTCTGGCAGTGGCTAATATGTGACATCTGAGCAGCTCCTTAGCAGGGTAAATTGCTGTAGTTCAGAGGTATAAATAGCCCCAGCAGCACTCACCAGCTGAGGAGCCGCTCAGAAACGCTTCTGGTTAATTTCCTGTTACCGGGTTGGTCTTCCAATGCCTCTGGAGAACTTCCTGGCAATGCAGCAAAACCCCATTTGCAGAGTGGCATTTCCACAGTTTTGCCTTTGATTGCCAAGCCAACACTTGATGCCTCCTATTGATCGCATTCCCCCACCTCCGCCGGCGGCCTCGGCAGGGAGCCGACTCGGGAACCTTCCCGGTGCAATCTGGACTGGCCCCCGTGCAGATGAGCTGTGGCTTTAATGCCTCCTGTCCACCATCTGCTCATTTCTCCCCCTGTATTTGTCTGTCTGTGGAGTCCTCTCCACGTGTGGAAGGACTTTGTGCCCTTCTTCCTCTGGCACATAGGGCTGGAAGATATAAATATATTCCTCCTCCACTTCTGAGTGTACATGTGTGGCTCTTAACTCTTAAAGGATTTCTTGCTCAGCAGCATTTGAATGACCAACAAACACTGATTAAAATCCCCTGTTAAATTGGAGTATTTTTTGATAATTTGGCTTTAAATACAGTTCTAGCGCACGTGGCATTTACAGTCACACGATTCATTCACTAAAAGCAGTTGCAGAAAGAGGTATTTGAGCAGCAGAACCCAAAATTCACATGGCAAACCTCGGAGTAAGGTCTTTTTCTACAAGGTTGTAATATCAAGATTATGAGCTCAATTTTTCTGACGCCCACGAGTTCTGATGAAGGGCAACTAAACTCACTGAAGCTCCGGATGGAGAACACCTACTGTCCTCAGGACAGGCCAGCGCCAGCAAGTGATGTAGTTCTTGTATCCACGTGTACAGCTGAGATCTTACTTCAAGTTAGGGAAGATGGAAGCAGCTGGAAGGCACAGGGACAGAAGATTCTTTTAGGGCTTCTCTCCTGAGTCCCAGTGACCACCCCCAAGCAGGTCAATGGAGATGGGCCAGAGGCAGGACCCTGAGTCGGTGGTTTAGGCGCAGTTCTTGCCACCCCTCTGCTTCCTGGATGTTAGTTCAGCATCAGTGCCCTAGAAAAGCAAGTGGCAGAGACATGGGTAAGAGGGCAAAAAGGAAAAGACAGCATTTTATACCACATTTTGGGCCACAAAGTGATAGTGTGGAGATGGGAAAGCATTCACGTCCCAACCTGCCTGCACTCCATCTGTTTGCAACAAGATACTCAAGTCCCTGTGTAAAGCAGAGGGAAAAGGGATGGGTTTGTTTTTTTATTACACATTCATGTAGATTTTGAAAGGAGGAAACCAAGCAAGCCAAAATTAAATATAATTTTCTCTTTTTCCCCACAGACTCAGTCTGGATGGATGCCAAACCACATTTCAGAGGGGTGAGAAAGGCCCAACATCTGCTTCTGGTGTAGCTGTTTGTATCTTCACTCTAAGAAAATTAGGTTTGAAATAATCTCAAATTGTCTGACACCTGTATCCTATTAGAAGTGACACATGGAAACACCTTCAGCGTACTGAATTTAGCACCACGTCAACAGTTTAAAGTGAACAGGAAAAAAAATGGTAAAACTCATTGCTTCCCAGTTTCTGCTGGAGCAGATCTTGTGTCACTGCACAGGATCCTACTGCAAGCCGGATCCATAAACGTAATGGGGTTTGAAGCAGTAATTATTACATGGCTTGTGTCCCTGGCCGTAGCTGGAATTAAATTCTGCAATGCACCTCGAGGTGACGGGAGGATTTTGAGCTCAGTGCAGGCATACCTGTGGGCTAGGTGCCAGCCAGTGCATAGGACACGGACACACAGCAATTTCAGGGACATTTTTTCCTGAAGCTCAGGTCTGGCAATTTGCATCTTATGGGACTAGCAAGCATGGATTGATTTTTAACTCTCTTCCCAAGCCTATGCAACCTCCCACTTGCAAATTCCTCGCTTTTAGGAACAGATCTGGTGACCTTTTCCCAGATAACACACTGACAATAAGATCCAAGTCATTCTGAGAAGGACATTTGTTGAAATTCATAAAACTTTATGACTGCTATAAAATTTATACCACCTAAAAATACACTATCCATTACAAAGACAAATGTCTTCCCATTCATTGTTAAATGTGTTCCTTGGAGAACTTTGAACCAATTTGTTTTGAGAGATTGTTTCTCATCTTAGTCTGGGAGTAAAGGAAACTGTTTCCTTTTTAAATAGTATTGTTTGTCAGCAAATCTGCATCTTCAAGGAGCAATATCTAGAGTCAAGAACACAGGACAAACTGATTTTTAACATGAATTATGGCATACTAATAAAAAAAATGTTAAAAATAGGAAAATGGCAATAATGGAAAGACAGACCAATAACATTGACCCATTTTCTAGAGAGAAGCATGCATGCAAGACCCTGTAACAAGGAAAAGTGCCAAGTACAATTCAGGCTTTTTTTAGCCCCAGGACAAGCCAAATGCACTTCCTGAATGGTGTGGCACAAGTGACACTAAACAAAGGATAATATGTAATATTTTGCATGCACCCACAGCTGAAAAATACCAGGGAAAACCTGGAGAACAATGAAACTTGTTTGAGGTGATATTTATTCTAAGGGCACTTTACAGAAATGTCAGGCCTACTTAGATTTGTTATTAATAGTTGAGTCACTTCTAATTTATTGGTTTAACATGACATACACTGCTAAGGTCAAAGTCTCCTAAAATGCTTCAAGACCTGTTAGTGACCATTTTCTTACCTCATACATGAAAACTGCCTTATAGCTGCCTTCATAGATAGCCGCAGTGCATGGAAATACAACCATTAACGCTTTCTGATTTATGTAAATGTTATTCAGTTCATCTTCCTAAAAATTCATGGGCCTGGAAGAAGAAAAGGGTTGTTCACTTTATACGTTCAGTGGAAAATGTTTATGACAATATGATCATGGAGAAAAATGCAAGCAGACCAAAGTATAATAATACATAAATGGACATTTTCAACGCTATTGATCTGGGGTTTTTTCTAATTTGCTTTCTGGAAGGCTCATATGAAAGCAACCAAACCCATTCACTAACTCAGTAAACTCATGGTGTTGCTCAGAGCAATGAGAGTTTGAATTCCAGCTGAGTTGGAATTTCAAGACTGGTTCCCAGAGTTCATTTGGAGAATAAGCATGTCTGAGTAGGGCTGTGCTCTGCCAGCCAAGCTTGTGCTTAGTTTTCACAGAATAAATTCAGTGTGTGTTTATCTGGCAGAACTTACTCAGCCATTTTGAACAACTTGACCACAATGTGTTATCACCAGCAGAGATTTCACTCCACTGAACATGCAAATGTAACTTTTTTTCTGAGAAAATGTGGTTTTGTTGCTTTCAGACACAATTTGAGGGCAGATCACTCATATGCTGACAATATGACTAAATGCTGATGTTGGTATTATTTGGATAGTGGTCCCATAACATACTGCATCTATCAAACAATTACCTTGTCACTAGCTCTTTAAAGTCCAGAAACATGGAAGTGCACATGCATTTGTTGATCCATGTCATTCCCCACACCAGTAACTTGCAGCTGGAAACCAACAACCTAATTTGTACCTTGTTGGGCCACAAGATGTTCTGCAAATTCATTACACACAGGAAATCCAGACTTCTGAAAGTGTTTTTTGGCTGATTCTCTGGGCTTCCGGTAGATTTTTACTGCACTGTAACCCAGGGATTGCACCCCTTAACCTCTAATGTTGAAGTTATTCTGAATTTGGATAGTGGTTTCTGCTGAAACAGGACTGAACTTCAGCACATATTTTTCCTGACACAGAATGGATGATTTTTTACTATGATTATATACAAAATCTTCATCATTCTCGCCACAATAAAGTAATTAAAGAGATGAGAAAGAGAAATCTATCGATGACATGAAACTTATTGCTTCACTTCTGCTCTTGCCTTTTTTAAATGCCAGCTGTTTGGAACAAAGATCCTGCTCCTCAGAAACCTAAAAGCAGCCAGTGTTAACTTGTCATTCTAGCAGGAACAGTAACAGCCAAAAGATTAGGAACCACATAATGTCATTTGCTCTATTATGGTGTGTTTGGATAGCAACTGCAAAGTTGCTGTTTTTCACAGCTTTTCAGGATTTATGAAGAAAACCCCCACAATTTTACTGTTTTCATTACCACACCATTTTTCTAGTGACTTTCCCAGATTTTGCTAACAGAAATAACAACAGCCCCTTAAGTCTGCCATCTTATTTTTCCAAGAGTGCAAAGGAACACAGACAGAGGGCTCTGTCAGCCCTAATAACACCAGGGGTTTCAAACACTATAGTGGTCTCACTAAATTGAATTTAGACATGCTCTCAAACGCCAGCAGTTACAAACTGCTCCAGAGCCATCCTGGACTGCCTGTTGGATTGTGCCTGGAGATAAGGGATGGACATTACCACAGGCTTGGCCAAGTGCTGCTGGTGCAGTGCTCAAGGTCACTCCCAAGCCCACCTCTGCACGTGCTGGGTGATGAACGGCTGCGCTGGGCCACGATGATGGGCCCATCCTTCTCGCAGGCAGTGACCAATGCTGAGCAGCTGGCTGCAAGGCTGCTTCATCTTCCTGCTGCTCAGGGAGAAAAAAAGAAAAGAAAAAGGAAAAAGCCCCCTATTAGAAAAGATTTATCAGCAAACGTAGCAGAGCCATGCTTGACCTCCATATCTTCTCTTGTTTCCCAAAGGCAGCGCACGTAAGATATTTCCTGTCTTTCATGTTACTAGCTGGAATGCATCATGAAGCCCAAATTTGTAACCTGCTGTCTGCTTTAGTCATTAGGCATGACTTTCTTTGTCTCTTGATACGAATTACAGCCAACTGTTCACTGTTGTAATAATGCACAATTTCTTCAGTATTCCCCCTTCTCCTGGACAAATAAACAAAAAAACCCAGCCAGGCTAAAAGCTGCAATTCAGTCATCAGCCGAGGCTGCTGTGTCTTACAGTACTCTATTCCCACATCAGCACATCACACTCCTCTCTAGCTCCCCAAAACATTAGTCACAGTAGCCTCCACCTGTTATTCAGGGGCCAAAATTCAAGGTTAATGAACAACAATTAAAAGTAGCTACTAGACTTCAAATGAGCTTATCTCACAACATGAAAGATGGAGTTTACTGGCTGCAGCTTGATTCTACATTCACTCATCTGTCAATAACTCCAAGCATTGTGAGCTATTTTTTAAAATTATATCCACTCTGCAGAGACATACCACAGGTTATTAAACTACTGTGTTATCTTTGCCAGCTGCTGTATCTTGGAATAATGTTCTCAAAACAGTTACTCGTTATTTCATCCTCTGACCATCTTCAAAATCAACTGAAGACAATTTATAAGGACATTAAAATATACATAGCCTGTAAAATGCAGGTCTGGTTATGCTTTGATGGCCACAAGTGGTACACAAGTACTGCTCATGCCTTTGCTCCACTAATATTATATATATATATATTTAATAAATGTGTTCAAAATGAAAGAAACTTCTAGAATTTCTGACTGTATTTATAACAAGCCTTCCGCAGGAGAGAAAAGAAGAACTAAAATAGGTGCACATGACAAACTGATACCTGATTTGAAAACTGGATGAGAGGGATCTCACCGTGACAGAAAGTGACCTGTGGGGCTGCTTTGCCACTCCAATAATAAAAGTTTACTCCATGAGGAGCAAAATTAGTAGAACTTGATGTCCTGCTTATTTTTGTCCCCTAAGTCTCCTTCCAGTGCCCTAAGCCATCTGCTCTTCATGGGAATGTGTGGATACCTGCCGTGCTCAGTGTGGAGCTGGAGCCATGGGCTGGCCCAGCAGCTGCTGTCCAACCCATGAGGTAACTGATGGGTTCTGCTGGTGTGGCAGCGAGGGCACCAACAGGAATCCCTTCCTTCTATCCAGGTGCCAGTGCTCTTAGACATCATAGGCAATTACGGTGATTAAATCCTATCTCGGCTGAAATTGCTGAGCCCTTTCCAAGGTTATAAGGGGAGACTGCCTGGCAGACAGAGGTCAGACCATAGCAGGCTGCCCTGGTAGGTTACAAGCAGCCCACTCCTCTCATTCAGCACAAATACCCAAACCCTCACAATGAGAAGTAAACCAGCCTTTGACTGTGTTTCACAAACAGTTCAGCAGCTGCTTTTTAAATTATAAGACAATCAGGGGTTTTTTTGTATAATATTTTCACATCAATCACTGCAAGCAAGTTGGAAAGACCCGAAGGTCAACTCATCTGTTCATCTCCAAATGCAATTGTGTTATTTATGCATGTCCCTCCTCTGAGTGAACAGCTTTGTTGTTTTCAAGACAGAAAACTGACAGACTATCTGCCAGTTTTCTCCTAGTTCAGTTAAAAATGTTGGTCTGAAGGGAGGGAAAGCACTGAAATCAGCTTTTCTACAACAGCAGTTTCACTCTTTCCCTCTTTGGAAAACTTGCAGGATCCCAGACATGAGTCACCTCTTTGGAAGAAAAGGATGGAATATTACAAATATTTTTGTCCAGGGGCTTCACCAAAAGGTGGGAGACTCTAATGGAAAGTGTCTGGCCATGCCATGCATCTCCCAAGCTCACTATTTCCTGCCTTTGCCTGACCATACCCATTTACTTTGGAAGCTGTGAGCTCTGGTGGAGTAGGGATGCTCAGGCAATTTGTACCTTTGTGTTCCCAGAAGCAGACCACAAGGTGCAGTTCAGACCCTCAGCTCTAGATCATGGGCTGATAGCTTAAATCATTAAGTTGGGAATTACTTTCCTTATGGTTTGAAGTAATTAAATAACTCTCATTACCTATTTTAGTTCTGGATTCTCTCATTAGTTTTAAACAGATCCTAAAAAGATTGCTTTGGGGAAGCTTTCATAGTGAGAATTACAAACATCTTTCAAGCAAGAAGATCCTTGCTAGGAGGCATTTTCCTTTAGGTCAGTCCATTAAGTACGTCTGAAAGCAGCCAGCAGAAGAGTAAGATCTGCCTGACAGACAGACAAGGCAGGCTATCTTATTAGCAGAAATTATTTACCTACTTCATGGCTCATGGAAACTTGTGTTCCCACCAGTCACTGGAGTTAGTTTTACAGCTTTGTGTGTGGTTAATAAAACCCAAAGAACACCCTTATCTTTAGACTACATGACAAATCCCTGTCATAGACAGAAATGTAACTACAAACTTCTGTATTTTGACAGAACTTGGAGCCAAAGCAATGCCTATCTTCCATAAATTGCATAAGTCATATGAATTACTCAGTGCCCACAGACTATAGCCAATTTGATAAAGGAAAAAGTACTCCCTGTTTTCATCGAGAGAAATACAACTGGGCTGAGGGGCAAACCAGACTGGCACATGAAAAATCCCTGTTAGGAGAAGCACTACCGGCCTGACTGCACCTCCCATGGGATTCAGTCAACTGCCTGTAACCACGAGATTGGCACTGCTTAAATTCACAGCTTTCCAGAAGGATGAAGCTCGCTCCCTATCCATCTTTGCCACCATCTAAAGAATTAAGAGAGTGGCTGGTGATGAAGAGCACATCAATCATGTTTATTGTGACAACCATGACTGTTATAAAACAGATACGCTTACAGCACATGCTAACCTCCCCCGTGCTTTTTCTTTCTTCATTAAAAACTTGTTGAACATTCAGTTCAGGTCCCCTGGGACACGTGCCTAGCAAAGTGCTGATTGCAGGAATAAATCCGTTTCAGGTACATGCAAAAAGAGTTGCCCATAACACACTATTTGCAGGTATGGGTCGAGGTGTGGTGCTGTTCTCACAGCTGAACTCACGCAGCTATTTCTTACAGAATGGCTTTGAACAGTCTTCAGGAACAACCAGCTGTGTAGAAAAACAGCTAACAGAGAGATCTATCTTTGATTTAGCTCAATATTTGGTTCATCTGAGTGTTTATCCTTTATGGTGGAATGGCTGAGCACAGGGAGCAATTAGGAAATTTCTGAAACAAGGTCAGCTCAAGCACAGTCAATATGAAATTACCGAGAAAGCTAATGTTCAAAGTTTTCAAATGGGCTAAGGAAAGAACACAGAAGAAAAGCCTGTGGGCTGAAAAAAATGGGAAGGCTTCAAACTAGGTAGTTTGAACTGACACACAAACTCTTGTCCTGAAAACAACTTCTTTCTTGACACTGTGAGGTGTTAACCTTTGTTCAAGAAGGCAGCAGTGAAACAAAGGCTGTAGCTGCACCTCACCTTTCCTGGCTAAAAATGTAGCCAGGCTTGATTTGTTTCCTATGCTCAAAAGTTGCACTGGGAAACAATAGGACAATCTTGCAAAAAAATGAAAGCGAAAATATGGTTTTCAGATTAATTTCTTACCAAACAGAAAAAAGGCTTCATGAAGCAAGGACTCAGCAGTAAACATTTTAGATGTACCTTGCCACTGAGGAAACTGGAGAGGAGTCAGTTTGACAGACCATGGGAAAGAAAGGAAGTTTCTAGGCAAGACAACCAAAGAAAAATGAGTCTCTAGACATTAAACCCAAGTTACTCTCCCTCATGTAGAGACAGAGAATCAGAGGCCTAAAGTAAATATTTGAGTCATCTGATCCACATGCTATAGCCACAACTCATTAGGTATCTGCTAATTACAGCTTTGAAAGATGCCATGGAGTGACACAAGGCAGCCCTAGATGTATTCAGTTTGTTTTACAACTGAGGAGCGTAAGAAACCCTTGGGTTCTTTCCTACAGTCAACAGCTTCAACAAAGAGCTCTCCATTAATTGCAACCACATCTTGTCTATTTTTATGTATGAGAAACACTGCAGTCCTTATAAAAACCATAAAACAGCCATTGTCATTTAGGGATGCTATTAATCAAGGCGTTCTCGAGTGCTTCCCCTTCTCAGCTCCCTTGCCTAGCTCTCAGCCTGGCGCTCAGCCTATTGGTTTTTAACTAAAAGCAGTGTGGCCATGTGCAGCCCTTGCAGAAAGCTCAGGATTTTATTTTCAGCGCAGGAAACACTCAGCTGTGATCCCTCTTGCAAAGGGGACGCCCTGAAGTGGTTGCAGGCATTCCCAGCAACGTTAACGACCAAAAGAATCAATCTGACAAAAAGGACTGAAAATACCCACTTTGTTCTTGAAGTACCTTTCATATTGTTGCTTCCCTTCTCCGCTCCTGTAAAGTCAGTGCAGCAAGCAGAAGAGAAGCTGAATTCTTTTGGCACTATCCCAAACAGGTTCTTTCTGGGATCCTGGAATACTTAGACTCAAGATTAAGAAAATCTTTCCAAGGGTTAAGGTTAAGGGTAAGAGGCTGCCTAATGAAGCTGAAGGGTTGTCATTATGTATTAGACAAGCCTCTGTTAGGAATATTAGTGTAAAGATTCTTCTTTGGGGAAAGAGCATGGATTAAGTGATATCCTAAGATATCCTGGCTATTTCTGGATGCTCTACAACTCAGCAGCTTCCCCTCCTAAGCTACCACCCTGTATTTTAACAGCCTTCTGTATCATTTTTAAACTCCTTTACAATTCTCTCAGGAACTCTGCACGGACATTCGTGCAGTCCCTGAAGAAGACTGAAAACTCAGTTACTTAGTAATAACAAAAGAAAAAAAAAGAAGAAAACTCCAAACCCCAAATGGGATTGTTATCTCATCGAGAAGTAAAAAATGAGGCAGAAGACACACATGATACGAGAAGATACCAGAGCCACAGCAGTAAAAATTACAAGTTACAAGAGCGATATAAATCCTGTTAGCAGGTTGGCAGAAACCTGACATTTCCAATTCTCCATAAAGCTGTTATACACATCTACTGAACTACAAAATTAAGACTAGTTCTGCCAGTTTGAGTCATGGCCAATTCAGGCAAGCTGCAAAGCTGACCTCTTCTTGAGTCCATGTTAGACACCTTCACTCTGCAGCAGTTATAGTGCTGCAACAGATAAGCTTTGAAGCATTACTCTGAAACATTTTTCAAGGTGTCTAGAAAACAGTTAAGTGTTGGAGGATAAGTTTGGAGTGTCTTAACTTCTTTTTTTCCCCCTCCAGACAAATAAAGTAGGAACTTCTTAGCTCAAATCCACTGCTTCAGGCTCCTAGCTTGAGGTGTGCTTCTGAGCCTTGCCAGCAGCAGCCTGTAGCCAGGTCACCAGTTATCAGAAACACAGAGAAGAGAGCCAAAGGGGACCCTGGGTAGTCCTTTCCCCTGCCCAAAAGATCCAGGAAGAGGATGGCTGAGTAGGGCAAGCCAGCAATAGCATGGTTCATCCATGTGGTTTTATGGGGCAGTTAACTTTTATTACCTGGTAATTACTGAGGAAGGCTTCAGACAAGCTGACTCTACAGCCCACACGGCAGCAGACTTGTGTGGGCAGTCAGGTCACAAAAATCATGCTGCAAGACTGATGTTTCAGAGGGAAAAGCCAGTCCATTAGGAAAGGCAAGTTCAAGAAGACAGTTTAGCCACATTTCAATAGTACCAGTAAAGAATACAAATACCAACTCTGAAGTTAAAAGAAAAAAAAAATTGGAAAAAGCAGCCTAAGAATAGGAAGAAGTTACAAGGTACAACAACAAAAAGTATGAAATATCTTAAAAAAGGCTGGAGGGCAGGGATCAAATGGCAAAAATGTGTCTGTGAACAGAAAGGCAGAGTTTTAAAGTTGAAGTGGGCAGGCTAAGCTCCACGCTGCAGAGCAGACACTTGTTTATGGCATCACCCCTGAAGTGGGTACAACGAGAAGGAGTGAGGAAGAGGGAACAGAAGGCCTTAGGAGAGGTAAAAAGAGTAAATACTGAACATGCTCCTTTTTTGAAGGAGAAGCACCACAATCCAGGGGTACAATGGCTGTTGCTTTCAAGCAGTGGATATCATTACCAAAGAAGTCACTTGATATTTCCTCCTCCTTTACTGTTCCTTACTGTGGTACTATTTCTTCACACCGTCAGTACGTGTGAGCAGAACACATTAATACTTGTAAAATCGGTGCATTCCTCTCTGTAGAGGCACTGAATGTTTGTGAAATGAACACTTTGGTGAACCTCAGGCTGCTTTCTCTGAGCTAACGCTAGTTAACAAGTTTTGATCCTCTGTACCTGTTTTAAACTTTATTTAAATCTTAAAGCTAAAAAGATACCAAACAATCCTGAACCATGTGACAAACATATGCCAAAGTCATATAATTTCCAATCTCTTCTGTTCATTCTTTGCAATAAAAAGCAAAAAGTACAGCTGATTTACTATGCACTCAAACATTGGGAGAATCCAGGAACATGTGGGATCAGTTTAGGTCAGGATCAAAACCCCATAATTTAGCTGAGAGCAGCTTCCAAACTAAGCTCATATTTTTTCAGACTATATTTATAGTGCAGTTACTATGTGCCAGTACATCATTAAATGTCCTAAGAACTAAACCCACCCTATTCTTTATGGGGAGGGTTTTTTCCCTTAAGTCAGAAATAGCCATTCCAGTGGAATTCTGCAGGAACCAGCAGCACTCCCAGCATTCTGCCCCCATCCCTCTCCAGTCCTGATGACTGCTGAGCTGTCTGCAGCCTTTTCTTGTTGCTGGTAAGAGCTCACAGTTTCCTGTTCTCACTTCCTAACATGCACCTTGGCCTGGTTAGAACCACTGATCCCCTGACTGGCTGGAATTGGCAAGCAGAGCTGGCAAAAAAGCAGAAGAGATTTGGGTTGAATATCAGTGTCTGGTTCTACCAGCAGCACATCAGCCTCAAGGATGCTGTAGAGAAGAGGGAGGGATAAGCTAGCAAGGCACAAACAGAAGGAAAGAAAGGAAGGAGAGAGAGAGAGAAATAGAGAGAAAGAGAGAGAAAGAGAGAGAAAGAGAGAGAAAGAGAGAGAAAGAGAAAAGAGAGAAAAAAAAGAGAGAAAAGAGAGAAAAGAGAGAAAAGAGAGAAAAGAGAGAAAAGAGAGAAAAGAGAGAAAAGAGAGAAAAAGGAAAACCAGAAAGCCCAGAAGCTAAAAATTGCAGTCCTGAACCATTCTGTTGTCCAGCCTACTGCCCAAAATTCTGGATGGGGAGAGAGAGGACTGACTCCCATTTCCACCACTACATTTGTGACACAGAGCTCTCTCTCATGGGCTGCTCTGTCTGCATGACACAGATAATGATGCAATTGTCAAATCTCCTGGTTCCTGCTCTGTGTGCTCAGCCACTTGGTCCTGTTTCAAAGCCTGACTATTTCCAACGCTGCTGCATTAAAGCTGCCTACTGAGAAGAGCATTGTGCAGGAGACAAATTGGCCATGCATCAGAGATCTCAGTTTAATGTTCTTACTAGAGGAATGATGTGTTTTGATGAATGTTCAGAGCTGAAAACTTAGCCTTATCACACAGAAGTTGCTGTCTGCAGGGAGAGGTGTGGGGAGACTCATGCTGCCTGGAAAAGCAGCCAGCTGACTCCGTATCTCTCCCAAACAACACTGGGACATGCTGAGCTCAGGAAGCAGTGGGAGAATGAGCAAAATCATGTCACAGACTAAATCAAGAATCATTCCACTTTGCAGAGTCTACAACTGTTGCAAAATCCACAAACACAAAACACGAGCTGAAAATGAACTTTCCAAGTCTTTCTCTTTTTTTTTTCTTTTCTCTTTTTTCCTTCTTTTCTTTTCCCACTTGAATATGTGCAGAAGATACAGTCTGAGTATTAAATGTTTTTCTAAGAAGAAAATGACAGACCCAGAAATACATACTCTGGGATTTATGGAGCCAGTGCACATACAGTGGCAGGAAACTTTGCCAGGTTGCTGTAAGCATTCATGAAATGGTCCCTAACGTCTGACTGGAAAGCCCTGCAATATTCAGTGGGATGAACTGAAAGGCAGCCAACATGTCAAACATCTTGGGTGCTTCGACACCAGTAATTACCTTTATCAAACACTAACTAGTGATGTCAAAATATTTTCAGCTTGTAGTCATGAAATGGGCAACAAACACACAAGTTTGCTACTTCACACTAACATATGTTTGGTGTCAAGAGGTTAAGCACTCATCTGTTTCCAAATCGTGTTTAAAATTAAAAAAAACCCAAAAAAACAATCCCAAACCCCCCAAAAAACCAAAACAACACAACAACAAAAACGCCCCAAAAACCCCCACAACCTTTTTATCCCCGTCCATGCTGCTGAAACATGTCAGCCTGCACACAAATTATGGCTTTGCAGGACTTCTTATCTCTGGTATTTCTCATGACATAGTGGCTCCAGTGTAGACCTGCAAGGTAAAACACAGTTTTAAGCCTGAATAACAAAACTGAGCCCTCCATCAATATGGATTTGTTGACAGGAGGAAAAAGGCTTGGACACACAGATAACATTTTGGCTGACAACAAGTTCAGATTGCTGCGACACAGACAGCAAGGGGACAGCAGTCTTTTGGCTTTGCAGAAACAAAGGAGAAATAAGGACTAGATTTTTAGCTTCACTTTCAAACTCTGACTTCAGACCCAATTTAAAAAAATATGATTAAAATTATTTTGTGAAGACAAACAAACCTGAAGTCAAGCACAACCCTCTCAGCTGGTAGGATTAGAAGGGGCTGTACAATTCTTCTGATAGCCCAGTCTTAGTGACATTCATGATGTCAGCAGGTACTTTTGTGAATGCGGCTTTTTAACCTCAGCATTGAGAAAACCAATAAATTAAATAAGCCAAATCTGCCAGTGATTCTACACCACCTTGTTTTTCTTTTTATTAAAGCAGTCAGAAAGGCAAAAAAAAAATCAAACCCACAAATCCTCTACCATTTCACTACTGAGCTATAGTATATTAAATCACAGATATGAGTCAACAACATCATGCTGCTGGGAAAAAATGGAAAACCATTGTGGGAAGAATAAACAAGTGCCATCTGTAGAACACATGGGAGCAACGCTCGTGTTTGGCTCGGTGAGGGGAAGCAGGAGGCTCAGCTGTGGGCACCACCACCCCAGGAGCATGTGCACAGAACAGACAAGACCCGGAGAACAGGGACAAGGACAATGAGGGGCCCATTAGAGAAGGCTGAGGGCTGCTTGTTCTGAAGAGCAGAACCCTAACCCCAATCCCTTTTGGGGCGGTCCTGGGACACGTGAGGAGCAGCTGGGAGGAAGGAAGGGTTTCCTCCACACCCCCAGCCCCTGGACAGCATTAAGCTCTCTGAAGAACAGCAGTGTCAGAGACAAGACCAAGACAAGCACCCCTGCTGTGACTTTTAGTGTAGCAGGGATTACAAATTTGTGCAATACAATTTGGCTAAATTCTGAGAAGTTCATCATGATCTTGCTGTGTGTGCTTGCATGCAGTTTTCTTACCCCACTGCCAGAGTGAGAGTGCTCAGCACTTCCTCCTGGTGTCCACCTGGGCCTTGCTTTCAAGCTGCTCCACTCTGCTCTTCCTCCTTTCTGTTTGCTGTTACTGGCTCATCAGTGGTTTGCCCATCTTTCTCCCGAGCCTTCCCTCCTGGATGCTGGAAAATGTGGTGGGCTCCCTTTGCTGACTCCGAAACATTTCCCTAGGAGTAGATAAAGAAACAGGAGTAATCCAGCAGTTTCCACAGACTGACCAGGTTGCACAGAAGATGTGCTGCAAATTAAACGATCAATTCAGTTAAAATAAGTGGTAGTAACTGAAAGTGCTTGAAAGCACAGCAGTGCTATTTTAAAATAATTATTTCTGTAATTTTTTAAATAACAACTTTGAATTTCTATGTTACTGTACAAAGTTAAAATGCTTCCAAGCACCACTATTCATTTGAGGCGGCAGCAGCATTCCCATTTGAAATTTTAGGCAAACAGAGGGAGAGGGTATGGAGAGAAAGAGAAAAGTCTTTTTCAGAATTAGGTGTTGATAAATCCGAAAATAGAAACATTTTCCAAACAAATTTCCTATGTGCAAGTATCCCAGTTTCCTAGCAACTCTGTCAGTGACATAATGTTAACTTTGTGGGAAAGCAGCTCTGGACAAGAAGCTAAGAGATTTTTACAGTCTATTCATAACCATGCATTTGCATTTGATAAATTACTTCATTGTTATAACAATCCCCCTTTAATGTGATGATTGATTCTTCTTGTTTTACACAAAAAACATTTGGTTTAAAATGCTAACGTTTCAGCATTTTCTCTATCATTACATCAAAAGTTCTGTCAAAATGTTTCAAAACTTCCAGAAAGTTGTTTAGGTATTTTCCTCAACTAAAAACCATTTTACATGGGCTAAGTTTCTCTACATTTTATATAAAACTGGCACTAATTTTACAGCGTGATTTTAATAAGTTTAAAACTAAATCTTTAATTATCTAGACAATTTTTTTAAGCTAAAAGAAAGTGAGTTGTAACACTGTTGTAGCCGTAACAAGAAATAAAAACTTCTGTATTTTGGTGTTTTCAATTAATATTCCAGATACTTGTCAATTCCCCATCTGCATTCGCAATTTCTTGAAAGAACTGCACAGGATCCAAGTTTCTTCTAATTTATGCAGTCGTAATTTTTTTTTTTACATAATGGAGTTATTCATACCAACATGAGCAGGACCACACTCTGAGCAAGCTGGATCTTAAAAGTAAGTATTCCAACCAAGCTAATGCCAAGGTGAGGGTTTCTTTAGAACTTCTGAACAGAAATTCATCTGGGCAGTTCCTCTGCCACAGTTTCAGCAGCACCAAAAGGCTCCCCCAGCACACTCCGAGCTACTCACGCAAGCAAGGGGAGCAATCAAGTGGAGCTCTGGTTTCCACCAGCATCCAACAAGGTTTTTATGATGGCACTTCTCATGAGAGGCACAACACAGCCCAGCCCCAGGGTATTTAAGAAAGAGTGGCCTCCTGTCCCCATTTGTGCAGACCCATCCAAGCAGTACCCTTGGGAACTGAGTACACAGCAAGGACCCTCCACCTGCAGCCTGAGAAACACCCAGGCCACACGTACTTCAGCTCCCCTGCATCCATTTCTACTTAAAATTCAGCTTTTTCCCAAGTAGTCTGTAAAATTTTTCTCCACTTAACCTCAAATTGCCTTTCTCCCCTGCTCATAACTTGAGCTGAAATGAAAAAAAAAAATAAGCTTGGCTTGTCTTGGAGCGTTGAGAAATAAAATGAGCTTCGAAACAACTGCAAAACGGCAGAAGTAGGTTTCAGTGGGACTTCTAATGTGCTGTGAATTATACTGGTGCTTAATTAAGTTACCTTGCTGAGTCTGGGCCCAAATTAACGTGAGATACACTCCTCAGTGTTTATTTGGTTAAAGTAATTGAAGTAAGTAACAAAATGAGGGTTTAGAGCTAATGTAAATGAAAGTTTCAGTAATTAAGTATTATTTCTTCTTTCAAGCACCTGGCATAGCCTGTTTGATATATAGTGAACATACCAATAGGTGAACAAAATTCATCAGGTTTCTTCTGCTACAGAAACCAAGTAGGGCAATTCTTAAGAACCAATCCTATCCCATCCTCATCCATTTGTAACTACTTCCTTTCAAGCAATTAAATTACTTTCTGTGTCTCATTTGTACCCCCTGGTGCTGGGTTCCACTGGAAACCAACAAGTGGAAGCATGAACTACTTACTTACTAACATAAAGCCTGGAAAAATGGGGAGACTCTGAAAAGGCTGGTTTCTTCTTGAGAACGGGATGAAATTTCACACTGGTTCTGACTGAAACCAGTTCACATACCCCAGGCCTCTCCTCTCCCTACCCCATCTCTCCCCCACCCACATAATTTCCCATTTATGCATCAAATCTGGTATAATAAATCAAACTCCCTAAAGACCCTTAACCCATTTCCACTCCATCACACAAGGGCAACTCCACCCGGGGCTGTGAAATGGCATTAGGGTAGTGGAGAATATGCTTTGCAGTATTAACATGAATTAAACTGGAATTGCGAATAAAGACCCCTGAACAGAGTTTCTTTTTGCAGCGCTAATAAAATCTGCATTCTTGGCAGCAGCACCCAAAATCTGGCTGGTGCACTGAAAACAGAAACCCTTCCTCTGGCTGGTGTCGCCCCTTTCCTTCCCAGGGCTGCCAAGAACCACAGGTCTCTGCTGGAGGGGAACACCCATCAAGGCCTCTCTTAGTTTGGGGTCCCACCAGAATGAATATTATTAGCTCAGGGATACCAATTCATCTGCCAATGTCCTCAGCTGATGGAAAAAACTGATTTGAACAGAAAGGAGTGGATGGGGGAACAAAAAGACTGGCAAAGTTTTGAAGTTTTCAAAGGTTTTGTTTTGATGTAGAGTTCAAGGCTCCAATAAACTTTTCTGCACATTTAGATAAAACTGAAAATGCAATAAGGTAAACTCTGTGCTTTGCTGGAATAACCAAAATCTATGGACCACACTCACTTTTACTGAAGGAGACTGAGTCAGTGCAGTAGCTTTCCTACACCAAGTTCTTATTGATGTTTCTTTGTTTTCACTTGTATTTATCATCCACTGTATCCATGTAATTCTGAAATCCATCTTTTTGCAATGGCATCTTGTACATTATTTCTAGTGAGACACCAGTGAGGATTCCCATAATTACTGGCTTCATAAAGCAGCCTCTGCTCTCCCACAGGACACAATGAGGAAGGATAATGCCACTCAAAGGGAATCTCGAAACTCCGCAGCAGCAGGTCCTGAGAGGGAAAAAGTACCTGATGATTTGAAGGGCTTCTCTTAAGTTCCCTGCAACGTGGCATCAGCCATCAGAAGACCTGCTGGGAGCTCATCAGGCCCCAGATGCATCACTATTCACTGTACTACACTGTTATGATCTTCCTACAGCCAGCACAGGCAATGCCAGTAAATAAACTATGGAAGCACAATCAGTATTCCTTCCAGATCTAGGAGGAGAAATATTGCCACAGAGGGATTGTTGTCTACTGTACCTTATTGGTACAAAAAGTTTCACTGGAAAAAACACAGATGTTGAAGAGAAAGTTAAAACCAAAAAAGGGGACTCCAGGGCTGTTTTATCTGGATTGCTGTTTCTGGTATTCTGCTGTGAAGTCTCCTGTCACTATCTGAAAACTTTTTAGAATCATTAGAGTGATCTAACATCTTCTGCTAAACTTGAACTCTTTTCAGCCTGCAAACAACTCTGTAGGGCCAGACCTGCCTTGTTTCTTCCTGTCCCAAGGAAAACTTACTGAATACCTGGCCTTTCAATCTCATGGATATCCCAAGAGTCCAAAGCCCTATCATGTATTATCCCTTAGTCTCCCAAACAAACAAGTGGATCCACTCAAGAGCAAATCCACTAAGCTGAGCAGTCCATTTTCAACTCTGGGTTAAAATCCTTTGCTCAGGTAACATAAGCAGGTTGGCAATCAATCACCTTTATAAATGACAAATGTTTTGTGTTACACACAGAAAAAGTGCGTGATCTCTTACATCAGTGGATTTTAACCCCAGCCCTCTCAATCTCCCTCTTTAGGACATCTGCCTATTAACTGATACAGAACACTTCAGAAAAACCAGAACAGCCTCCTGTCAGAAGAATGCTTTTGTTGCAAATAGTGCCAGAGATTTCTGTAAACAAAACATTGCAAAGGACCACCCACGGGTGTGATCAGCTCCTCCTTTTTTACCGAGTACTTTATCAATGTCTGTCCAGATCCCTCCCAAGTGCTCCAGCTATTGCCATTCTCAACTGCACGCTGAGAAATGAGTGCAGGAAATGGACTTAGCTGAGGCCACAAAACATTTATCTTAATACTAGTCTGGTAGATTACCATGTTTATTTAAAGTGGCGTAACTGCCACTTTCTGCAGTTGAAAAAAAAAAATTAAACCAACTGTAGGGATTTTCCCTGTGCTTTTGCCTTCTCAGTGCTTTTCCCCAGTGCTTTTGATTTCTCATCAGCAAATATAAAGGTGAAACACTGTTCCTGAAACACTGTTCCATGTGGCACTTTCTACTGCTAAAATGGGTGCAGTGTACTGGAGGGTTAACTCACATCACCTACTTCCCTTGGAAAATCAGTAGGTTGACTAATCAGCCTTACTCTTTGGAGGCTTTAGGAACTTATAAGTGGCATTATTTTCGAAAACCTGTTTAGCTCAAGCAGCTGTTGAGATACTTTTATATTCGCTACCCACTTGGGACATGTGAATTATACCTTAAATCTGACAGAAGTAGCTGGTCTGATCAATATACAAGCTTTTGTCCCACACCTACTGGAGAAAACATGTTCTTGTCCAAGAAAATATGCTGCTTGAGGTCAGGATCAGAGAATTGTATCCAGGAATCTTTACCCAAGAACACTAAACTTGACTACTTGCTACGAGATGCTGAGTTTTACAAATTAACGTGGGTCATGATCTGCCAAAGCCTTAATGAACTCCATTTATATGCATTAGAAATTTCTTTCAGAGTCTTGTGGAAAAAATTACTTTTCCTGCCAAAAAAAAAAAAAAAAAAAAAAAAAAAAAAAAAAAAACCTAAAAAAAAAAATTTTAATAAAAAAAC
>VZTI01003602.1:60667-211798 GCA_013397865.1 Struthidea cinerea
CTCTAAAATACAAACTTTTACTGAATCATACTAGCCAGCTGCATGAAAGCCCACCAAGGATATTACTCTAACCACAGAAATCATGCTTTTGAAGACCAATATCCTAACAAAACTCACATCAGAAAAATAAATCACTCCACCTAAAAGTTGTGGATTTTGCTTTGAAATCCATTCCCCTGATGTGCCATGTTCATCTCTCTGAATGAGCTTCAGTGTGAATGCAGCTTTTTTGCAAGTCAGAGAAAAATGGCACAGTCATACAGAAAAACGCTCCCCAAAGGCTCCCTTGTTGTGTGCAGGAGCATTAATAATGTCTTATCTCTACTGGAGGCATTTCAACATGACACACCCCACTGTCACTCTTACTGGTGGGTTTTGGTTTGCTGGGGATTTTTGCTTTGTTTTCATAGCCACATAACCTCTCTGGATCACCACTGTATTAGTCAATCACATGCAAGAAAAAAAAGAAAAATCATCTTTTTCTCCAGTGTTACAGCACATGCAGCATAGTGGAGGGATAATTAACTCACAAGTCCCCCGATTTCCCTTGGAAAATTATTATGCTGGCTAATAAACCTTACAGTTATGAGGCTTTTATGAACTTACAAACCCTGCAGTAATTTCAAGAGCATGTGTGGTTTGTTCAGCTGTTTGAACACTTCTCACCTCAGTCACCCTTTCTCCCTGTGAACTCATGCCCCAGAAATGCTTTGCATCAATGAAACATAACTGTATGATTGAAAGTGTATGAGATTCCTGCACATTCACTTCTTCCATGACTAACTAGAGGGTTTGGGGATTTTCTTCCTTTTCTACTAAGTGAAGCTATGCTGCCAGAGGCTGAGAACTGGGGAGTTTGCTGCTTAACACACTCTGGATTTATTATCTGATCTTCAGGTGAACCACTTAAACCTCTAGTGGTTTAATTTTACCAACTGTAAAACACAAGTAACAGTCATCACCTACCTTGAGGTGCCTTCAGACATTCCAGGGAAAATACCATCCCAGGGCCATGGGGATTTGCCAAACCTGTCGTACTGTGGGATCAACTGCTTCCTCCAACTTTCCACAGAAGTTCTTGCCACTAGGAAAGCAGAGAATGCAGAACATGCTGACAACCCTACCTTATTTCTTCTCATTAAAAGGGCTTAAAACATAAATGAACTACATGTAATATTTTCCGAAACATTGCAAATAAACACTGCACCAATTTCAGTAAAGACCACTTAGAACACTAAAAAAATGAAGAAGCTTGAATAAATATTTGTAAATAAAGAAAGAACTGTTCCATACAACAGCTTGTGTCAATTTATCCTTCTCCAACTGAAAACACCTGAGAAAACTGACAAGGATCGTGGGTGTCCTGAGAACAAGTGAGAGCTGCAAGACATCCTCCAGTGATTTTTCCGAATGGCACTTCCCTCCTGGGCTGCTGATGGGATCCCCTTGGACACAAAGTCAATAAATGTCCTGGAAAATATGTTTTTATTTCATGAATGATTTCCTTAACCATGCCAATGTAATATTTGGCACTTTCAGTACTAAGAATAGCTGAGAAAGGTGCATCTACAACAAAGCAGGAATGACATGAAATTCATTCTCACTGACACATGGGTATTCCTGAACGTCAGAACACACACCAGTCACCAGCACATTTGGGGACTTGAAAACATCTGTAATGCCAACTGAACAAGTCCAGCTGCAACACTTACCTGGTATTTAATGCAAAGAAACACATTGTGCTATGTCTCTTTCCTGACATCTACTCCAGGCAAGAGATTTTTGTTCTTTATTTTTCAAATCAGAATTAAAAAAAAAAAGAAACCAACCAGACAAAAAGAAACCCCAACACAAAACATTACCTCTCCAGTAGATACTCAACATCATTATCCCTCTTTGAATTGGGAGATGTGCTTTCATGGTGGCTCATGATGTCAAGAAAGGAGCGAAAAACAGCATTTCTATCAATAAAATGTTTTTTCTTCACTATCCCACTTTGGCAAAACATTTTAAGAGATTCTAAGTCATTGCAAACACCAATCACAGGAAGGAAATGAAGCTCTGTTCAGCTTTGCACATCTATATTCCAGGGCATACAAAAATCATACAGCACTCCTCAATATATTTTCAGAGTACTTGGCAACAATGCGTTAAATATAATCATGGCTGCATGTTGGCTCTTGGTTCCTACACTCAGAGGTGGAAGACTTATGAAGTGGTGTCTTTCATCTTCTGAATTTTGTAGACTTTTTTTCCTTTAAGTATACACATTACAAGGTTTGCAGAGGGTAAAGTCAACAAACTGTGCCCAGCAGCTGGAACCCAGAGCAGAGAAACCAGCTGCTATTGGGGTTGAGTCTCCAGCTCCAGATTAGTCACCAAGAACGCTGAGCCCTCAGATAGAGGCGCTTTCTTCTCATCCCAGAAAATCCCAGCACACCCTGGGAAGCTCACGCTCACAGAGGCCTCACCACAGCATTTTCACAGTCGTGTTTAGGGCTTGGTTTAAAGCTGGGAAATTCACAATGACCTGAAGTGCTACGTGCCAGCATTCTGCTCTCCGAGCTGAGCTGGGCTGTCTCAATGCTCAGAGCAGTCCAGGCTGCTGAGATTTACAGAGGCCTGGGACACAACTTCATTTACAGTGCACATCAGACAAGAGCTTGTGTTGATGATCATCCCTGTAAAAGCTTTTTATATGCATATAAAGTAGATTAACTCCCCACACCATGGGTTGCCTTGAACATTTCCTGATCAGTATTTACATTTCTTTGGCCTGGTGAAGAGCAAGTCAGCACAATGTAGAAGGGTCCTTATTTATACCCCACAAAACCTGTACCTTTGGGAGAAGGGATACTAAAGTTCACATACCTGCTTCAAGGAGATCAGTGTTGGGTGACAAGCTGGTATTGCTGCTCCCAGGTCTGCTTTTTAACAGGTTTTCCATTGGAGCAAGAGTTTATCACGTCAGCTTAAAACATTACAGTGGGTGAAAATCATCCCCTTCACCAGAAGAAAAAAAGACATCTAAATTAATTGAGGAGACAGAAGAAACATTTTGTATCAGACTATGCAGAAATTCACACCATGAGAAGCAGTTTAATTTACTGCTCTCAAATGTGAGTAAAATTGAAGTATCTGGAAAAATTATTTTTAAAAAAAAAAAAAAAAAAGTTTATGTATTCTTCATGCTGCACAAGCACGGCTGAATGTGCTTTATCTGACACTTAGAGAAAGGATGGTAACATTTTCTTCTCCACACAGAAAGATATCATCATGATACCAGACTAACTCTGTGTCCTCACACCTGAAGATCTCTAGTCCATGACTGGGACTCAGTCCTGACCAAGCAGTTAACTTAAGCAAACTTGTCACCTTGGAAGGAAGGGCCATAGGAGAGTCCAATCTCTGAGGCACAAAATGTCTCTTCTCCAGCTCCTTGCCTCATTTGAAGTCCAGCCTGAACACCAGATGAAGGCTGAGCTTTCAGAGCCAGAAGGAAGCAATTCAAAGATATATCCAGCACATGAATGCTTCCCGGGAAAAAATGAAGGCTCTGTAGCAATCCCTCACCTCTTTAGGAAAGAGAAAGTAGGGTTTGCCCAATAGTAAAAGTTTAAAGGCAGTTATTTTACATGGTGTCAGAGTGAGTCCCACACTGATCATCTGCTGGACTGAAATTCAAGACATTTCGATGCCCAGCACTGACCTGCAAGGCACAGGCCAAAGCCATACCTGGAACAACATCTTGCTCTTAGTTTTTTGCAAGGGTTATGCAGCAGAGCAACGTATAGCATGCACGCTTTTCAGGGAAGCAGGGAAGTTTTGGAACCCAAAAGCTCCTTATGACACTAAATGGGATCAGTGTACAACACTGCAGACCTCACAGTCAGCAGGAGCCACGTGTGCCCTGCAAGAGACCTCAAGGCAGATTTCAGTGCTTGCTACAGATCATCCTTTCTGTACCAGCACAACACAAACACACCAAGGCAGAGTTGGGTGTCTCCAGAACAGCACTTTGGTGAGATCAGAGGATGCCAGCGGATGTGCTGCTCCTGCAGTCCCAGCAGAAGGGTGTGCCAGGGACAGACAGCGTGTGGGAAGCAATGCCTGCAGCAAAGGGGCTTCCAACCAGAGCACCTTGGCTGTGCTGCAACAGAGTAATTTGGTACTTTCCCACATGGTCAGCCAGCTCTCCTGGACAGCAGGACAGACATGCAGCAGAAACATCTTTCTTTCAGAGGATTACTCCTGGCTCTGGAGGGGTTTGTAATTTTTGGCAGTCTCTGGATGGGCTGCACAAAGGGAAAAGGAACCTCTCTGCTCCTCTCCCACACTGCAACCATGCAAGGCCCAGCCATAACATAGCTCTTAATAAAAAAGCACACATGTGCCCTGTAGGCACTTAAAAGAATAAAAGAAAAAAAAAAGAAACAAAATGTTCCTGTGTGTTTCATAAATCGGTATACAAGCATAATGCAACTTACTATCGTAGATAGAGAATGAACTATCTTAAAAAGTATTGAATCCTTGGTGAATTTTCTCAGTGGATCGGCATGAAGCTATTTAGCCCAGATGTTTCCATAATTCTGATACATTAGGAGCTGCACAGCACTGTGGCCAAGTGTTAACACAGTGAACTGTAATGTAAAACATGTAAAGATACTGGCTTCCAGAGTTATTGGAAGTTTTCACTCTAACCACTCTGCTTCCTTAAGCAGCTATATTTTCTTTACAATACGCACTTATATTTTAATGCACATGGAAGAAGAACTAAAGCATTCCCCTCTCCCCCATCAAAACCTAATTGTGTATGTTCTCTGGAAGAACATACAGGGGCCAGCTAGAGATTGACACGGAGTCTGTCAGAAATGGGAATCTCGCCTCTGAACAGCAAATCTCACACTCCAGGCAAAGGCAGGGCCAGCAAGGCACAGCTGGGTACCACATGAGCAGGTGAAGAAGTGATGGTGAGATTTTTGATGACAACTTGGTGTCCAAAAGACAGACTGTCTCACTGCGAGGCTCTCGTTTGCATCTGTAATGGATTTAGGGATTTGTAGAGGTAGTTTTAAAGATATCCAAGCAGGTGCAATGTGTATGTTGGAATGGCCTGACTGAGTGAAGAAGCAATAATGGGAATATGAAGCAGCACAAAGAAAGGTAATAGCATATGCTTAAAAGAATGTGAGATAAAGAGTGCAAAGAAATAAATTGGCAGTCTCTATAGAAGAACAATGCAATGGAATATCTTGCATTGAGAGTTCATTTGGAAAAATCTTCGTCACTATACTTGATTATTCAGAAGACTTTAAAGTATTTCAGAGATTATTTCTTCATGATCTACCTGCCAGCATGGGAACTGAGTTTTGCAATCCTTCGAGACCTTGTTTTCTTAAAAGCACAAAATGCAATCCCAAATTAATGAAAATTAACTCCTTCTAAAGCCTGAACCTGTAGTCAGACCTGAGCTCTGTTTTCATGTAAGTACTTGCTGAAGTAGACCTCACACTTAGACCTCACACAAAACCAGGTGTGAGAGGTGGAGTAACTTCCATTTCTTGGAAGAAAAAATGCTGAAACTTCATTAAGGCCTGGAGTTTCTCATACCTTTTTAAGGTAAATTAATGTTACTCGGGTTTAGGCTCTATAGAGTACACTGGTGCAATCCATCACGGAGTATCACCCTGACCACTAACACACTGATTATCCTCCAGAGCAAGGTAGGCCATGGAGGCCTTGTTTCAATTCTACAAGATAAATAGTAACCAAATTTCCTGTATACCACTTGTCAACTGTTCTGCCTTTTCTCCCCCATTCCATGGGTACACAGCAACTTGTCCTTCAACTGTATTTCCTATCATAACCACTTCAATTCACATTACTGGCTGCTACTTTTATTTAAAAATATTACAGGACTTCCAATTAGTGAGAAGAGAAACCTGTATTTTAAAATAAGAGTTTGTAAAGCCATAGCGGGTGGCAGAATTTGTCCTCCTATGTAACAGAGAATAATCCCAAACCTTACATTAGTCCTGGCTGATTTAAACCATTCTGTTCCTTTTCAGTTGGATGCAGTCCTTGATAGCTGTTGGACTAGAGCTGATGACATCCATAACCGCTCGATAGCTCTCTTCTCTTTAACAGCCACAGAATTATTGTCTAGGCATGGAAAAAGTCAAACATCAGCTGGTATGAGATTGTTCTGCGTTGTTTCTAAATTAGTGCTCTACAATTTAAAAGCTAATTCTCCTATCATCCATTTCATCCTTAGCTGTTTGCCAGCTCAGAGGTTCAATGAAGGAAATATCACGTTACATTTCTTTAAATCGTAATAAACTGGGAGACAAAAACATACAGGTTAGTAAAAAAAAGAGGTGTAATCTTGATATAGCTTAAATTATGAAAATATTGTCAAATAACCATTATTGTCGTGTTAAAATAAACATCTGAACACAAAACTCCCAGATAACTAATGATCAGAATATTGTAACAATTACTTCTTTTCTAAAACGTTTTTTGAAAGCTGTGACAAAAATTCAGAATAAAGTACTAATAATCAAAATGCACATTTGCCTCAGGTTTAACTCACTTCCTTCTCTATCACTCTTCCTGTATGAGCTTTAGGAAATAAAAGCATTTTTTCTCCATTTCAAGTACAATCCTGAATAGTGGAGTGACACCTTAAAAATTGCAATTATTACTCACTGAGATTCTGCAAATGCTGGTGTCTCAATTCTCTTTTTCCATGGAATTACAAGACCATTGCCTGTCTCTCTCCAAATAATAAACAGTAAGGACCCCATCAGAAATGATCACTTGGATTATCCAGTTCTTACACTTTATTTTGTAGAATTACACCCTTCCTGTATAATTTTCAGTGATGTTTAACTAGCTCCCAAATGGCTCACAGTGTCCACTTTGCTTAACTAGCTTCATTTTTTTCCCCAAAATCTAATTGTTCCAGCAATTTTTTCCTGACACCCAAACTTCTCTTTTTCTGGATGTTTCTAGGTGAAATAGGAGTTGAGCAGAAATACTGCATTTCTGAGTAAAAATAGTGACAAAACACAGCAAAATGCCTGCAGAGGAGCAACAACAGCTCCGACAGCTGAGCTGAGGGAAGCTACTTCACTAATAGTTAACAGAATGTGTCACCCAAAAGCACTGGGAAAGAAAGAATTCATCACAACTCATACACTCTGCTATTGCTCTGTCTATAATCAGGACCAAAACTTTCGATATTCTCTCATAAGAAATGAACAAAACTTAGTGTGACTCAAACATATTTACATTACCTGTAGGCTTTAAAGCTCTGGTTTTGTTAGCCAGCAAGCCTGTAGACTGGCTAGTCCATGAATTCCTACATTTCTTTTCACTCTTTAAAACACAGCATATCCCTGGGTTTGGTGCTTTCTGAAAGAAATTTTATCTTTACTTGGTTGTAAGAGCAGAAACGTTCTGCTGAGTTGTTGTCAATTTTTTTCTATGGTATTTCTTGCTTTGCTCACAAAAAAACAAAGAAAGAAAAGACAGGAGTAATTTTGTTATGAAGAAAAGACTACCCAGAGCACAGGCATGGGAATGCCATTTATTACTGTAAAAACACAGGGAACAAGAACAAATGCAGGTCCCCTGTGCACAGTGCCTGTGCAGAGGTTTAGGTACAGTTGGTCCTGTCTCACGTGGGGTCAGCTCTGGTCCTATTTTAATGATTCCATGGTACTTCTTTAACAATATCAATCTTTTTTTGACATGGGGAACTGCAGCACTGATATCCAGAAATGAAGATAAGTGCCTATCAGCTGTTGCTGGGGACATCTTTCCACAAACTATCGAGCTGTTTCTGCCACTATGAGGACATATAGTATCACTTCCTATTTGGCAAGGCAACACTAGCATTCATTATATCCATTTACACCAGCAACAGCCATTTTTGAGAGATTTCAGGATCAATTTTTGATGGATTAGCTGCAATATTAGATCAGATGCAGAATGCTTAAAGTTTAAAAGCATTATTCCAATGTGGTCTTGCAATACATTGTTAAGAATACATTGTTGTAATAATTCCTCCCAAGTTCCATTAGGGCTGTGGGTTATAAAATATTTGTAATTAGAAGTGGTGCTATGTGTCAGAGGCACTCTCTTTCTCTCAGACAGACCAGCAGAGAAGATTGATTTCATACACCAGGCTCTACTCATGACAAATCTGTGCCTGTCACAGAGGTTTCGTACAGTGATGGACAGACTCACACAACAATGCAGCCAAACACTAAGCTATGATTCTTCCTATTTGACATGTCTTCATTTCCTCCTCCTTAGCCCTGCACCCTCAGGGCTTCTGCAGATCCACTAGGAGATTGCTCACCTGGAATACAAAACCCAGGGCCTCCCACCTACGAACTCTGTTGATTGCAATTCTGTAGAAGTTCTGGGGGTGGTTGCTTACATTCCACCCCCATCCCTAATCTCTTCTTCATATCCTTACTCTGTCCTAGCTACCGTGTCACTCCTTTTCCTGGCTTTCCAAGCTGCCTTTCTTGCAGTCCCACAAAAACATGAGATGTAACAAGAACAAACTGCTCTGCTTGCTCAGCATTTGATTGTGTCCCTTCTCCATTCAAACCCACCTGCCAGATGCTCATCATCACCACATAAAATTTGTCCCGTGTCAGAACTTCTTTCCCCTACCATTCATCCCAGCTGTCAAGCTTTGCACTGGCCTACCCCTCCCAATCCATCACCCTGTCCATCTGTTTGTCACACTGCTCTACAACCACTCCATGTGTCTTTGCCCCCACAGAGCTCACACCAGACATGCACGAGTCTTTTAAAGACACTTTCAAAGCCCTATGACAAGCAATGACTAAAATGGGCTTGTACCCATCCTATAAGGCTCTTCTCACAAATTAAGGAACAGAATACACTTCAAGATGTGCAACTGCTCTCCATATGGAAGCCACTCCTTTGGATACCACCCTCCTGGCAGGAAAGCACTGAAGCCCCATACCCTTTGCAGCTTTTCCAGGCAGCAAATACGCACTTAAGTCACCAAAACGATGCACAAGGCAGAGGGAAAGCTCCAAAACAGACACAAACCAGCTTATTTCCCATTCAATAAATGTCAATATTGTCCTTTTTAGATAGGAGCAGCCTCTCATACCGTCTGAAGAAAAAAACTAAACCAAACAAAACCCAAACACGGCATTTAACGATATGAAAATATCTGCTATAATGCACTCCTTTGTTCTTGAATAGGGTTTCCTGAGCTACAAACTGTGCTGCCCCTCCAAAGTCCATCCCCATGTTGCTCAGGCAGTAGGCTCTCATCCTAGCAGAAGGAAATTCATCCATACCGGTCCACGCACACAATCACCGTTCTAAAATGTGACCACAGTTACTTACTCATGCAAAATAAAGCAACAAGATAATTATGATCTTACTTATAAAATGTTCATGTAAGGACTGGAGAATGAGCTTTCTAGCTCTCTGGCTTCCAAGACTGGAAAATTTTTGCTCTGGGATCTCCAGGTTTTCACCCTTTCAAAGCACATGCTTGAATTTCCTAGAACACAGCAGATCTGAAACAACAATAAATCCTTTTTTCTCCTTGTTGCAAACATGCCTGAAATAATAACCAGTGGAAGTAAACTATCCCTACTGGACCATTTTTGAATGCTTGTACCTCCAGTGTAGCCTTTAGCACACTGAGAATTACACAACTGAAAACTCCAAGTCAGCTTTTAAAGGAATAAATTATCTTAATAATAGTGAGCAAACAAAACAGAAAATGCAGAACAAGCTACTGCACTGAATCTGTTGCTTCCATAATACATAAAGGAACTCTTTTTTTCTAATGTAAACACCACTGGCACAAAACATCTATGTTGTAGTGCCAGACGAATACAAAATTCAGTGGCCTGTCTACAAAACCAACCTTGTCATTAAAGTTGTCCTTAACTGCGGGGTCAAACAAAAATGTAGTGCTTCAGTTCATTGTGAGGACTGAGGCAGCAAATGTGGAAAAAAGAGATCAAAAAAAAGTTGCCTCCCTTCTGTTAGGCAACAAGTGCTGCCTGTGGTTAAGGAGGTGACAGCGAACCAGAAGAACAACTGGTACAGGCTGAGACGGAGACTGCAAATCCCCAAAATCAGTGGAGGTTACAGGTGCACAGCATCCTGACAAGAACAGTGTTTTTCAAGCCATCAAGCACGAGGAAGTTTCAAAAGCATCCCAGTAGTTCCAAGCGCAGGAAAGCAAACCGTGTCATACATATTTCACTCTTCAGGAAAAGTTGTGTTTGAAACAATGGACTCTTGGGGATCCCTTATAAGAGCTTCTTAAAGGGAGATCCAAAGTCTGCTTCACAACTAAAACTAATACAATCAGTATTATTGTATTGTATTGTAATTCCCAAGGCTGATATAACACTGGTCATCTCTTTTGACTCAAGTGCTCATACCTTTCAAATATATGCAGATTATACTCATATACAATTGCTTGGGAAATAGCTGTGAGAAACAAACTGATTTCATAAATCAGTTCACTCAGTCTCTACATAATTTTTGGTTTTGTCCTCAAAATTGCAGAACTGCAGAGAATTTCAAAGCAATTCTGAAAACTGTAAAGTGTTTAAGAAATAGACATTACCTTTTATCTAGAGGAAGCCCAAATACACAGAGCAGCTATCCTTTTGTGGCACAAAACATCACTGGCAGTTCTCTAGAGCAATTACACCTGAAAGCACAACACAGGATGTGGCACAGCTATAATCAAAAGGGTTAATTCCATCTGCAAGTCATTAAGTACTTCGGTTTTCAAACAAAATGAACTTTTTCAAGAAACCAGCCATTCCACTGCAAGAGCCACCAATCACCCATTATTAATCGCATAGAATTGTATCACCAAGGCCTTGTTTAAAGCTGACCCCAGTCCAGCCAGTGCAATGTTCTGCTTTGTTTGCCCACACCATGTCTGCAAGTTTGCTCTAAGCCTCGTCTCACAAGCTCCACGAGTCTGTGCCCAAAGCAAACAATAAATTTCGTATCTGTTTATGAAGCATAAAAAGAACCCAGAGAACAAATTGCTACTCACTCCTGAACAAACAATAACCCATTCTGTCCTTGGTATGCTGACACAACTTTATAAACACCCCCTTCTTTTTGAGGGAGACCAAAACCAATGCCCTGAGGGCCCAGAGATAACTCCAGAGAAAAGAGGTGGAAGAAAAAAATGGAAGACTTTCTTCTGTACCATTTCTACCACATCATTTATGAGGCTTTTTTGAATTAATCAGCTATGTTTGACTAGAGTAACAAGATATTAACTAAACTAATGGTAACTCCCTGGTTCAACTCATTTGATGTATTTCCTTTTGCCCGTAAGAAGATTTTGATGTAACACCATGCAGGTTAATTTCCAAGATGTCTCTCTTCTTTTTTCATTCACTATCTTCTGGCAACCAAACTCTAGTGCCTCACACCACTGAAAGTTTTACATCATTTCAAGACAGCTGTGGTTGTAAAAATAGAAATTTTTCATCATATCACAGTAGGTGTTAGAAAGCTCATTCGGCATAATTTCTCACCTGAAAACGTGAAAATAGGTCACATCAACGAGAAAGTGAGATCCTTACCACGTGCTCTGTAAAGCCCTATAAGCACAACATGAGTACATCCAGCCAGAGAACCATGGGCAGCGTGAGCACAGCTATCAATTATTTAAGGAAAATCCGCCTGGAGACAGCCATGCCAAGCACCTGAATCCACTTAATTGGTGGAAGTGGACACATATGCTTGTGGACTTTAAGTCCTTTCTGAGCAACACTCACTCACTTGTGATATAGGAACAGAGAGCAAACTCTGAGGAAGACTGCACTAAGTGCTGGGATTTGGGGGAGCTCAGCCTGTTGTGGGTTAGCAATGCACAAGATCTATTTTCATTTATATTCTATATTTGTTGATGCACAGATGAAAAGTCAGGACTTTCACAATAATGCACAAATTAAGGCATAAATGAAGGTTTCTGTATCACAGCTGCTTGCTTTGGTAGTACTTACATTAAAAGGCCTAATGAAAAGTTAAGTGAATAATGTTGCATACTGGAAAAAGTCCTCCTTCTGACAAAGTGATTAACTAGAGAGCCTCCACCAGTGCTTCTTGGATGCATTCCCAGGAAAGCCTCTCATGTTCCTGCTATTCCTCATCCTAGATAAATAAATGAATACAAAACATTACTCAAACACGGAGAAAGTTGTTTTCAGCAATTGATAGGAAGTGTTTTGATAATAATGTACTTGGTATTAAAAATACACATATCTCAGCATTTACAGAGAGAGCACTATTTCTCATGCTGTATTTACTCTCAGCTTAACAGAGCATTTCAAAGTCATTCAGTTGTGAAAAGCAGATGAATATACAATACTGCAGAAAACCTTACTTTTAAAATACTTTTTTTTTCCTCTATCAATATTCCATCATAATAACTTGTAAAGTTTATGAAAAATAATTTATTTTTAAGCAACCAAAGTTTGAAAATATTCAAATCAATTCACACTTCAGTGCTTTTATAGGATACAAACCCTTCTTTTCCATGAGGTATTATGTGTGTTACCCGGAAGCACAAGCTGTGTCAACATTCAATCCAAAAGGCCGACCTCAGTCAGAAGAAAAGGAAACCACACAGACCCCAAGAAATCGCAATTACAGAAACTTGTAGGCTTGTAGGCTGTAAAAGCTGCACCAGATGAAAATGGGGGAGAGAGTGAGACACAGAAAAAAAGGATTTAATGGAAAACGAAAGAGGAAAGACTACAGAAAAGGAGAAGAAAGAAGTGAATACTTAGAAGAAAGGCGAGCTCTGGCAATTTACAAGCAGAATGCCTTCCAGGAGAGATGTAGAAAATTTGGCATCAGAACTTGAAAGAAAAGCCCCAGTGGGACTGAGACTGGGAGGAAAGGCAAAGAGAGAAGGAGAGATGAGCTGTAGTGTTGGCTGGCCACAACACAAAGACGTTCCCAGCCACGTGTTGTCATGACTAGCAGGCAATGCAGATAAATACAGCTCCCAGTTTGTGGGGTGAAAGCATTGGCAGTTCTTACAGAAGAATCTAAATTAAGTTAGGAGGCTTTAATTCTGATTATATCTCTGTTTTTAGAGCTGTAACAATGCTCTAGGTCTATTTGATGGTCCCGCTCTTACTCTGGTGCAATTGTTGTTGTGCTCTCTCCCCACTTCTTGCTCTGCTGTGCATCGCTGGCACAGCCAGAGTAGGCAGATGCAGAATCTCCGAGGTGCCATTAACCCATTTCACAAACTGGAATTGAAGCTTCCTGCCTACACTGAGTGAACTAGTAGGTACTTCGGCCTGCCAAAATGCTCAGCAAATTCGTATGCAATGAGTTCTCATTTCAGTTACCTCAGAAGTGGTAACTGAAAAGGCGGACGGAGCTGGGATTTGGGTTCCTTTACTAGAAAATTCAAACCCCAAGAGTCCATAATGTACCTAAGAGTGATGAAGCTGAATGGCCAGGGATAAATCTGTGGGACTGTGGCACTAGCTAGCTTCATATGGTTCTGCACAGGTATGCTGAGCTCTCTAAGGTATGCAGAGGTGCAGGCAGTCTTCCCCTAAACATGTATGCCCGGTTTGTTTCTACTGGTAGCCCTCTTCCTCTCGCTGGTGTTTCTGTTCTGTTGCTGGCAGTGTGCTCAAAGCAACCTCACTTTAGAATGCGCTGTTCCTGCACAGTTTTATGGGCTGTCCTGAGGGTGTTTCTGCTGAGCATTCTGCTCCAAGGATCGGACAATAACGCCATGTCCAGTTGCATGGATGCCTTGAAGGATTTTATTCCTCCATAGTATAGTTCAGTAGCCCTTCATTCCATGATCTCAGGACATGCTGTTTCTCTCTGCCACAGCGAAATGGTGGGAATTACATCTCCCTCTGAGTTTAGGTTGCTGAAGCTCATAAAAACATGGCTGCGTTATGAAGAGAACATTCCTGTAACTTCACGAGAAAGAATTGTTTTCTTCCTGGCTCCTCTTCAGAGCTCAGTGGTTAACAGGGCCAGGCTGCCTCTTCAGAACACAGGAGATATTAACAGAGCTCTTGGCCATGTAGCACAAGAACTTCTGCCCAATCTGAATCAAGAAACATACTGTCTTTTGCAAGGGAGAGGGAAAGAAACACGATGGTAAAGTCTTACTTGGCTCTTTTCAGTCGGGCTGACAAGCTGTTGTAGGCTGAGTGACTGTAGGCTTAACAAGTTGGCAGGAAAAGAACAGTGTTTTCCAAGCTGGTCTCTGTAGCCAAGTCTGATGGGTAGCATAACAGACTGTATAGCCTCCAGTCAGAATAAAATCCATAAAATGAAAAAAACCACAACAAACCACAGCATGCAGTCATCAAATCTATTCATATGTTCAGGACTGGCTGCATAATCAAAGGAAAATTACTTCATTGGGCTCACAGCCCAATAACAAGCTGGAAAGGGTGAGACTTTATTTCTTAGATCTTAATTGAAGGCAATCGGGATGACATCTCCTAACCTCATAAAGCTGATATTCCTTGAACAGTTCATGATGACTTTTTTGTTTACGGTAATCCTGAAAATGTCACAACACTAAGGAAATCCAGAAAACAAATGATGCTGCCATCATATAGAACCTACACATTTAAAAAAGAATTTCCCTAACTTTAAACACAGCCAACACTTTTTATTGGCAAAATTATTTTCCAGTCCACAATGTTTGTCCTGGTTCAACAGGCATCTGTGTTTTAAGCTACATATCCTTTCATCTCATGACTGTTATTTAAGTTTTAATGAATTAGGGTGTTTGGACCACACTTGGACTCCTTGTCTGAAGCAGTATCATTAAGCAAGTGTATTCCTCATGGATGCCTACTGCCTTTCTCCATACTTAGCTCACCCTTGGAAGAAAACAGGCACAAAGACAGAGAGAAGGTGTCAAGTAGTTTCTCCAGTCAGGAGAAGTATACCTCACCACACCTGGGAGATATCTGTCTGCCTTGTTCTTGAGAATCTCCGAAGGAAGACACACCACCACTTTGAATAGCCGTCTGTTTTGGGAGATCAGCTCTTTCTGACACCAAAATGTCTTTTTCCTGCAAACTAGTTCTTGTCCTATCCCTAGGGGACATGGAGAATCAATCTGCACCATCCTTCTTACATCCAGCTTTATCAAAAGAGAAATGTTGGACTACTTCTTATAAAACAAATCTAAATCCTCCAGTTTTCCTAAATCCCTTAGGACCCTGGCACACTTCTCTGAACTTTAACTTCTCTTTATTTGTTTGCCCCAAATCTTCCAAAATTGTATCAGGCCTGACTCGCTTGTTGGATACAATCATTAGGTTCCATCAGAGACTGCTTCAGTTCCTCTTTCAAGTGTTACACATTTCATCAAACTCTGATGTATGCCTAAATTAGCTACCTATTCTTAAAGCTCTTTTTCAGTATTTAGCTAGAAGTCTAAATTATTGGTTGTCAAATGAAGTTTAAGGATTTAATTATTTGCATGGTGCCAGATCAAATGTATTAAAATTAATGTTCACAACATGTAACAGTTCTTAAAATTTGATGCTGGGACCAAAACCAAACTGCTAAGCAACAGAAAAAATCTTGTTATTATCTCTTAATGAGAACCACTGATTATTTTTTACATTTCATTTGACAGTCTTCATCTTAATTAATTCTATGTGGCAAAGTGAAATTGCTCTAGTTGATGAGGATCATTCTGACTCCGAAATACACTTATTAAATGAAATTAAAGCATGGTGCTAATCAGGAGAATGAGCATGTGTTGCCAACCAAACATACAAACCCCAACAATGAGATAATGACAGGTGCGGTGACAGACACAAAGCGGTGCTATTTAAAGAGAGTAAAAGGCTTTGAGCTTCCCTAAGAGACGAAGCAACGTAGATGCAAAGCTTTACAATCTTCAGGAAGAACATCTTTTGCTTTTTGTGTTTGGTTTCTATCTCAAAAATAAAGCAACATCTGTATTGCAAAGGGACTAAAGATTGATAAAGCAGTGGACTGCCAAGCTGTACCAGAGCACAGGCCTCTGTTAAGACACAGTGAGAGCAGTTTTCCAGTAATGCCCACTAATGTTTCCCAAGTTTTGGCACATTCATCCAGCAAGTTATTTCAAAACAAATAAAAAAAGTCCAGATTCAATACTATCTTCCAAGTGACTTTCACTAAATCAGGATATATTTGTTAGATCTTGAGTCAAGGCAGTGCTGTGGATGTGTGTTACAGGAATAACCTGGCACAGGTAAGCAGAGCCAGCAAAGCTTGCATGTTGATGTGATGATAATTTCTGAATTAGCTTCAAAAGCTTTGTTTTGCTCAATGACAAGTGAGATGATTAACACCAGAACTATTTGCTTTCATTTGCATAGAACACATGGTTCCCTGGCTGAAATTATAATTTTTCCTGGCAAACCTCTGACACAAGAAAGGGCTGAAGACAAGACCTGGCAGTCCAAATGTGTATCAGGATGCAGGCTGACAGAGGAACTTTGCTCTTTCTGAGAAAAACAGATTTCTGGCCATGGCAGAGATCTCTTTTGTGGGTCTGAAGAGAGGGGAAGATTTCTATGCGTGCCTGTCCTGGGGGGCCTGGAGCTGAACCACTGGCTGGGGTGATTATGCAGCCTGTCTGCAGTCACTGCCCTCCTGTCATTTTGGAAAAACACATTTTTAGAGGGATATAGGTATGTTCAACAACTAATGGCTTCCATTAATTTCTCACACAGCTTTTCAAAGATGAGACATGAGCACCAGTAAAGGTGCCATGAAATATTGTGGATTAAACTCAGGAATATATTATTTACTACTTCTGCACAGCAATTACTCACGGGTTTTCCAGGGAGAGGAAGAAAAGTCTGCTTATGTTTCAGAGAAATTAAGTCCTACGCTTCTCCAAATATACAAGAGGAAGTTCACCCAAATGTTTTGCTCCCTGAAGTATCCCCCTTCCTGACATTTCTTCTTTTGCTGGGTTGTCCAAGGGCATAATTAAACCCAGATCTTATCTTCCAGGGACAAACACAGGCTATATGTTAGAAAAGAAAGTAGCTGGGGAACTAGAACAGTTGTTTGCATCGTATCATTGTCTGGATCCTTGAAGCTTTATTACTTGTCTTTTGAGGAATGCACTGAAGTACAGAGTAATAAAGTGTATTATTGGTATTACTCTTCCTACTCTGAAGAGATGGGAGTCTAAAATAAGCCACATACAAGAAGAGAGAAGATGGAGTCAGACTCTTCTATTATTTAAATTTTCATTCAGCTCAGCAGTCTCTTTTGCAGAATAATTAACACCTGTATTTTGCACCAGTGTGAGCACTGGGTCTGCACTCTTGGGTCTGCAGCTGAAATTCAGAGAGGAGATGTCAATAGAGACACATTAACTACTTGTTTAGGTAGTTCAGATACTTGGCTAAGTGTGCTGATATCTACACTAGCAGCTCTGCACAGGAATAAATCATGTCTTGTCATTCCATGAGTGCATTTTTATTTGTAGGAGCCACTTGGCTGTAAAAGTATAAATTTAATTACCTTTTCTTCTTTTTGTAATGTGGCACATAACATAAAAAGGACATATTCCAACACAGGTGTAACTTCTAATTAGTTGTTCCAGCTTACCCTATCTCTTAACAATTAACACTGAATTGCAGTTGCCATTTTTCAGAATGGAATCATTTATACAGATAAGGACTGAAAACCTTGGTATTTTAAATAGATCACTTTTGTTGTAGGACTAACTTGACTCAAATTATAATGGCGTTTTTATTGCTATTGCCTCACTTATTTTCAAAACAGAAATTTTAGCACCCAGTGTTTAGAAAGCTTATCTGTTTTCATCTAACAGTGATACAGGGGCATTTTGTCACACTGTGGTGTACATTTCAGGAGCTCACACTCATCCCATTGTCATTCAATGATGAGCATGGCTCACTCTGCCATTTTTGAATACAATTAAGTGCATTTTGAATCTGGGGAGTGGAATTTATTGGTGCCAACATACCTAAGTTTTCTCTGACTTCTAATCTGGACATACATTGATTTTTGTGGCTGTCTTAACTCACCCCTCCCCGCCAGTTTCTAAATGCAACTACTAAGAGATAGGATTGTAACATCCAAGTTAAAAAGAGGGTGTAGAGACGCAACGTATCATCTTGGTATTTAGTGTAACATGTACTTTACAAGAGCTGCATTTATACCCAGCACTGATTTACTCTGCCACTCTGCTAAGCTGTTCGACAAATACAGTGTTCCACACAACCGGCACTCCTTGGAGATGTATTATTGGAGCAGATTCTTTCCCCTCAGCAGTGCCTTAGAAAACCAAATATAGATGCCTAAAACGAAACCTAGTCATGAATTGCAAGTGTAACACAAACCAGCATTAAAGCCAGTGAGAGTTCTGGGTACTCAGAATTCAGGACACTTTATATAAACCATCACAGACAAGAATCACATTACTAATTAGCAACTGGCCAAAATAAACAGGGATCAAGGATATTGTCGAGCTAAAATAAGAATCCTTACTCAAAATGCATGCCAAACTTTTTCTTGAATTTTTGAAGTCCAGTTGACCGATAATTTCTATGCTCATTTTGATTCCCTCTTTCTTGCAGGACTAGTAAATGTGAGGTATTTTCCAAGCTTCTAGGTAAATGAGTCTACTTTTCCTTTTCTTTTCAGAGAAAGAGAAAGAGAACAGCTGTAAATCAGCTGGATGAAGCTCTGCAGTGTCTTTGCATGGTGGCCTATCCTAAAACTCCCCAAAGTTGTCCTCCTCTGCCAGTTCTACTGGCAGATAAAACAGGCAGTTAGACAACCTGCCAGAAGGACTTCTGTCCAACAGGAAGATTAACTTTCATTTCACGAGGTCCCCAACAGTAATTTTCTTAGCGCTTTTTTTTTTTCAATGCCACCTCTTCTATATTCACCTCTGCTTTGTATTCTTAAGAGCAGACAACCCTTGCTTATCAATAAAGGGATTTGGTCCTGCATCCTCCTGAGGGCACAGCAGGCTCTTCCTGCCCTGAGAGGCTGAGAATCCTGTTCTCCAACCAATGTCTGCTCTCAGATGTAGAACACTGTGCTTAAAGCTTTTGCGTTAATGCAAAGTTAAACCTCTCCTTCCCAATCTTTCACTCTGGGGAATAAAGGGAGGTTGGAATTGCAAATGCTTAACTCACTGCCACGTTAAACCTAAACCCTCTCCAACAGTTTATACTTCCATCTTTTCACAACACTTTTCCCACCGTTCCTCTCCACACAAGCCCACACTTCCCCTGACTTCCATTTACCCCTGGGAATCTTTCAGGAGATGCAATCAGTGCCAAAACATCGTAACCCACATCCCTTTCTCTTAGGAGCAGAGAAACAATGATGCTCTGGAGTTAGGCCTAAACATGCAAAGACACAAAGACCTCCTGCGCTGCTGTCACTGGTGGGGCAGCTCTGGCAGCACACTTTGGATGAGCTGCTATGCCAAGAAGCCTCTTTTATACCTTTCCAAGGCCATTATGAAACTGCCTAAGGTGCAGGATACCAGCAAAAGACCCAGAGTATCTTTCACATGCAAATGTAAGAATAGGAAAAGCTACAACTGGAGGCAAAGAGTCAGACAGAAATGTAAATGCCAAACCTTGGCAAATACAGCCAAAAGCAGTGTGTGCCTGGCTCCGAGCACCCAAACTGAAGCTTTCTTGGCCCAAGAGATAACCAGTCCTGGGGAGATAACATGGAACTGTTTTAAAGTCAGAAAAAAAATCCTTTTTGCAACACTGCTATCTCGTCAAGAAAATTGCTGCGGTAAGGAAGATGGATCATATGAAAGATGGGCAACAGCCCACAGACAGACAGTCGATGGCCTTCGATGTTTTACCATAACACACTGGTCTTTGCCAAGTGGAGGAGGAAACACGCCAGCAAAAATAGTTCTTCCTCCCAAGATGAGACCAATTACACTCACTTTGTTCCAGGCCAACAGCTTCTGGTTTCCCCCAAGTTCTGACTCAGGGCTGGGGGGGTCACTGCCTGTTAGAGATGTTTTTCTCAGAGTCTGCTCCTCCAAGTTTCTGGCCAGAAGAGCACTGTGGCAGGTAATTCCCAGTGTGACCCTGGGTGGGTTTTGGCATTCCATCCATCATTCCATCATTCCATCCATCCAGTGTGACGCTTTTGTTCTGGTGAGCAAACCCTATAAAGCTGTGAGCCTTGTTTCTGGCAGTTTGTATCTTCTTTTTGCACCAGTTCCACGGTCAGATTCGGTGTCACAGCCTCGGTTTGAACACCACTTGTTTATACACATCCTGCGGTTTCTCCAGGCAAGATGAGGCACATATAATCCTTCCTCTAAACAGGAGCTGCACTAAATATTACAGTATTTAGAACATAAATATGAAGGAAGCATGCCTTAGGATTACTGTGGTAGAGAATATAGCCCAATTAGAGACACATGGAGTACTATATTCTTTTAAATTCATAGGATGTTTTTTTTTTTAATGTACTTTTCAGGATATTTCAGTCACCTAAACAAGCTAGTTAAAGAACTGACTTGAAAACATTTGGATCTGGACATCTACAACACACATTACATTACACTCTTTTCTAGTTAAGAATATGCAACAGCTGATATAAATCAACAAAGCTTCCTTGATTTCAGTGCAGTGGTGCCAATTCATAATGCACAAGGATTTAGCTGTACTGTTCCAGCTAAAAACCAGAATTTTATTCAAGCTGTCCAAATATACTTTTGACTCACATTTAAGAAAGAAGAAAAGAGACAGACTTGTTTTGATCAGACTAATCAACAAGAGGTGCCTCTTCCTCTCCCAGAAATGCACATTTGTACAGCACTGACAACCCTCCAAGTCCCACCTTTCTCTCAAAGGAGTAATATGGAATAACCTCATCCTACTTGCACAGCATTCGTTTCTCTCTTCAGTTCACTCCCTCACCTCAAATATTTCCTTTTGATGTCTCAGGACACTGAAGAACACCATCTCAGGAAAGGGATCTGTCACCTGTGACCTTTAGAAGGAACTTACTCAGAAAGACAGAAAAAAATACCAGCAGGCAGCAAAAACCTTGTAGGTAATTCGGTGTAAGAAGCAAACAAGGTACTTACCAGTGCTCAGTGTCCTTGTTTCACATGCACAGATGGGTGCAGGTGTGCATAAATCCTTCCTCCAAGTCGTATGGGAGGTCTCATTCTTCCCTGCCTGCTGGGATCCTGTAACAAAAACCTCTTACTGTTACCCTGCAGAACATTTCTGACTACTGACTTTCCTTATTCACAAGAGAAGAGCTGGACTGCTGAGAGTGGTGAAGACAAGCTCCTTCTCTGCCACGACCAAAACATATTCATGCATTTGACACGGTTATATACAAACTTCACTTCAGAATAAGGTGCTACTATTGTCATTTTGTAAACACAGGTATTATTCCAGCAAACAAAAGGTGATTCAGTCTGTCTTAAGTTGTAATCTCGACACAAGAGTCCTCGTTCTGGGCTGAGCACCTGGTAATGTTGTCTCTGTGCTACCCAGCAGACAGATCACAGATCACATACCCAAGAGAAGAGACGTGTACCAATTTCTTTCTTTAAAGAAAGAAGCATGTAAGAAAATGAACTTGCAAACAACACTTATTTTCTCTTGCATCACTTTAATTAGATTACCCTACTTGGGTTTAAAAGACTTAGCTAAACTATAATGATCTGTATCTACCAGCTACAGGTTTTTGCTACAGAACATAAATGGCACATTTAAATGTTATTAGCACACAAACTAAATTACTTTTAGAAAGAACTGACTCTACAGATGCTATGTTTTCATTTTTATAGATAGATACCCATACACACAGTTTTAATTCCTCTGCTCTCCTGTAGCTAGTAAGCAAACAAAAACTTTCTGATGTTTCTTTTCCTTCATCTTGTTGGAGGAAAACCAAAAAACCACAACAACAAAAACCATCAAACACTCCAGATTGTTGTGTTACTTCCGCACTTCAAACTCAGGCTATTAAATTAACAATAATTACTATCTGATTACCACTGCAATTTATGGGAAGGAATCCCACCACTGATATCAATGAATTATGAATCAGGCAATGAAGCCAGTTTTCCCATTTGTTACAAAGTCAGAATTAACAGAGTTGATTAATGCTGCATAGAAAGATGCCCAAACCAAACCCTGATATTTACACTGGACACAAACAATGGGAAATAAGAGATACACGGCATTTCCACTTTTAATTTTCCAACTGAATCCTGTATTAAGACAAAATATTATTATTCAGTATCGAAAACAACTGGAAGTGAGGTCAGTCAAATCCAGAATTTGCTGGAGAAAATGGAGAAGACTTGATGGAAAAACCCAGAGTCTTTAGACTTGTTTTCCCCTTGAAAACATTGCCAGATGAGACAGTCTCATCAATCCTGCAACACAGCCTGACATGCTAATTAACAGTTATGAGGATAAGAAGTATTCATTTACTGTCCTTGCACTTTCAGTGGAAAGCAGACAAATTTTATCTGTAATTTCCCCTAGAAACTGAGAGCTTCCTTTCCCAATGTGCTCTTGGAACAAGTGCAAAGCAAATTATCAAAAAAAGCAACTCACCAAATATAAAAAATATACTCCATTCAAGTGACTTGAACAATTTCACTGTCTACAGTCATTTGAAGACTGAATCCTGAGCTGCAACTGGAGGGGAAAAAAAGATTTTGAAAAATAACTTGGCCTTACCAAATTCTACCTCAAGATCTGCAAACACACAGCCATCCCTGACCTCAAGTCAACACTACATAAACTTTCTCAGCTCCTGAGTCATCAAAATAGGAATTCCTCCAAAGACAAAGATGATTTATTTCTCAAGCAAGCATACACTTAACTTACCTGTTGAATCATGACAATCCTTAATCTGAAGTAAAGAAACATGACCTGATTTTTGTTCTCATTCAGAGGGCAAGATTTACAAAACATCATCTTGATGGCTTATCAGGGTGCTTTTCACTGAATACACTTCTTTTTAGCTAACTTCAAACCACTGTGAGCAAAAGAGAAAACAATGGCTGACAACCAAAGCATAGAAAGACATTTTTCAATTTTAAGAATAAACTTCTCTCCTGACAAGTGTGTAAGATTTGGAGTTTTGGGCAGATCATTTTTAAATAGAGATTCTGTTTTTCGTGATATTTTCAGTCAATTTCTCCAGCTTCCCACCACATATACATAAATCAGACACACACTTCCTTAATTATTGCAAGGAGTGGCACTATAAATCTCTGCTTTTCCCAAGATCTACAACCTCATAAAATCAGAATAATGTGCATCATCTCTCTTGCATAGCTCCTGGCATATCATTTTCACCCTCCTTCCAGCATAATTGAATACTCTGTGGGATATTTGTAGTAATAGTCATCAGTCTCTCTAATGAAAGAAGTCTGGAAAAAATATGGCAGTTTAACTATCAGATGCTATTTCATAAAAATAAACGTTAATGTTTTCCAAGTACATATGATGTTCTTAATATCATTAAACTTGGGATATGTTGGTGAAAGCATTTGTATATTGGGCCATCAGGACTGGAGCTAAAACTATTTGGAGAAAATAGGAGTAATTTACAGTGAAGTTTGTAACACTTCCCTATCACCTACTGACCGAAATAAGGGACAGCATGGACAAGGGCTGCTCTCAGGTGAGTTACCCGTGCCCCTTTTTATTGCCTAATAAACCCACACTGTAACTCTATAGGCACGTAACCTCTGAATACCAGGTGGTATTTAATTACACAAGCAACCTCACTGATTTAAGTCATATTTAACAGGGGTAAGAGTCTATTCCTCATGGACAAAATTTAGAAACCTGGAAGTTAACTTCCTTTCCTATTTTAGTTCCCGGTTCCAAACATTTTATTGATTTGCTTATTGCTTTCCCATAACAAATGCAGATGCATTCTGTTTAACTTTCTATCTCAGAGCTGCTATCAGCTCAGTTTAAGTTTCTATTTGAGTACAAGCTACTATTTTTATAGAGTTGCTCCTATCACAGAAACCATAGAAAAAACGCTGCTTACCAAATGTGGTAATAAGCACTAAAGATAAATCTTGGGTGTTGAGATAAACACAGTGCAATATAAGTTTGATTGCAAGTGATTGGAGATCCTACCACTCAGAATTACTCTAAATTCTGCAGAGTAATTCAATCTTGAACAAAAGAAACTCTTTGCATAGTTACTGACTTCTGAGAGGCCAGTTCTAATGAACCTGCTCCCCGGGAGAGCAAAGCACCACAACATACACAGCTCTGAAATTTCCAAAACCCAGATCCAAGCCATGCTCTAGAAATACATTGCCAGTAAAACTGTTCCTTTGAAGAACTCAGCTTTGATTTTCACCAAAATTCTTATTACTCCAGAAGCCTCTCTTCTTACCTCCTACTTCTACTGTAGCTACCCATCATGTTCATTACTCAGTGTATTTGATCAGCAAATCACCATGCTCAGTAGAGATGCAGTAGAAATTAAGGTAACAGGACACTCATTTTTTCCAAGAGCTTCTCCATGACAAATATGGTATTTAATAAAATGATTCCACTGCCCGACCTGGAATTTTATGCTCCCTCTGAGCATGACATGCACCTATGAAGTCAATCAAATGCCAATGATATTTTTGCTTTTATTACCCAGGGCCAGTAGAGCAGTTTCAGTAAAAATAATTTATACCAACTGTTTCCAGTTAATGGAAATTCAAAGTCTTCAGACAGTGTTTTTTATTTCTGGTGCTTGAATTCTCAAAGAAATAGTGAAGTATAATTGATACCATATGCTTTTTATTGTTTTCCACATGAAAGAATCACGATTTCCAGTGGATCATTGAATTCTGCTGTGGCACTGTGCCAAATCATCAAACACCAAGGTCACATGTGATGAAAGTACGGTGTTCAAAGCAGGAATAGCATGTATCATATCTTGGAACTGAAGGTTTATTTCAGTTTGTCTGAGTATACGCAGACAAGAAATTTTCTGGGGTTTTCTGCAGGCTACAAAGCATCTCCTTGTACATTATGGGCACAAGCCCAAGAAAATGTGCAAATATTCATCACCAAACAACAGGATTACAAAACACTATCAGTTCAAAAAGTACATTACAGCAGAGCCAAGCCAGTGTTTCAGACACTTCAGAAATGTTAATAACCATCAAATATGAAATTAACTGCACCTACCATAGTTCAGGAGTATCACTGACACAGAAAAATAGTCTCTTTGTCCCACAGTTGTGCCCGCAGAAGCATCATGTTTGCTGATTGTTTTGAGTATTAATATAATCTGCTTTACTCGTCTACTTCAAAAAATCACAGCTAAAGAGATATTTTTAGAAAAACCTGCAAATCTTTCTGCTTTGGGAAAAAAATCACTTTTCACTTTGCGTGCAAGTCTACAGCAGGCTGAGTAACTGAATCTTTTTATCATTTTCAACTGATTTTGTGACACTACTTCCCACCTTTACTTTTGCTGTATCACTTCAAGTTGAGAACTTCTGGAAGGAGAGTATCACCTTCACGACATGTGTCTTACACAATGGAGAAATTAGACACACATCCAAGAACCACAGTTCCAGCAGCAATGGACAATCAAAAACCAGGGTTTGAGACTACTTACAAAGTCATAGCAGTGGTTTTTACTTGGTCAAGGCTTCAAAAAACGGGAGACACCTTCCTTTCTCTCAAAGTTTGTTCTTCACATCATAAAAGGAACAACACAACACAGGGAATGACCAAACATCAGGAATAAATCTAGAGTTATAAAGTCTGAACTGCTTACAGGGGTACTGCACATGCATTTGTCATCAGCACAGCAACTTCTCTTTTTCATCTCTTATACAAAACCTTTTCTAAAATAATGTACATACCACCAAAGCAGTTCACCAGAGGCTGATGAATTAAAACTTCCATGTAAAAATCCATGATGCCAGCATTACCAAAAGTTGTTCAGTTGGCATATTTTATCCAATGGTAGGACTTTTGCAGAGAAGCAGGAACCCAGGCAGATTTTATCTCTCTATTTCTCAGGCAGGAAATTTAATATTTCGCCTTCTGGAAGGGTTTCAGTTGCAAAGACTTTTGAAGGAACATAATGACAGTACAACCCAAATTGATGGTTTTAAAGAGAGGAAGTACTAAATTTATGGCAGGGACTATGCTATAGTCCAGTAACTTGGCTTTTGTTAGAGACAGAACAAACATCACCCCGGGGCTTGAACGACTCTGGGGACAATCTAAAAATCTGTCACCATGGCTCCTCCAGGTCACAGATGAATTGATGGAAATAGCAATCCTTCCTAAAAACACGAGCAGGCAAAGAACTCTGAGGAAGAGTCTCCTTACTTCCTTCTGCACAAAATATACAAAATGGCAATCTTGCTGTTCTAAAGTACTCCCTACCTTTGGCCTCTCGGGATACTCTCTTGTTCATAAATAAATTAGCCATGAAGTTCATTTCTGAAAACATCTCAGGGAGTTTCTGCAATCTGCTGGCTGAATAGAGGTAGCTACACAATAGAACAAGGCCCCCAGCATTTCCCACAATTAAATGAAAACTTACACACCTTAGAAACAGTACTTTTTCCTTTCACAATGGTCAAGGCAGGAATAAGAATGCTTCATCTTTTCTTGAGGGAGCAGAAAAATTGCCAAAAATTCTTTTTCTGATGAAAGAATCAGAGATTTATCCACTCATCATCTCTACAAAACAGTACCTTTTGTAAGATGGGATGCAAAAATAATAGTAGCATGCATATGAGATGCAAATCAAATGCTTATCTATCAAATATGTACAAATATACATCGAATGCTAATACCTACCTACTAAGATTTTACACTCAACAGGAAATTTTATATTTGTCTCTGGTTTTTTGGAATTGGTTATGAATGTAGTATTACCCTTGCAGCTATCGTATTTTTCTTCTCCTCAGCTATTTACTCTTTTTAATTTTGTTTTTAAATTACACATTCCTGGGTGTCTGCCTAAGGGAATTTGGACATTCTCAAAGAAAAGGGATGCTTAGGTCTGTCTCAGCAAGGGGAAATAAGATGTAGTTTTGCTGGAAATTGCTTTAGAGAAAATAAAAGGATTGGGGAGGAATCTGAGGTATTAAAACCCATGTAAGTCCAGCACCCTGTTGTGAATTCAGCAGCAGTTTACAGCCAGTTTTGATCTGTGTCTTGCCCTCATTTTCTAAAGTAATTTGTATTTATGTTAAACACATACCAACTTCACCCTGTAAAAATGTTTAAACCTCTCACAAATGAGCTTCTATGTAAATACTGTTGGATAAACAATACTCAAAGAAGTCAAGACTCTATAACAAATAATTGGAGCTGATGACTACAGCCATGAAATGCTTTTGCCAGGGGCAAATAAATTAATAACCTTGCTGTTGTACTGTAGCGTCTCTTATGCAAAATGCTTGTCTTTACTATTTATTTAGACATGTGCAATGAGACATGAAGCCATGGTTTCTGTAAAATCCCCTGGAGGAAGCTTACAGAGCCAACATATCAGGGTCTGGGGTTTGGTTTTGATGTGGTGTTCAGTAATAATATCCTTTGTATGCATTTTCCGGCTCTACATATATAAGATTAGAAGCAAAACAGCTCAATTCTCCAGCAGAAATTTTACTACTTGGCTTGAGAGATGGCAAGGCATTCGTTAGTTTACTGTCACTCCTATATCCTGCCCCCTTGAAAATTTTATTTGAGGGAGAAACTAGCAGCAATAAGAGCTGATGATGAGTGCATTCCACTCCTTGAGGTGTACTCTAAGGATTTACTATGCTAAATGTACTTTCAAGCCATAGGTGTATACTCTTTGTTTCTATGTATTGTTATATACGTCCCACAGATTGTATTCCCTCTTGTCACACAGCGCCCATCTGGAAATGCTTCCAGTTGCAAACAGTTCCCATTTCTTCGTGGAATATATTCAACAGAATGGCCAAGACAAATGGGAGGAAGCACAAACTTTTAAAAATAAACAAATGAGGTGCAAGACAGTTCTCAGCTTTGTGCCGCTTGTTCAACCCCAGCTACACAACCGAATTAACAACGTTTCTGCCAGACATCTGAGGAATCTCTGCCTGTTCATTTACTCCTGTTTACAGTGGAGTATTTAACAGGCTATCAGTTCTGTGGAAAGGGCAATGTAATTTCACCTCGTTACTGCTGCACATCCATCGTGGTCAACTCCTTTCCTTGTGCTGCTTTGCAGCCTTTAACAGCTCTGGACTTCAGGGCCAACAGCACAAATGCAATTATCCAATCTCTCCAGTTACTTCGCATTCTCCTGTGAGAATATCCTGAGCCATCTGCTGTCAGCACCAGTAGGCCTGCAGTCCCTGGAAGCATGTAAATTAGCCCAGGGTCAAAGAACACAAAAATCTCTTTTCCCAAATGTTGGCCACTATGTGGCCTTGCAAGCCACAGCTCTCACAATCCCACCCCACACACGCTCCATGCCCACATCTCTTCACAAGAGCCAGGAGTTGCATGGTTCTAAGATATCAGGCTTTTTACTTGAACTTCTTTTCAGAGTTCTCACCATGGGTCAGTGCAGGTAATAAGTGAAAGTACTGCCCATTTTTAAAAGGTGTGTATTTCCCTGCTGAACTCTGCTTTAGTACTTAATTCACTTGAACACAATTAAGCACAGGGAAGAGACAGCCTGTGTGAGCATGAAGGAATGATTTCATGAGACTGTCACCACTGCTAACAGATGGAGCAGAGCTGTCACCATAACAAGTGAGATTTAAATCCCAGCTGGGAGCCCAGGAATTCCCCGAACTCCCTCATCCAGGAGACAGATGATGAACTAGTTCCCCACTTGCCAGCTTAGCCACACTATGGGGAAGATAAACCTGACAGCTATTGCATTAAACAGCTCCACGTTTCAGGCAGATACAACTGGCTTACAAGGACCTACAGCTGGGACTAGAGGTGGTCAGAGGTGGATTTGGGATTTATTTAATTTTTTTTTTCCTGAAAAAGGTAATATTCAGTGCCACAGGGGCTAATGAAAAAAGACCTTGGTGCCAGAGTGTGCCCTGTTCACTTCAGTAAGCAGAGCACCAGTTTGGAACTTGGAAACACTGCCCTGTGACAAGGGTCTTGCATCCTTCTCCAGAAACTCTCTTCTTGGCTTAGGGCAATGTCGATTGTAGACGAAAAATAAATCAAAATGCCACAGGTTCCCTCTGGAATGAGACAGGATTAGAATATTATACTAGAATACCAACAGAGAAGATCAAATTCAATTTTGGCATCCAGAGCCAAACTCTGCAACACTAGCAGAGTTTTTGGCTCTCTTTCAGCTTATTTAGACAGTAGCACTGACTCTGCAATTACATTTTTCAGTATGGCAAAGTAGTCATTATCTCTCCCTCTTTTATTCATTTTTGTCACAGCAACTTCCAATCAAGCATAGATATACAAGATAAATGTGACTGAGCAAATCTGAAACTCAGCATCACTTATTCTTCCCTTTCAAGACAGCAGATAAAGACAAAAAATGTTCCTGGAAGATTAACTTGATTAATAAAAACATCTGCAGGCTCAATGCTGAAAATAAGCAAAACTCCTCCTTTGATCCGTTAACTACGAACTCTATCACAATACAGACTGATGAATGTCCCATTTTTCTAACAAAGTAACATGATAGAAACAGTGGAGATACACATTGTTATGTATGCAGAGGACCTAGTAAAAAATCCAGATAATCTAGAAATGTAATATTGTGTTAATGAGGAACTATGACTGATAAATACTGATGATACTGGAAAGCTTTAGGAGAAATATTTCAACACTGGCACTGTCCAAGCCAATTAAAAAACTCATCTGATTACACCAATCCCAATAATAGGAAACCATATCAGGGATTTCCAGCTAATAGCTTTCGTAACTAAAACTGAAAAGGTAGGAAAAGCTCAAGGCTGTCAGACTGCACTACAGATTTCTATCAATGTACAGGAAGGTCAAATGGGTTCCGTAAGTCGGGTGCTAAAAGCAGTGTTCAAGGAATAACGTGGTTCATGCCTGAGCTCTGATCATCTGAATACTCTTCAGAATCCTCTCACAGGTTTACAGAAAAGCACTGAACAGCCCTTATAACATCTTGTAGCTGTTCTCCAACAAATGCTGCTTGGGACTGACAGCATCCATAAGACTTGAAATACAGCGCCCTGCTAGAAGAGATGGATATAAATCCTGTCCCTTTCAGCAGAAACCATGAGTGCCTCAAGGATGTCTGCTTCCTCTCCTTTTAACTCCTCCATGGAGACAGGCACTACTTATGCATATTATGTCCATATTTGGTTTTATGCTACAGATAAAATATTGCTAATATGATCTTCAGGTGAGCAGAACAGCTACAATCAATGTCATAGCTAACATGACATGACTGAGAGGAAACATAAATATGCTTTTAGGGCTGTTCTGTACTTTACCTGTTCTAGTTCTCTCTGGTGAACTTCCCCCACCAACATTCCTCATTCACGTATTGTATAAACCATACCAATATTTTTCAATCACACATGATGCTGATTAAGCATACTGTGGAATAAATCGTAGCCAAAGATGGATGGTTATAATAGGATAATGACACGAGAATACAGAAATCAAGAATTCCTGTAGACAAATAACAAAACAGAGCAATTTTCATCTGGTTTTGGGGGATAAGCATCTATGTTCTCACCATATATTTTACCCTTGTTTTCGCTTTTCCCTCCATTTTTGCAACACCAATTGTCAAGCAACACTTTTGGTCAGCACCCACCAGTAACTGCATTTCTCCGTGTGGAATTCCTGCACACACGTTTCCTTAGCAGTTACTGACAGGCTGCCTGTGCACCAAGTACTTCATTTCAACTGTTCCAGCCGCTGTCTACAAAACTACCAACGATGGCATTTTTGAAAAGACCCAGTTATTATTGCCCAGTCTCAACTTCCATTACACCCGGGAGAGTCTCTGATGTCTGTAATAGGAACAGGGTCTGGCCAACAGAGCACTTTTGAAAATCCCCTCCTCAGCAACAGGAGGGAAGCATAAGCCACCACAATCACATCAAGAAAGATCAGGAACATATAAGCAGTCTGTTAGCCAGGTCTTTTCCAAATTAATACCCCCACCCAGCAGAAATGATAGAGACCAACCCCTGCCCCATGTGGAGATGATCACAAGAGTGGGGGCAGCAGCTCTAAATAAATCCTTATCCACCCTCCACAAAGACTGCACAAGGCAGTGCAGAGAACAAAAAGGAGCCACAACAGCACTTTGTTCCGTATTTATCCAGGAATATATTCTTTTTCATTTGAAAATATTCAGGTCTTCTTTACCTTCTCATTACTTGCTCTCAGATCTCTAGGCAAGAGACAATTATTAATCTGCAGATGCACTCCCATTACAAGAATTCAGCATTATGACAGGAAGACAAACATTCCTGCTATTTGCCCGTTTTTGTTTTAATTGTTCCTGGTTTTGGGTTTTTTCTGGCAAAAAAAGTAGGATTCACACAAAGAGTGGAAACCATCCTCCAAACAGCAAAATATTCCATTAGAAATGCACGGCTTCCTAAGCAGTGATAATGTACAACAGAGCATGGGAGTCACTGGTGTAAGCTGCTGCTGCTGCTGCTGCTATGGAATTGCTTGGAAAATGTTTCTTTCCCCTCTGGCAGGCTGCATTTCTGCTGTGAGCTGAACAACCAAGTTTGTATTGGGAATTCTGCCCACAGGAAAGACACGTATCACACAAAAGAATACATAAAACCTCCATTTTCTGTCCAAAAAAAACCCCCAAAAAACTCATCTGGAAACTTTCTCTCAACCTTTGCATGGAGTGCAAGAGCTCACTGTGGGTAGGATTCAGTTGTGTAAACAGGGGTGTGCAGTGGCATTTTGGCTGCCCCGGGCCATGTTGCCTTGTCTCCATGAGGCTGACAAATGAGCCAGGACCTCGTGCCCTTCTGGAGAAACACAGGCCCAAGTGAGTTGTCCTGGGGCATCTTCCAGAGCACAGCAGGGATAAATGCTCAGGAAACCAAATCCCACCCACAGCGCATGACTCGCCAGTGTCAGGGTCTGCAGCGTAGGGTCTGTTACAAGCAATTCATCTTCTTTGCTGGCTGGTTTTTGTTATGGAAACAATCTGACCAGAGCAGGTACAAAAAGATGAAGGAGGAAACTAGACAGAGAATGTGGGCTGAAGTGCAGAGACCTGAAATACCCAGATAGAGATCCTGAGGCAAGAAATCCTGCCTGTAAGTCTCTCCCAGGCATCTGCTCCTGCAATTGTCATTCACATTTGCATTTACTTTCTATCTCACCTTGCAGCACGGAGCAGCATCTGAGTGCTGCACTGTGGTAACAGGTGGTGATAATCCCACAGATTTACTTCAAGATATTATGGGAAATGAAGTTTTCACTGCCTGGCCCACACTACTAATGGAAGAATGTGCAAGAGTAAGGAGGACAGCTGGGCGGGGAGGATCTGCTTCTGATTAGAGGGGAGGAATATTGTGCACTTTGCATGAAGGCTCCAAGACCAGAAATCATCCTATGCCAATGCTGACATCTGCCTCTGAATTTTAATCTTACTGACTCCACAGCCACCTAATTCCAGCTGATGTACTTAGGTGCAGCTGATGCTCTGCTCTCCAAACACATGTTCTATGTACAGTAATGTTCAGCCATTTTGGAGGCACTCTGCTCTTCCTGCACTTGGAAAAAAGTGATTCCAGTGAACACAAAGAATTTATCTCTTTGCTCTTTCTAAGCGCAGAGAACAACACTAACACCTAGAAGATATCAAAAGACTTATTTCCTGAGTTAGTTCAGAATGATTTTCTAAGAGCTCACCATGGCTGATAGTCAAATTAAATCAAATTGCAAACAATATTGTACACAGGTCCTCAGTTAAACTGCCAGTTGCATCTGAGAAAACAGGCATTACACGTCTATATGCCATAAATTCCCAAAGGACTTCCATTGCTGCTTTGCAGCGGAAGCTCCACTGAACTCAGGAACTTAGACAGAGCCATAAATACAGCAGTGAGGTGCAATTAAACACCTCCCAGTGTAAGCCATGGGTTTTACACTCATTTTGCAGCAGTGTAGAACAGTTACATCCAGCACAGGCAAGCAATGAATCAGTCGTTCTGTGCTGCACTGGCACTCAGACAACCGGACCTATCTGACAGTCCATGGAATCTCATTTCATTTCTAGGAGAGGATAAGGTTTTTTCCTCCCTCCAAGGAAATCCCAGAGGGATTTATGTTCCAGAATGGAGTCCAAAGCAAACACTCAAAGTGATGATGCACTGAACTACCTTCAAACCTGGAAACCACAGCAGCTGAGACTACACAGCCCTTTCCCTCAGTTTAAGGTCTGAGCAGTGGGATTGCTAACTCAGGCCACGAGCTGGGCTCTGCTGTGCCAAGGATCAGTGCTAGTTTATCTACACAATACTGAGTTGCACCTTATGGCTGTTCCAAGTCAGAGCAAACTTTAAAGAGGTCTTTGCACTCCTTTTCCAGTTACTTTTGTCCTAACTGTGAGTGCAGGCTTCCAAAGAAACTCAAGCAGCAAATGTAGAGGGGTTAGTGTCATCAAGCAGCAGGCTCAAGGAGTAGGCATTCTGCTTTCTTTGAGAGAAGAGATGACAAACTCAGAGCATGCTGATTTCTAGCAGTGTTAACTAATGTAGAATGACTTTGTGCATTTTAATATAACTGCAAATGGCATCGGAATTCTCGCATGCCACCTCTGATACCATTCAGGAGGAAAGAACCAGAAAAATTCTGAATGGTATTCGGAACAGGATTTCATTAAATGCCTATTACCACATACACAAGTGCAATAAATCTGATAAAGGACGTAAACAAGAACATAAACTACACCCAGTTATTTGCAATGGTGCCATTAATGCTAAATCTCCTCAAGTCTGGACCCACTTTCAGAGGCTCAAATTGAGTATGTTGTATTCCAAGAGCCTGATGTTTGCTGCTACAGCCAGAAAAAGAGAGCCATTACCAGCTCCGCGTCCTTGTCTGGGCGGAAGGCCTTTGAGAGCTTTGATGTGGATACAGAATACACACTGCTCAATCTCATGTCAGTGTTCCAGTTTACTTTGCTTCTGGCTTTACATGCAACACATGTTCAGTTATTAGAGGTTTTCTGCATATTACATCACTGTAACAAGTGACCTCATGAACTTGCACCGCTAATTCAAAAGGATTAGCGACATTTGCTCGACATTTCTTTGAACTTACTTCTACTAAAGGATGGGCTGTTGAACAGAAGTACATCCTCCTGCAAAAATAATAGAAAATAGGCTTTGGTATCTGTTAAAAACATGTGTATCAGCAGGCAACCTCCTGTTACAAGAGGGAATTACTTTTCATAACGCACAGAACTTTGATCAAACCCTTATTCTCTGTTGAAATACATTGACCCCCATTGTCTTATGCAGTTCCAGTGGCTGAGCAGCTTCAGCTTCAATTACTGCAGCGTGGCTTTGATAGCTCACAGAATCAAGTAGCCACAGTAAATTATTCAGAGTTCTAGATCATAGCTAGTATTCGCACTGAACTTCAGGATTTAGGGTATTTAGCAGTTTCCAAACAAGATTTTTCTGTCTTTTAAAGAAAAATCTACCTTTAATTAGAGGATAAACAAACCATGCACAGCCTTTTTTTTGTTTTAGATTTCTAATGTGTTACTTCCCACTGTAGCAATCATTTAATATTTTGTTTTCTCGCTCAGATTTGGAAACAGAAAGCTGTGAGGAGAATGAACTGAGGGGCAGACAAAAAATCATTAAAACAGAAAGTGCAGCACAAAAACAATGTCTCTTTTTTCCCTGAAAATTGTCCCATCCTGATTGTTAAGACATTGTCTTTGCTGTAATGTCAGGAGCAGAGGTTCATAAAGAACTCAGGGTTCTTTCCTTGCCACTGTGGGCTTCAGAGCCTTGGGTTATTAAACCAGCTTTCCCAGGGATAGACAACCACAAAACACACTATAAAGGAAGTGATGCACCTGCCTCCCTTTCTCACTCCTCAGAGTGGCACATTCCAAGCTTAACCAACTTTTTTATTCCAGGCCACTCTTCTGCAAAAGAGGACAACCAGAGGGCAAAGCTGAGTCCATATAATGTATATGTTATAAAGGTAAAAAAAACCCACAGAAAATGTACCTTCACCAAGCACATGCTCTATACAATTGTTCTTGGTTTCCAGCTCTTGTTTCTTTCTCCTTCAACTGCAGAGAGGACCACTTGTCTTATCATGTGTGTACAGCCCTTAGCTCAGCTGCCAAGGACCTCCAGGCTTTACTGAAATGTAGAAGACAAATAAGATAATGGAACACACACACAGGGTCAATCTCAGCAGATCTCTAGATCAAGTATCTTCCCTGAAACAATCAGCCCTTTAAAAGAAGCATGCAGCTTTCACCTATTTGCTGAATTTTGTAACATTTGTTTTATATATAGAAAGATGGGTGGTGGTGGCGGTGTGAAAATTCACTAAGTGTCATGTCACTCCAAGAATCTGACACAAAACTATACAATATACTGTTATCCTATAAATCTAACCCAGGTTGGAAATTGGCCACTGCTGCACCATTTGAAAAACAGTCTGCATACTGTCACATATTTTAAATCTAAGGGTAACAATATCTATCAAAAGCAGATTATTCTCATATGGGGAAAACAAAATAAAGGAAAAAATAATTACAAAAACATAGCCAAATCTAAAGTTAAACCAAATCCAAATAATAATCTCCAGGCAACCATTAATTATGTGGTGTCCTCAGTCAATTGAAAAGCCACTGCTGCATCTGTGGCTTGGGGGACAGGGATGGGAGGGATGGGAGAGCTCTGTTGATCAAAAAAGCCACAATACTGAATGCAAATTTAATACTACATAGCTTATTTGAGCAGATATGACAGGCTGAGAGTGTCACTTTAGCCCCATGGCACACAGCAGTTATATCCATTGTCAAGTGCTTTCTCATCATCTACCCTGAGGTCCTGCTGGCACAAAATACCCAAGGGCAAGCTGTGTCTGAAAGAAGACAGATCCTCTGCACCGCTCACTCACCCACTGAAAGGTCATCAAACTAAAGAACATCTCCACTGAAGATGATATGGCCACTAATTTTAATGATAACACAAGAAACTATAGTGAGTGCGTGCCCTGCAATTCTGTTCAGTTCGTAAGAAATTCAAAGTTTCCATCTGCACACTATTTACTGAAACAAGCCAGCACAGCCCCCTCCCTTCCTCTTCGGCTAATAACACCAAGTACAACTCAGAGCGTGGCTGTTCCATCCATCAATAATTCACATGTAGGGCAATATCAATCTGCTGGGTGATGCTGAGCAATCTTTTTTGGGTCAGCAATGTCTGTGTCCCTTCTTCTGGGTCACAGAAACAGATCTCCTGCTAATAAAAAGTCAACATAAGTCTCTTGAACTCTATGCATACGTTAGTTTGCACACCATCCATAGCAAGAGCTGATGGTTTCCTTTTGCAGTTCAGTTTTCTAAATTCAATTTTTACCTGGATGCAATTTCCTTCAAAAACTTTCTAACAACATAAGCTTCCTAAAGAAATCTCAGTTTAAAAAGAGCAGAGGAGGACTATTAAAACTGTTAACAAACATTTCAGACTTGGATCAGATCACTGACAATCCTCAGGGGAATTTAGCACTTGAAAATGGCAGAACTTATAAGAAATAGCTGCAGAGTTTCCTGACTGGCCACATCCTCCTGAAATCTTGCTGAGTTTTGCAGCTTTTGCCTTTCTACAGTGAGATAAAAACTGACGAACACTACTGAAGGGAAAGGAGTTTGTCTTGAATGTGCTGGCACTGAAGCTATAGTTTGATAAAAAATATCAAATAAGTCCTGTAAATGATTGTGTTCCCATGAGTTTACTGGAATATGAGTTTGCCTATCACAAGATGTGACTTACTGCTTTTATCTTTCCAGATGCCAACTGGTAAGCAAATTTCCAAGTTACATGCCTGGCTGCACAAGGAAGATGGATTTTGAATCACCCACAAGTCTCAGAGCAGAGCACTCATCCCCTTCTCCACTCAGAAATGCAAATGGTGCCACATGACTTATCTGGAGAGCAGTGTTGTTTGAATTTCTAACATCAGATTAACACACTAAGAAATGCAACCACAAATACCAGCCCTGAACAGGTAAGAAAGAATATATTCAGCCTCCCAGATATTCCTTCCGAGGATACAGAAGTCAAATTACTCAAAAAGCTACTCACTGTAGACTTCTCATTGGGATCTACTTAAAATGTAAACAACCACTGGAAATTTAGTTTGTTTTTCCACTTCCTGTGTTATGCAACGTACTCAAGTTACACAAGGCTGTTTTTTCAGCTGGATCACAACGTGGTAGCACATTTGCAGACCAGTGCTGATGTTTCATTAATGATCTCCATAACAAGAAGATCATTGTTGTCTTTTATGTAAATGCTAGCTAAGTTACAATCACATTAAAATTTACTACATTCTTTTGGATGGCCCAGTATCAGAGAGCAGGTCATGCTTCCTACCAGTAAGGACACTCCAACAATGTGTAGGCTATTTTGGGTGAGTGCCTGGTGATTAAAAAAGCCACACACTTAATGAAGTCTTCCAGCAAAAGAGGAAATCTCAGTTGTTCATGTCAAAACAAGAAGAGAACTTGGTTTGTTAGGTGACATCCGAACTACCCCATATGAAAAACCCCATTTTGTGCAGCTGAAACTCTTCCCAGTCTAGGAGTCTGATCTAACAGCTGACTCAGAAGAGTTTCAAATTCTAACTTAGCCACAGACTTCAAAGCATGGCCAGGCCAATTCATTATTTCGTTTGTCATTTATCAGCCACAAACTGGAAACAGTATTTGCCTTCATTTTTCTTAACTTTTTATCTAAACTGTAAGCTCACTGGTTAGGAATCACTAACTAGTTACACTAGAAAGTGAAATAGCATCCCAGGCTGCGAGAGAGAACAAGCAGAAGACCACAGAGCACACATCAAATAAAACTGTAATTCTCAAGAGTAACATTTTAACATTTTCAATTAGACAGTGAAGCTTCATTTCACAAATGTCTCAGCAAATACATTTTCCCAAATGACAATCTTTTAGCATACTAATGAACTATTATCATATCAAGAAAAAAAAAATCGCATTTTACGTGGAGTCACAGCTTCAGGTACAAACTGGCAAGAAAATGCTGACAACACATGTAACACCCAAACACTATTCCAAGCTGAAAACAAGGTTTTCAGAACAATTTTTTTATTACAGTGTTTAGTACAAAGAGAAAATAGTTCCAAATAGAAAAACATGCACAAAAATCCACCCAATGCCCTCCTCACATGCAGACTCTGACACTCAGAAAAGCACCACTTACGCAAACTGAAGATGCTTTAGGGAAAATCCACCTCAAGACAGAATCAATAAAGTATCTGTAATAAGTAATTAAGATTTTTTTTTTTTTTTCTTTTTGAAGAAAACAACTCAAAGGAAACCACAACCTTACTAACCTTCAATACATTTTCCACAGAGATTGCCACACAGTGGGCTCCTCTTGGCTGGGTAAAGTGGGCAGCAGGGAAGCAATTCCAGAGGGATATGACACGTTCTCATCCAACACGACTCCTTCTCTCACCAACACTTGTGGTTCTCATTTGGCTTCTTCTTTTGGAAATACTGAAATTCTGGATAACTACAAACATAGCAAGGAACCAAGTATTCCAGTATCTATGTTCCCAGTTTCTGCTTGGACACATAATCACAAGCAGCCAGTCTCAAGTGCTCTTCCAAATGAACCTAACAATGCTGGCTGCCTCTGTTCATGCAGTCTTGAAAATGTTAGAAAAATGTGACTAAAAAACCCAGTAACTGAGCAGTTCAGTAAAATAGGTATATCTTACTGCAGGGAATAGTAACAGCTACATTGCATCAACGTTAAAAATACATTACAGGTCGTGTCAAACATACCAGAACATAGCTTTTCTAGGGATCTTGAACTCTGCGTAATTACTCATGTTAGAACAAAAAAAACCATTCCTGCTTCTACCACTTGCAGTCACATTTTACTAGGTCACATTTTATCCTAGAAATCCACACCAGTGCACAGCCACTGCTAGAGAGTTTGAGCAGGGATCAAGATCTGGCAGGTGCCTGAGGAGAAAGGATGCGAAAACACTGGGAAAAACATTGGTTCAAGTTGTGAAATCAGCAGGGAATACACCACTCATTTTGCACTTTTGTTCTTCTGCAAATAGATGAATGTATCTTTCCAGATTTCTTGGAGAAAGATCTAAACCCAGAGAAAGACGGCCAGGAAAGGAAGGGTTGAGAAGGTGACGTGTAACAGCAACAATAACCTGAAGGGAAAAGGCAAAGAGAGGAAAAAAGCTAAGAAGGAAAACAGATTTTGTATCATACCTAATCTACTCCAAGAATTCTACTAAAATAAAAGATTCAGTGGAATTGAGAACACAATGGTAAAATCTTCCAGGGAAACACTCCTGACATTTGCCAGGACTTTTGCAATGGCTAGAATTCCATTTTCCTCTATTTCACATGAAAAAACACCTCAACTTAGACGAAAGTATGAGTTCACTCTGCATCTCATTTGCCGTACCCCTAAACTCTGAGATATCATCTCCTAAGTTTATACACCCTACCCTGCAAAGCCCCATGTTTTAACTGTTTCTGCTAGAGCAGAAGAACATTCTTGCAGTCTGCTGCTAGCACACTCTCACCAGTTATTCCAGCAACACCACTGCAATACCAGAGCAACGAGAGTGCTGTGAGGAAACAACTCAGGCTCTAAAGAGGTCAGTTTGTGTTCAGAAAGCATATATGGCCTAGCGAAAGAAAGAAAAAAAATCTGTCATTTGTGGCCACAGAGGAAGTGCAGTTCTTGGCTAGAAGCTCTAAATTGCCAGAGCCACTGCAAGGGATTCTAGTGAAAGGAAACACATGATCCATTAGCAGCTCTTCTCTTTTCCCCTCCTCACTTCTACACTTAGATATCCATTCTGTCCTGCCACTGAATCATTACAGAGGTTTGGGCAAATCAGATGTAACCAGCTTGGTTCACAGAGGCCCTAAATTTCTGCAGCTCTTGTTCCACTCAATGCAAGATCCAAACATTTGGATTATTGGCAAATAGGGCAATTGACTGCCTTGTGCTCCAGTTCCCACATCCAGAAAGTGGGAGCAATTTACCCCCTCCCTTTCTCAGATGGGGACACCTGTTCTTCTGCAGCAGTAGAGAGGGGAGAAAGCAAGACAAGGAAACAGTCAGAGGACATATTCAGGAGTAACAGGGATGTGAATACTATTTTAGCCAGCCCGGTAATTACAAGGAAATGGCAGCAGATCTAAATCACGACTGGGTGCGAGGTGGCCCTGCCCACAAATATGACAGTCCTAGAAGGTTTTGCTCAGCAGCTCTTTTTGCTGTAACAATATTATTGCATCAAAGTGAAATATTTTGGCCTCACTCCAGTAATAGCCAAGGCAGGCAATTGTTCTGGAAAAAAAAGTTTGCTCAATGTGATGGAAGCAGCCACTGCCTCCTGGAGAGAAAATTCAGCAGAAATCTCTCTTTGTTCTGGTATTCTGGACTGAGCCTGGACTTCCCGCCCTGCTGTCAAGAAAAGGAATACTCTGCAAGCAGGGCCTTAGCAGCAGACAGTGGTTTGAATATATGTTGCCTTGGTCTGGCACATTGCCTGTTAAAACAGTTACACATTTTCTTACAGCCATAAGACCTTCTGGCTTTACTCTGAGCCAGATAAATTCACCTAAAACAAAGCACGGAGTGCAAACCAGATCTAGTCAAGAGTGCAGAGATTTTACTGCTGGAATCTACTGGGCATCTTAGAAATCCCGACACTCCAGCCTAGGAGCATTGCATAAATAATAAAAACGTTTTGATAATTAGACTGTCAAGCAGAAAACCTAACAGAACACTTGTAAGTACTCAAATGCACTTTAGGTGTATGTGCACAAGCCCTTTGGCAGCCAATACGCTGCAAAGAAAACATCAGTAGTTGCAGAAGCAGCGTGCAGACCAGACTTAGCCAGATAATGCTCCAACTAGACTCTGACTTCCTGGCTTGTCACTGACACTGTCACCCTATAAAGCAATGCTGGGCAGCAGTTAAGGAAGGGCAGTTATTCACCACTAACTCAGCAAAGGAAAAGAAATGAATGAGCTTTCCCAGGCTGCAGTAGTTCCAGATTGTCTCTCAAAGGGCTGCATCAATTACTGTCACTTATTTGTCAGCAGTGTGCAGTGATTAATTGGCGAGATCCACATTTTTGCGTGCCTTACGTCAGACACAGCTCTGTTCCCCCATCTGTTCTTACTGGTGTTAGAGACCAAAACGTTCCACACCATGGACCTTGTCAAGGCTGTATTAATGTCTCACAATGGACCCAAGCTAAAACAACTTAAAACCCTACAGATTACCTAAATGTGCTGAAAATAGAGATGTAAAGAGAAGTGACTGAAAGATTTAGTAGAACTGAAGGCTGAGATGCAAAAAAGAGCAACAGGCTACGTTTTCTTCAGCAAAATGAGAATGCCATATTGGCAGAATAAGGGAATTTGTCAGTATTAAAATATGTGGAAAAGTTTTTATCGCTATTTCAGAATAAGTAGCACTTTACAAAAACCCCCAAGATATTTACAAAGTAAGTTGTTACTTAGCAAGGACATCAAAAACAGCCTTAAATTTCTTACATCCTTACCTTCCTATTTAGCAAAGCATTTGAATGCCTCTGCCTTATTTTCTAAAAAATGTATGCAATCTATAGACTTTCACAGAAGTCCAACATGCATTTAAATCTTTCCTTGGAGTCTTAGCAAACACATACACACGTGTACGTGCTAGGCAGGGAATAAATAATTCCATACACCTTCTAGAGCACAGAACAGCAGGACAGTACGGGTAACACACAAACTTATGGTTATAACTACAATAAAGGATTAATAATCAAAATACCATTTAACATCGCTGTGATCATTTTCATGTGTAGAGATGAATGTGCTTTAAAAAAGCAGCAAACAACAAATGTTACTTCCATTCTATCCTTGACAGCCACCAGGATTCTTTTTGTCTGCATCTTGTGCTGTCACCTTTCTCAGGGCCTTATGTTCAGCCTCCAGAATCCACCTGTTTTTAGAATCCACCTCCTAAGAGCAACAAGATCCATTTCAGAGGATTCTGTGATGAACACCATTACACTAAAACAGGAATTAGGCTTGCCCTTCCACAGTCCCTGCCTTACATCCAAAGACATAAATGGTCAGTAAAGCCAAGTAATAATAGTATCAAACACAAGTATTGAAATTTTATTTCAATACATGTCACAGCATGATAACAGCATCTTCCTGGGTCCAGGAGTTGTGGTCTATGTGATCTCTGCCAAAGAAATTGCATAAATTTACTTCAATGCCCTTATCTCTCTCAGTGTTTCTATCTGTTGTTTCACTCCACCTCCACCGAGGTGACCTCTAAAGCCTGTGCTGCAATACTGCAACATCAAAATGAACACAGAAAAACCAATAAAATTACAGAGATTAGGAACCAAGTCTACATGAGGTAGCAACATGACACATCAAAGCTCAGTAACCATCCAGAAATGAATTTTCATAGACTGAATATTTTTACTACTTTCTCAAAATTAAATGGAAAAAAAATTTCCAGAACATCATGTAAAGTATTCAAATGTAAGCACAGAGGAATCCTGTTAATACAGGGGAACATTCATGCCAAAATGCAGCTGACCATGCTTCTGTGATGGCTCTAACCATGACTTCAGGATGGTTATCACAATATCAGCACTAAGTAGGACAGGCTCTGACAGCTCCTCATCCCATGCTGTTGTGCAGAACAGAACAAAACCTGCCTTGGAGGTCTGTCCTTGATCTGGGACTTATTGGTCCCAGAAGGCAGGTCCCCACTTTTGTAGTGCAGAGCTTGTCTCTGTCTCTCAGGTGCCATCAGCACCTTGGACAGTGAGAGGAAACCAGCAACTATTTCCAATTTCTGCTCAAGAATTCACTTTTCACACTTATCTTTCAATTCCTGACTTTGGCCCCATAGTGTACATTTCTCCTTCCTTGTCCTTTGACTGTTATCTTTTATAAGATATAATCTAAAGAGGCTCTCTAAAATATTTTGTGTTGACACAACGATACTGTCTGATAGGTCATTCATTTTACATTAGCTGAGTTTCTCTGTTGCACACCATGAACACTACCCACATCTTCCTCCTATTTCTCTAGCAAAATTCAAAGCTGCATTACCTTAAAAACATTAACAACATTGTGCATTACTTACTATATTCTACCTTGCAGGCTTACATACACTAATCCTCCTGGATGCATTCAGCACAGGAGTGATCCCTGGCCTCTGGCTTTAAAGCAATTTACCACTGCTGCACACACAGCAATATTTTAGATAGAAATTATAGGCGGGATTGGCAAAGTGTTTTGTTGTAGAAGGCTCTGATCTGCCTATCTCATGACCTTAGGAAAAGTTCCCAAAGCTTTGAATACATCAGCGGTATTTCGTATGCCTTGTCATCATCTTTCAATTCATGGTTCCCTGAGACAGTCGGATTTGAAGGGCAATTGTGTGACAGTAGGGGGTGAGAAATGAAAACAAATGCTTAACAAATATGGTTTAAAAACAGAACAAAAGAACTTCCCAAACCAGAAGGTAGGCAGAACGATTCTTTTAGTCAAATAAAGCATTCAGAAGAAATGCAGAAGAATCCTAGAACATGTACACCCCTTTCTGTTCTAGATAATGCAAATCAGATTTGTCACCAGATCATCACAAAGACCTGTAGTCTTCCTGGATAATATAAATCTACAGTATTTTATGCATTTAAAATCCACAAGAGGGCAGACACAGAGGTAAACTGAAGACACACATAAAGACAGCAGATCAAAAGAAGCCTCAAAACCTTGCATGGTGTTGTGAAATATATGCGGTAGGGTTTGTCTTCGTTCTGTGGTTTAAGAAGAATTTGACCATTTGATAGGGTGAACTGGATTCATAAGGCATTTAGACTCCTGATTGCCTTTACTTAAAAACATAACCTTGCCATATGGTGAAAACATGAATCCTAATAACCACATTCAGGAAATTCTTCATTTGTCCTAAACTGGCTTTGGTTCCACAGATAATTATAATGACCAAATGATTTGCCTTGTTCAGTCATTATTAAAAACTTAATTCGCATTCATAGCAACTCTTCCCCTACTGTGTACATGTTTTGATCTGTGTATGCACATGCATGCTACATATGTAAACTTTTTAACTTAAATATGCTTCTTGTGCCTACTGTAAACAGTGAACTCCATAACCACACTCTGGCACATGTATTTAATAATTTCTTCTTACGTGAGTATAAATCAACTTCCCAAAGCAAAGTTAAGCAAGTACAAGAAGAGAACAAGAAAACATTTTTCATTTTCTCAGAGGATGTATTGCCAAAATCTACAGCAGCTGTGGATTCACCTAAGGTAAGTCTGAAGTGAAACACAGACCCAAGGATTCATCTGTGATCTATTTTGCTTGGTTTCTAGAAAATATTGTTCTTTATGTCTGGGTCTTCTCAAAACATGGCAGGAGGAACACCAAGCAGAAAAAGAGATGGTGAAAGCAGTTTATCCAGCCAGGATCTGCTTTCAGAAAAAGCAAAGGCAAATGCCACAGCCACTTTGAGTGCACAGCAAATATGCAGCTCCAGATTCTTTCAGAGTAAGCGCATTCAGAAGCTGTTGTTATATTTCTGAAATACCTTTTGAAGCAAAACATTTAAGTGTTTATCCTCTATGACAGAGAGGTGAACTGTGGCTAACATGGACAACATGACAGTAGCCCATATCCTGAGCAGACATTGCCAGACTCTAATTTAGGAAACAGCAGAGTTAATCATGGGAAATTTGTAATTACAGGATTGGCTGCTGACTGGGCTTTTATATTCACAAGGGAAGTTACCAGCAATTATGAAATAAGTCTGCTAGGGAACACACGCATGTTAGGCTTTCTTAGGTTTAATAAATTTATTCACCTGACTAATAACTTGACACATGATCAGTACTATGCTCAAGAGTAACAATTTACAACCACAACTAAGGGCTCCAAAACTGACTATTAATTTTCTATTTCTGGAAAAATCTTGCCTTGTAACATTTAATACAACTCCGAAAATATAACCTTGTTCACCATCCATACTGAGCAATCACGTGGCTGGTAGCTGTTAGCCTGAAATCTAAGTAGGATGATTCTTTGTAAGACTTGTCAATTTTTTTTAAAAAAAGATAAATTAGACAATTGCAGCTGAAAGGGTAAATAATTCATAGTGCCACTGCAATATACAGCAGGAAGGTACCATTCCGGTACAAAGCAAATACACTAATTTATACCACGGAAAACCAACTTCTTTTTTTTCTTTTACTTCTGACAGGCTATTATTTAAGTTTAAAAAGAAATCCTTAAACTTGCATACCAATCAGTAGTTTATCCCTCTGACTGAGAACAGCTAATTTTTAACCCCTTTGGCACTCCTCCAGTGATTAGCTGAGTGACATCCCGTTTTGTGGTGGCTTTCTACAGAGTGATGTTTAGAACCGGGAACACAAACAAAAACAAAGTTCAAATCATTGATTTCACAGTTGTTTTCTACTCCAATTCTCATCTGAATTCTAAAGCCACATTCAAACCTTACTGCAATTGCTAGGCTGATCAAAAGTATCAAAGCAAGGAGAAGAATCACTGCTTCCAGCCATCCTTGCTGCACTGTAGAGGCGTGGGCAGAAGAATTTACAGAAGCTTTGTTTTGCAGGGTTTAGTACACCTGGCCTCATTTGCAGCTCCAACAGAACTGACCTCAGAGTCTTCTTCCACACTGAAGAGTGAAGCCCAGCCCTGTCATCCCACACAAATATTTTGGACGTGGCTGAGGAAATAGTTTAGAACAGGATAACCTCACCTGCTTGGCTTACCAACAACTGCCCTCACTGCAGAAGAAACTTTCCACTGCACTCATTTGAGAAAGACTTTTGGGTCAGGTTACTCAAAACTGCAGGATTTTCTCTCAGAAATACAGAGTGAGTTTAGAAAACAAAAATATAGCAAGTGATTTAAGAGATTTTAAGAAGGTATGTTTACATGGCTCAAGGCTGTTCAAATTGCAAGGATGAACAGGAAAGCTCAGGCCTTGGCACCCTCTGCCCAGAATAACCCAGTAATACAACATCCTTCTCCTTCTGCAAAAGCCAAACAGTAGAAAATGTCCTCTGCATAAGCTGTCAGTGTCACCTGGCAAGACTGAGCTACAAGCTAAACTCTGTGCTTAATACCAGAAGGAAAGGCAGCAACTAGCCCTGGGCAGAAACAGCAAACTCCCACGAGCACAGAAAAAGTGTGCATCTTGTAAAGATTAGTGTACTCTTAATTTAATAATTCATCCTCCTCTTCCTGCATTTTCTAGACTGAATATGATTCAATAGCTATTTTCAACCAGGATTTTATTATTCTAAGTTTTTAATGATTTTGTTCTAAGTGATAAAGGAAGAAAACAAAGTGAGATCTGTAATCACATGTTTTTTCTTCCATGCCCAAAGGGCTTTTATTATTTCATCTCAGCAGATTCAATCCCCACTTTACCTACTACAAAACTGAACAAATTGCATACAGATGTAGAAGCTAATGTAGAGACCAAACCTTCTGAGTGTTATCACAGTATAACTGACCCATGTTAAAAAGTCAGAATATGCCAGACAAAAGGACTTGAATGCTTGAAAACATTTAGAACAAGATGTCGTTTTGTTAAATGACTTTGGTGCCTCTTGTCTTGAAAAGTGGATTTATGAACTACCTTGGATTTGGCAGATCAAGGTTGTTAAAGAATATTTTAAAGTCTGAGACGTGACACAGAGAATGATCACAGTATTAGTACCAAAGAGTTAACCTGGCTAATGCTGCAGTGGAGGTCTCTACTCCAGCAGCAATGTTACCTGTTGTAGTTTTGTTTGAACAGCTGGTAAACTGGAAATGAACTTGTGGATTTAAGGGCTTACAGTCTTTTCCCTGTAGGAGGATAACCAACAAAACCCCTGAAACCACAAACCCAAAACAACTTTTATTATGGGTTCCTTTTTGCTGAATGCCCTTCTCAAAGAAAAACAGAAATGAAAACAAACTCTCTTCAATTATTGTTCAGCCAAGAACATGTTGCTTCACCATGCAACAATGGAATGAGAAAATTGACAACCAGTTATTCCCAGTTCACTATGTGCTATATCTGCCTGGTGCTGCTGCTGTACAAACATGCCTAGAGACACTTCCATTACTTCAGGGGTTTTAGAGCTAAAGGAATGAACACATGATCAATGATATTTGAAGTACAGCTGATCATATCTGTTTGTGATGTATACACAACCAACATAACTTAATCATAAAAGGTTACAGTTTTGTGTCATTGCTCTAAATTTTTTTTGAACAAAAGAAATATCAAATTTAAACTGGGACATTTTCTGGTTGTATTTGCACAGAATCAGGTTCCTGCTTATCAGGACATCCTGCTAGCGAAAACCTAGACAATGGAATCAAATTCCAAAATTTAGTTAGACTCTACTGATATCCAGGAGCACCCACTGACTCAGGCTTCAGAGCCCTATGGAACTGTGACCTCACCTTTCCATTCTAGCCTTTTATATAGCTGACCTGTACAACAGTTTATGCATATCCATGCATTCCTTTTTGTGAAAGCCTTGTGGGATCACGCCACTTCAAAAACTTAGCTGGCAACTCTTTCTTTTCTCTTTCTTAAAATGAATAATAATGCCTAAGTCCAAGTGCCCTTGGCTTAGTTGTTGGAAAGACCTCATGGTCTTACACAGTAACACCAGGAGTCAAACACTAAGTGGCTTTGTTTTTCTTTCTCCATCTTACTATCTAGATTTTTTGGAGGTGGCCAGGCCCAGGACACGCGCAGTGATGGAGATCCAGGAATATTTTCCTGCCTACCTCAGCTGGAGTCCATGGAGACAAATGGACCATCAAGCCTCTCCTGCACTTGAGACATGGGCAGGTGTTTCCCCCTCATTTCCCTTGTCACCGGAGGGTGATGACAGCTCGGGTATCATGCCCAGCTCTGATCCCACTCTGCTGCTGTAATGTGAGAGGCAGCTGATGTTAGCAAACTCAAGACATGCTACTTGAGCATAACAAACAGCGTTCAGGGAAAGTGAGCAGCAAACGCTTTGCAAACACTGAGCTTTGCCAGTTCACTGTCTGCCCCTGCTCACAGCATAGCACAGAGTCATAACAGCTTACAAAGAGAAGGGGACAGGAGATAAAGTAGACTAAATAGGCAATAACTATTAAATAAAAGACGGGCTATCTCAGGTTGAAATGTTCAATGAATAATTTCCCAGGTCAAGGAAACTTTATCAGTGACAACTTTTCAGCTGTGACTTAAATTACTTCAATTTCCCCCATTTTCTTGATGTACAGAATGTACACGAGACAAAAATCAGCTGCCAGAATTCAAGCGTGTGCAAGAATACAGCCTTACAGCTGTAACTGCTATAGTATTCTGAGCTCACACTTGCCTAAAAAACCCAAATAAGCAGATCTCAAATCTCACTGTGAAAAGAATCCCAATACTTCCCAGTGAGTACGTAACTGAACTGAAAACATTCTACTGTACCCTGATCACACACTGCCAGCAGCACGCTGAGCTCCTTCACTCAAAGTGATGCTTCAGAGGGACTGTTATGCTACCTTTTAAACTGAAAAATTAAAATAAATACATAGTCAGATGTCTTGGAAGAATAACAGCATTGGTACTTAATGACTAAAATGCAGAGCATTAAAGGCTGCAATCCAAAACAACATAAAATGCCCAGCACACATTAACTTACACTATTCCCTCCTTTATCTGATTTCTACTTAGGACTTGATAGTTTAAATTAAAGAACGCACGAAATCCTTCACAGTCACACAGACAAATCAGAATTCTAGCATTGAAAATGAAAGGATATTTAGCATCTTAACGATTTGTATCACCTTTAGGCCACACAGCTATCAGAATGAAAAGCAAAAGGAACTAGTGAGTGTGCTGCTGTTCCTAACATCAGAGATGGTGTTCTCTCCAAGAGGGGACAATTGTAACGGAAAAATTAGGAGAACAAATGGAATGATGTCTGCAGAAAATTATAGAACATGGGGAAAAAATCACAACCTTCTAAAATTGCAGTGACTACACATTATATCAGGAATATCTCTAGATTTTCACGTTATTCTGCAAGGCATAACTTACTACAGAAAAGCCAGTATTTTAATAAAAGGTAATTAATGGACAAACATTCAAACACAACACTAAAAAATTTACCATTACCTTTAGAGCAATAGGTTTCAATTTTTGACTTCTCAAAATCAGGTGAGGGGAACATTCTCTATTTTTTCCAGGTAATACCAAGTGGAACACTGTCAATGGAAATTTTTACTCAAAGAAGAAGGGTTTGCTGGATTGCTTTTTTTTCCTGTTTGTTTTGGTTTGTGCCTTTTTTTTCTTTAAGAAAGCTATGATCAAATAAAAATATGTAGCATACTGCTAAGTCTGCCTCGCATATAAAATCAATTACACAGTTCGTGAATCCAGTAATGTGAAACATATTACCTCTGACTGGGAGAAATTCAGGCCCTCACGGAAAGAACAGGACAGTTCTTGCTGTGGAAACACCTGGAGCTGGTGAGCCAGGTGCTGGCTCTGTAGAAGCTCAGGTCTGAAGCCACTGTAGCCCAAAGGGAAAGTTCCTGGAGGACAAGATGGAAGAGATTCTTACCTGGAGCTGGGCTTCAACCTCCTGCACCTACTTCTTGTGTTTCCCAGGAAGGCCTGAATTCCCACATTGATCCTGTCAATCCCTGGTTCTGTTGACACCACTAACAAGATCAAAGCTTCAGCTGCTTAACTGCTGCTGCTGATTAAGTATGGCATGATTAATCTTTATATGCTGTAGTTTACCTAGAAATAATTTTTAAAAAAAGGACATTCTGCTCTCTAGTTATTGACTTTCACAACTAGGCATTCTTCTCAAAAGCAGATATTAACCCTAAACATGTAGCAACTTTGCAGTACAGATTTCTGGCAAAAATCCAATGCAAAACATGTCAATATGTTAAATTATCCTCTTTTTTCTCCCCAAAAGGATTTTCTTCTTTGTATTTTAACAGACTTGTCCCTCCAAACCTCCTTAGAAAACCTTCACTTTTGGTTTGTGTGTTTGGTTTGTTTGGTGTTTTTTTTTTTTGTTTGTTTTGTTTTTTTTTGGGAGGGGGGGTTTTTTTCTGGTGTTTTATTTTCCTTCTGCTGTTCTTCGTGCCTGAGTTTGTACTGACCAAATGGAAGAAAGAAAAAAACAAAAGGCTGAAAAACAAAGAATTGTAATCTTGGTTTTTCTATCACTAAATCTTGATTTCACTGATGTCAAAAAGGCAAACAGCAACAATAACAACAAAGTCACCCACCCCAGACGCGTCAAAAAATTCACCAACCTAATTCTCCTTGGAGATAATTAAGAACATATATCTAAAAAACCATTACAGAACTTAGTATATGATACTGATTGCTTTTGCTAACTGAACACTTAAAATTATAATACTTTTTGTAGTTACTATCTGTAAATTAAAGTTTTCAGGACCTAAAAATAAACTGTTCTGATAAATTGTAACAAAATCTCTACGGATTTTGTTACAAAGGAGAGGAACTATTCTCTACTCAACTTGATAATGCCTATTTCTACTACATTTTCTTACACATAGAATATACTTGATTTAAATGAACAAATGATTTGTGGAATGGAACTGGCAAAGTCTCCAAGTTACACCTACCTCTCAGGAAGCAAATAGGGCGTGAAGGCTTAGGACGCTTTTACACATAGGAGGTTGTCACAAACAAGAGAATTATTCATAATTACACTTCTCCAAAATCTGCAGGAACCCTATATAGATGTCCCAGTTCATTGTGCAAAACACTGACAGGTCCAAAATGAATCTGAACAGTTTGCTAATGCCAGAGCCTTAATATTAACTGCTGATAACTCAGGAATTCCACATGCAATCACCCTCTGAAGTTACAGTTTTACTGTCCTTGTAGATAAGAATTTCTTGGTTATCTGGCTGTACAAGAGGGCCTGTGGGAACTCTTTTGAAGAGTCTGCTGCAGCAAACAACTCACTCGGATAACAAGAAGAATTTGATTGTTACTTGGTTTTAAAGCAGTATTTTTCCCAGTGTTCATGAACAGAATTAAGAAAAAAAAGAAAAAGGCAGTTAAGTGGGATGAAGAAATCCAGGGTGTCTGATTCAGCAGGAAGAAACACTGTGGGAACCAGCTATTCACCAGGAAATCAAATACATGTAAACTCAACTCTAGCTGCTGCTCAAGCCACTCTGTTCAGATGTCTTTCCACTTGCCTTGCCAGCCACAGTGATGATGCAGAATACAGCACTTAAAACTAAATTGCTCAAAATTTTTGCTTCAGTCTTGTTTCATGTAACCAGAAGAAATAAATCCTCCTCAATCTCATACAGGAATACTGAACGTTGACAGATTTCCACAGTTCTCTACCCACACATTTTGGCATCTCAAGAATCAACTCAAGTTAATGAGTTTCATACAGTAATGAGAAAGCTGCAAATAAAATGAGACAAAATGCAACAACAAAATGCAGAATTATTATATGAATAAAACAAGCCTGGATACAATCAGCAGTCAATTAGAATGACAAATTCTGTGTGGTTTCAAATTAAATAATTTTAATGGAGCCTTGTAGGTTAGATACAGAAATACAGTTGCAGACAGCCAAGAGTTCAGTTGCAAGTGTCCAGGATTTCCAGGCACTGCTACTAATATCTAAGTTTCTAAAAATGTAATTAACAAAGAGAAGTTTGCTTAAAGCTTTTCTTTTAAATGAGGATACAATTTTTCTGAAGTTCTTGTATCTTCCACTTCTTATTTTCAAGCTGTTTTACACTAGGTGAATGTCTTTGGGTTTTTTCCTACTAGCATATTTTCAACAGAAGTGGGAAAAATAACACGTGAAGGCATTACAGTTGTTTCTCCTGACTGCTTACTGGCCAGGTGGAAAGTCTGGAGCTTGTACACGTACTTTGGATCCACTCTTCTCACAGAGGCCGTATTTAGCTGTCAGTTTCTCCATGGACATTTTCCATGTGCACTTTGAGGTAGTCATTTCTTGTAAACTTCTTGTGGCAAAGCTGGCACTCTGCCATGGGGCGGTTGGGGTTGTGAGTCAGCTTGTGTCGGATCAGCATCTTCTTCAGGCTGAAGGACAGGTCGCAAACCTGAGGCAGTGAGGACAAGACAAAGACAAATGAAGCATTGAAATTTCAAGCATGTATAGCACTCCTTATGTTACATCACTGAGGCCACAGCCACACATACCTGCAGTACTGAATAAATGAGCTGGTCTTTGGAAGAATAACTCCTTCAGAGAGCACCTAATAGATCTTTACTCTGCCTGGTATCTTTCAATGTCGCACATTAGCAATGGTACCACAGGCACAAGGATGCTGTCTGTCTAAAAAAGACCCAATCTTCAAAATACCAACATTGAGGTGTCCTGGTAATGTTGTGTTGGTTTGTTCAGGTTTTTTTTAAGCTATTGTTTTATCTGGGATGCAGCAAAAATTATGACAAAACATCACAAGCATCCATCAGTTCAAATGAAATATTTCCTTCCTGACCTCCAGAATGACACCTGCAGGTTCCAAAAGAATCAGTTCCAATTGCTCAGTTACAAGGAGGGAGGAGTGAGAATAAAGAGATTCTGAAAGAATGCAAGAATGCATGAATACATGCAAGGTTAATTATTAATATAAAGGAAACCTCATTGTTCCGGCCTTTCTCTGCCTGGCCAAGAAAATGGAAGACATCTGGCAAATGAAGGTGCAATTCCTTTGCTTTATTATCTGGTGTGCTGCTTCCTTTCCTCCACTGTACTCCAAGCAGTCCAGTTCATTCTTCCATTTGAATAAATGGATGGAGGCATGAGGGACTCTGCCAAGCTAAAGCCATTGCTTTATAAAAATCCCTGTACTGAAGTTAAAATGAGAAACATGAAAGGTTAAGAACAAGTTCAGCAAAGAAAAGTTAGAATTAAAAGTTAAGGCAAGACACCAACTCAACGGAAACTCTGCAGTTATATTGTCACATTCACCTACCATGCAAGGAAATATTGTAACATGAATTTCACAAGGAAATGAAGAAAAAAAGTAAAGGAAGCAGCTGCTGATTTGACAAATGAAATAGGCAAGAGTCATACAATTAAACAAGAATGAACATCCATAGGCTTGCACTCTTAAAATTCCATGTTCATTCCAGACAGTATCTCTTTCATGCAGAAAAAAACTGAAGGAACCCAGGACAATCCCTCCTTAGAAAAACGAAGCTTTAAATTCATATTGGTATCAAACTACTGCAAATGCTGAATGATGACTGATTCCTTTCGAAACCACGACAACAAGAGCTGACTATCCAAGTAGATCATCTTGACCTACAGCATATGTATTTTATGCCAATTAAGGCAAAATCATATAATGGCCATAAAATGGAAATGGCCAGAGGCAAGTTTTGTACCCAAAATAATTTCTCCCCACACTGTGTGTGCTGCTGCAATAGAACATTTTTAACTTTATGACCTGATGTAATGCTGAGGACCTTCACACAGCAACTGTAGCTCTCCAGCTTTTCCCTCACTGAATAATCACGTCTTTGAGACCCAAGCAACAGCCCCCCTCTTGTTACTGACAGTGAACCTCAATTACAGCACCCATGGGACAGCTCTTAGCACTGCTTTTACCAAACACCAGTTTCTGTTTCTCCTCCACAGAGCACATAAAGGGAACCCATAACATTTATCTAATCACAGCCACATATCCCAGCGTGCTGGAAGTGTCACACACTTGTAAATACTCTGTGTTTCTTGAGAGCCAGGAAGCCAATCAGGGATATACACACATACGAGATACGTGCGTGTTCTGTGTATCTTACACACACCATTTCCCAAAATAAACAGCTTATAACACAGCCTCAAAGTACATTTTTTCATTTATACTGCTCATTAACTAATAGAATGTGTCATTCTGTTCCTCCAAGGCTCTGGCATGTGGTGCTACCTTCCTTCTTCAAAAAGAACATGGAATGCACAGGATTATCAAAGACATGGCACATCCTGTGCTGTGCTTATACAGAAAAGTTTTGGGGATTTTTTTTTAAGAGTTTGCTTCGTATATCAGTTTTGTAAGCAAGACTGATATTTTATGGATTTACAACCACTCTTGCTAATGTGCACTTGAGCTCTAATCAATCTCTATAAAATGATCGAAGTTTTGGTCAAGTAGGGAGGATGGAGAAGATTGACATTTGAAAGTAAGTGTAAGGTCAACTAGAGGCAGAGTGGAAGGAAATACTGTACTGGAAAGAAACCAGGACAGGCAGTACTTGACCTTTCTGGCCCCCCAAAATAATTTATTGTCTCTGAGAAACTGAAGTTCAATTGGCCTTCCAGTAAAAAACAGGCCGGTCTGGAGAAGACAGACATCTAATTTACTATGAAAAATTACATTTCTATTTCCATATTTCAGTTATTTTCACTTTCCTAGATGACATGTACTAGAATTGCCATCTTAAAACAGTAATATTCAATTTCCACTATTATCCGTGGGATGTGAGAGCTTTGAGACATTAAGGTCTGAAAATGTTTTTGCTGACTGATAAGACACAGGAATAGACATATAAATAAACTGCAGCACCTTCCTCAAACAGAGTACAAGGATTAGTTTCACATATAACTCAATCCTGCACTGTAATGACTGTTCCATGTGCCTGACAGAGAGGAGAATGAGACAGGAAGAGAAGACATGACTTTTATTTCTGATTCTGGAAAAAACCCCAAACTAATTAAAGCAAAAATACAGACTAAAAGAATACTAAAAGATTTGGTATGTGGTACTCCAGAGATGAGAACTTCTGGAAGTTGTTGCCATAAATTATCACTCAAGTCATTATAAGAAAACAATGAGAGCACCTACAGCTATCTTGAGCAGAATAAAAAATTGTAGGTGAAAATATTTGAGTGTAAAAAGGAAATTTAGTATCGTGTAGCCCACAATAAATGTCCCCCATAGGGACATTTTTCTGTAATTGTCCACTACTGGTTTTCCTGTAACTTCTGCTAAAACATCTGGAATCATGCAATGTGCAATACAGCTCTGGAGGAATGGTCTGCTCCAGATGACATTTACTGTGTCCCCAGAATGTGCAGAACAGGAGCCCAGGTGAAATAAGGAGTAACGATTGAAAACATCAATTTTAACCCCCTCCGAGTGTGCATTAAGCAACAGACCACGGTGGGCACCTGGGTGACTGAGGAGTGCAGGAATGAACAGTGGAGGCAACTGCTGTTATGTCCAAACCCCAAAAGGTCAGCAGTCTCTGCAGTGTGCAGTCAGCAAAATGCTCCTTCTGAAGAGTAATTTTGGTGAAACAAGGCAGAAACTTGAAGTACGAAAAATATCTCCAGTAACAGAAGGCTCCCAAAAATTCTCAGAGAAGGACTAGGACTAGACACAGATTACAGCTGTTGCTAGAAATGCTATGGTTTCGGAAAGTACAGCTCTATTTAGTTCATGAGGAAAACTGAAGGAAAAGCTGAAACAGGGAGGTATGTTTTCATACAGCTCCTATTTTTAATTAAAGCAAGGAAAAAGGATGAAATAGAACCACCATACCAAGCCAGTCTGCAAAAGCACACTGTGAATCCAAGAGCAGTGAATCTTGGATCCACAGTGTGGGAAAAACTGCATTTACACTGCAAGCTGGCCAAGAGCTGATAAACAGTATAGCAATCTGAAAGCTGAAAAAGTTATTGACAATGATTTGGAGTTAGAGAAATCCTCAAGGTACTATCCAGAGTCAGGCTGAGATTATCCCAAAAGCACACAGCAAATCTCCTAACTTGTAGACATCAGCAAAATATCTTAGCTAAACTTTTTCATGAAATTAATATATTTTATTCTCAATGAAATGACATCAGATCATTCATTAAAAACCAGAACAGTTAACAGACCCTTGAAACTTTCCTGCCAAGCTGTTATTCTAATTTTGCATCTAAGTATATAGATTTCTGAGCGAATTTACAGCTGCTCAGACTGAGCTATCTAGGATATAACTGAGAGCTGGCAGTCCTCTTGTGACTGCCTCATGAAGAGTCAGTATCACAAAACAAAACACCTACACAAATTCTACACCCATTCTGATGCCTTTCCCTAAATCCTTGAGCAGCAATTTTGGCATTTGATAGTTCTGGAAGACATTATTCCCCAACAGTTTCTGCACATTCAGCCTTCCCACCTACCTCCCAAAAGCTGAGAGATGTTGTATACAAAGGGGGTAGGCTACATGAAAGGTACCCGACAGTGATCTATGAACTGTCACAGGATATGATGCATTTCAGTGCTGCGAGCGTGCGCAGCATCCCAGATTTCCTCACCGAACAACAAAAAGAGGCTGCAGCAGATGCTGAAAATACCAGACTAGATTTCACTCGAAACAGGCAATTCTGAATTCATAGTCATGTCATTCAACATCAGAAGCATTCGGATTCCATGTAATAAATGAAATCCCTTTTCCTACACAAGCTAATCTCCAACTATTAACCTGTCATGCAATTCTACAGGAACCCAACCAGCACAAATTTGTAAATGGTAACATCCAAATTGCACTACTAATGGTGAAAATAACTCTTATGGGATCCAAAACCATAAAATGAAGGGGTGTGCAAGGCCCTTGGCAAGCAAAGAGGGTACATAAAATTCCCTGAATGGCCTTTCATTCCTTGGGCAATTCAAGCCCATGTGAAGTGTAACTATGCCATAACCAATAGGTGCAAGGCCACAATATCACTGCAATTAAACCCTGCTGCTGCACTGAGGTTGAGAAGACAAAAGGAAAGGAGGAGAGGAACTCACATCACACTGGAAGGGCTTCTCCCCGGTGTGGGTCCTCATGTGCTCGTCCAGGCCTCGCTTCTGACTGAAAGCCTTGTTACACTCCGAGCACTGGTACGGCTTTTCCTGCATAGAATGACAACAGCGAGTGAAAGTGAGTCAACACAGAGCCCAGGTCATTAAAAGAGTGGAATTCCATGCTGGATGGTGCAAGTTTTATATTCTCTCCAAGGGATTACAGTCAGTGAAAACAACAGAAAACGACTTTCAAATGATTAAGTGAAAGCTGGGAAAGCTGTGGCCTGACAGTTTCCACTTCAGCACCCACTTATGAATTAATTATCTGTCCCAGTCTTTCAAACCCAGCCATTTGGGGAGTCTGCTTTTTGTCACGTGAAAGGTACAGAAACATAAAATTCCAGTGTACTTCCCTTTATCCTCCACAAATGCTTAACGCATACAGACAAGTAAGATTATCTACAAAAACTTCAGGTTTGTTTGGAGGTTTCCAAGCAGGGGAAGAGGTGAGGGGACGAAGAGAAGGTACAAGGAAAGCTTGTGGTAGCAGAAAAACTTATTTTGAAAAGTGGTGACAGAAGGTTAATCACATATTCATTGCAGAATCTCAAAAGAAGTGCAGATGGCAACCAAGCCATCTGTATTTTTATTAGAACTATTTGTTAGCAGCTACTATAACACACGATGTTAGAAAAGCTGCAATCTCACTGACCTCAAACAAATAATTAGAGATACATAAGGAAACCCACTTATGTAAAGACTTTTTCTTTGAAGTTCTTCCTTCATATAGAAATTTATATAGATGTAATTCTTTCTTGATTCAACTAAAGTTACAAAAGAACTGTATAGAAATCAACAATTAAATAAATCAATTAAATGTAAGAATTAGCATTATGGCACTGCACATGGCCTCATTAAAATTTTCATGTTCTAGAGGCACCCTTATTTTTAAATCAACTACAGTTCTTTCACTCTCCTTCTACTTTTTTCTGTGGTCTCTAATTCTGTACTGCTTAAGTTCTGAAGAAGGGTATTTAAAGAAAAGTAAATACTTTCTACTAAATTAAATTGACAACAATGACTATAAATAAGTAGGCCAAAAAAAAGCTAGATCTATGAATTAACAAATAATAGGCAGTAAACAAGTTCTTTTGGGAGATGATGTGGGATCCAAGGATAAGTGAGATGGAACAACTCAGGCATCAAAGCAACAAAGAGAATAGGCTCTCTGGTTATTGAATTCCTACTCTCTGGGAATCATCAGGTCTCCATATACTGCTGAATCCTGCCAGGGTTCACCAGCATTAACCATACACCTAACACAGTGCACTATCAATTAGTGCTGGGTATGTCCCAGTCTCTCTCTTTAGGGCAGCTCTTTGCAGGTCCAGACACTTCAGAGGGGGTGAAAGCAGGGTTGTTTCATTTTGGAGTCTCCTCCAATCAAGTTTCCTAGAAAAAGCAATGTTATTTCCATGATTCTTCAGTAGACAGGAAAACATAACAAATTACCTAAAAAAGATCTGAACCAATCTGTGAAAAAACAAAATTATCATCATCCAGACCAAAAAGTTCATGTCAAAGGGAGCTTTGCTGCCCTGACTAAAGACTTCATGGAGTAGGGTCTGCATTTTTAAGGGAAATGTATGAATAAGCCATATGCAAAGCAGGTTTCTGCAACAACCCCTCAATTGGTTTTGCATTGTGGTTAACACAAACCACATTTCTGCGAGTTGTCCAAAGGCAGCCTTTCTGTGTGGAGGTTGTTCCCCAGAAAGTGCAAAGTGAAGTATACGATGTGCACATCTTAAACACCTACGAAAGCATTCACTACTGCAAACTGCACCAGGTGTACTCGCTCCCTTTTTATTATCTCGGTCTTCAGCTATCGGAAGAATTGACTTGATAATGACCAGGTTAATCATTTCAGTGCTAAATGGATTTCAGGATTCCTTTTTGGACAAAGAGCCATTTTAAACTCTAAGAAGATGGAGTCACAAACCTGGGCTGGATTTTCTTCCCACAGGCTATGTTTGGCTATTTGTATTATTCTCTGTGGCAAAAAAGGGTCTATCTAACATCCCCTTGGCATTTGTATTGAAATTCACATATGTAGTGCATGAAACACATCCAAAGCTGTCTTTGATCTAATTTTAGATCCCTTCCATCTGTATATTCCAGTGACTTCAGCAGACACAACTCTGATTCACACCAGCCTCCTCTCCCCTGAGTGAAGCTGCCCTCCATTCACATCTGTGTCTGTTTCAGGAAAATCAGTAGTGCTGTCCAGAGCAAAAATTGGCCCTTGATTTATCTCCAGAGAAAAAGACTTTTTTGTTGTTGTTGTTGGTTTTGAAGAAGACCTCATCCTCACAGACCAATTTCTTCAAAACAAAACATTCTGTGCTTTTCTTTTTCTCTCTCCTCCTTCTCCCACTTGTGTCAAATTTCCATTGCACAATGCTTGGAGAAAGCAACACTTGTAACATGGAAAATATGATGTTTGCTTGGCATAACCATCACTGCTTTAAATGCAAGCAGAGGAAAAAAAAAAGGATAAAAAACCATGGCAACAGGTCTGAAAAAGTTAATGCCACCACAAAAGGACAAAAGGGGCCAACATTGAGGTGAGAAAAAAGCTGGACAGATTTAAAACATCAAGCAAAGGGAAAAACCTGCTAACTGTCAACAAAACAGGAGCTCACCAGGAAGATCATCCAAGTCTGACTTCAGAGGAGTTAGCAAGTGCTGGTACTATAAATCTGCCCTTTGTTGAAGAAGCATCTGCCAGGCCATGGGCTATGGCGGCAGCCAAGCTGAAGGACTACATGTGTTTTCTTTTATTGATGACCTAAATGAGGAAGGGAGCAGGGAGAGCGAGAGGGACAGGATGTGGCTGATACTGCGGTGATTTAATATCACCGTTTTAAGCATGCCAGGTATGAACAGAAATATGCAAATCAGGATTTACAACCTTCCTGCCTCTGAACAAGGAAAGACCAAGCAGAGCCCAATGGTACTCTGGAAGGTGTAAGCCTGGCACACTAACTCAAAAGCTCCCATCTCTGATGGGTTTCACCATTAAAACTGGGAGAAACTCAACATTTTAACAACTACGTCAAATAAAAAAGTGCCTGCAGTCCACACTCCTCTGTCTGAGGATAGCTGAATCACAAATCATGCCTTGGAGTCTAAGCAAGTTGTGCTTTGCATTAGAAAGACCTCACTCAGAACATGACAAATCTCAAGGCCATTTGATGGCACCTTCCACAGCTCGACAGAAAGTGCGCAAGTACAGTAGATGGAAATACTTAAATACAGAATATTTGAACTGCTAGCTGCTGCTGCAGTTGACTGTATGTCCCTTAAGAAATATAAATACATTAAGTACACTAACTTAGCACTTGTGCACGTGGTTGTTTCTGTAAACCCGGTAACATGGGTTACACAGGTGAAACGTGAATGACTTTGGTAGGAGTGCCTCCAACTTGCTTTCTAAATCTGAATTTAGAATTATTACATGAGCTCCATGGTTACAGCAAGACAAACATAATTTAAACACTATTATTACCAAATAAATCATAGCTCAAGATTAAAACAGGAGTTAAGAACATACCTATCAACTTGATGGATCTGTATTTTCAACATGCTGAAAACTGAACTTTGAGAGAAGTTTAGAAAAAAAAGGAAAAGCATATGATGTCTCATATTACTTGTAAACATATACACTTGTGACATGAACGTGAAAACTGACAGACTTGAATAATGGTGATGTTACACGACACAAAAGAAATTCTTTAAAAAATATTCTCTCTTTTCATTATTCTAAAATAAAGCTTTCCTTTAGGAGTAGCTTCATAATGCCTACTCTTGAGATATAGATACAGTAACACTATCTGCTTTCAAATTGCTTTTTACAAGGAAGTTTTGGAAATATCAGTATTACTCTTAATAAATAACATTTGCAGCTACATGTACTTGCATTATCACCCAAACAGAGGGTTAATAAAAACACTGTTTTGGAAAGAAAAAAAAAAAATCAGGAAAATGGAAAAATCTGGCCTCGAATGAACAAACATGACCAGCGAGATAACGTTAAAAATATACCAGTCATGCTTGCACCTACCAGGAGCTCATTACTCTCAAACAGAAATCTGGAAATCCTACAGCTTTGCCAATCTGAAAATGCAGGAAATCTGCTTACACTTAAAACCGCAGATAGCCCAAGTTAATGGAGTCCAGTTTTGTATCTAAGCATGAAAAATGTGCAAGAACTTACAAGATGCTCTCTTTAGTAACTGGAAAGTTTCTGCAAGTTACAGCAAGTGGCTGACCCAGAGACAGAGGCCTACTTAAATTACTAACATAACATAGACACAGGCAGACAAAGGGTGATGAGAATTTACAACTCTACAGAAGTGGTAGGGATTTGAAACTTATAACATTAAACCTCAATTAAAAATCACTTTACAAGTACATGCTTCCTCTGTTGAAAAGTAAAACCCTTTAAAAAAAAATTTCCCAACAATTAGAGCAGGCCAAGAAACTTTCCTGTTAAAACAACTGTGAAATAATTTTGGCAGATTTAAACAAAAACGTGACTTTTATGAGAAATGACTAATGTTTTTGTTAGAACAGATCTCAATTAATTCAGTTTTAGGAGCATTAAAAAAATAATCTTTTTTGCAATAAAATTTGTAATTAAAACAAAAGCATGCATCTTCTCTGACATGCCTGCCAGAAAAAAAAAAAAAAGTGCATTTCTTAAAAAGATGCAGTATATGCAATTAACTGGGCTTTACCATATCATTAACTTCCCATTTTCTATGGCAGTCCTGCCTATTTGCTACCCATAATCTGAAAATTCTTATTTCTTTGTGGTTCTTTGAGCTGCTGAGGTAATTTCTGCCCCTAAAATTTAATGAAGGAGGGTTTATTTAATCAGCCATGATGAAAATTCAATGGATGTTCACCTGCTCCTGGAAAAAGAATAGTGTCGATATAGAAAAAGTACATTTTCACTCCACAAGGAAGGAAGGTTCATCAGTCAATATTATGTGAAAAAGTGTGAAAATATAGCACAAGTGGGATTCAAACCTTCCACATTCTGAGTGCAAACACAGATTCCAGAGGCAAGGAAACCACAGCCCTGGCAAAGTCATCATCCTCAGGCACATGTTTGGGAACTCACTCCTATCTCACCAACAGGGAAATACAGACAAAATTCAATATGGAAAAAATCCTCCAAATTCAATCAACACATCATATTATTTCATTACTCACTGTCATGTGCACAGAAATCTATATCCAGTACAAAAAGTAATTTTTTTTTTTTGACAGTAGCCTTCTATGGTGCTTCTAGAACACGTGACCCTTTCTCAAACTTTAAAGCCCAAATATTTCCTGGGAAACATAGAAGTGAAATCATGTCAATATTGTCCTTGCATAATTTCTCATTTACTATTATTTTAATATTCTTTTGGGTTAAAAGAAAAGGGGCAGTGTAAAGTTATAAATGAGTGCCTTGGAAAGCCGGTTTAACTCAGGACCTCTTTTTGTACTGTCCCAGTAATGAGCTCAAACACGGACGGGAAGGATCCTCTACAAGAGACTGCCTCACTTCCATACTTACCATGATTTATCCCTATTCCCATGAAATTCATAAATAAAATTCGAAATTAACTCCAGGTTGGCTAATTTCCACACACACTGTGGTTTTAAATGTATTTAAATATTAATGTGTTTTAAAATAGTAGGCATTTATGCATGAAACAAAAATGATACACTGAAATGTACACTTTTTAAATTACCTCAGAAATGTACCATTTGAGCACAGGCTGGCAGCTTCCACCCACTGGAAATCAGATTTTTAAACAAGCTATAAAAATTAAATATACCCATTATATGTAAATATGAAAGATTTAAATCAAGTGGTGAAAAGCCTTGTTCAAATAGCTTCAACTCTTTCTGTTTTCCATCACTGAAATCAACTGTAATAAAATCACCATTCTCAGAAGTACTGAAAACATCAATTTAACATGACAATAACTCTGGGCACCTATCAATGGCCGTATTTTCAAACATTAGCAATTCTATTGCTGTAACATACCATAATTTTTCCACATGTTTAAGTTCAAATGATGTAACGTTAAGTCAGGCACTGAATAAAGCCTCAGGAAAGAGCTGAAGTTTGCTGCAGTGTGAGGGTTGGAAGTGTGCATGTACTCCCTCAAAGCTGATAGGGTCTGTAAATTCATTTCATCAACAACTTCAATGAGTTCCTCATTTATGTTTTCCTAGGCTGTTGTATTTCTCCTTAAGGAAAAAAAGCCCAAACCCATCAAACCATAAACCAAACACATTTACTTTCATAGAAACAAATCAGTACTCAGGTGACATTTTAATGTCAGGTGGGTGGTGTTTTCTCCCCCTGCCCTGGCCAGCAGGGGTTTGGCCTTACCTTCTCTGTTTACTCCAGAGCTGGAGCTGACACCTGTGGCCACCCAGGCGGTGCTCACTTTAGCAGCTGCCAGACCTTAATCAACTTTCTACAATGATTTTTCCAGCAGCCTTCCCCGATCCCCAGCATCAGGTTCGGCATTTAAGCTCACTGGTAAAATACATGGAGATTAAATCTCTGCTGTCCTTGGTGAATGTCACAGTATTACTTTTAAGCTACTTCACAAACTTTCTGGCCAAAAGACCAGATTCTTCTTTCAAGATATTTATGAGAATAGCCCTTACATGAGGGTGCTGATTGTGTTTATTTCCACATTGCTAGGCTCAGCTGATACAAAAATACCTTCAGGATTTATGCATTTCACTATTTATTCTTTGAATAATGATTTTGCGTGCAAGAATAAATGTCAAACAAAACGTATGTGTAGGAAAGGGTAAAAAAAGGAAGAACCAACAACCTTACACTGTTTTGAAAAGTTAAAACATGGGATGACCGAAAAGAGAAATTTCAAGTGACTTCCTGGCTATTCTTGTTCTTAGAACTGACAAAAGGAACCAAACCTTTGACAAACACAGCGCATTTTTTATTTCCCAATCTTTCGTTTCGTCTTTGTTTAAATAGCCTAGGACCACAGAACAAGTTCTAGTGCATTAGTATTGTGCTCAGGGGTTTCAAACTCTTTCTGCACAGGTTTCTTTCCTTGCTGGGGAAGTCCTCACACTGTGCAGTTAGAACACATCTCCTTCAGAGTCAGGATTCAGATCATGAGCACTCACTTCAAAAAAGACTCACCTGAACAGCTCAGCAGCTATTTTCTCTGTTGAAAGGGGGTTGGTTTGGTTCCTGTACCCTGCATTACTGACAAGCATCAACCTACTACTAAGATGAAATGTATCTTCACATTCTTGCCAAGCACACAAGTGTTCTTGTAAATAATGGTGTCTTCCCCATTTACCTCTGAGTATTACCTGCTCCCTGCTTCCTTTTCCCCCCTTTCCAATTCCCTTCACCACTCTCTTCTTGCACTTACATTTGAATCACATCAACTGAAATACATATTTATGCCCTTGTACCTGCACTAATATTTACTCATCTGAACAAGAAAATACAGCTTATTATCATGCAGTACTGCACGGACAGAAGAGACCCAGAATAATTCCTCCTTCAGGCTTGAAAATCCATGGAAGTTGGTAATAAACTTTGTTTTCCCTTCTACTGTTTTTATTAATAATTCTAGCCCATTTTTTCCTGCTCCTACTAAGACCTCCTTTGATTTTTTAGTTGTCCAGTTCTACTTAAATATTAAATAAGGTGAGCTGTGAGGAAGAGGGAAAGCTGGGACATACAAGATCATAGCAACAGGCTTCAATTTGAAAATTACTGGTAATGTAAATGTTACCAGTACTGATTCTTGTTACCTCAAAGTAAAAAAATATTTACATGGAGATAAATGAACATGGAACGCCATTCATATATCAATGAACCTCACTGTCACGTTTTGGGATAGGAGCAGCAGGACCACAAAAAGAAGCAAAACCTAATCAAGTCTAAAAAACCATGTTTTGGCTGCATATTTTAATCCTATAGCATAGCTGCGGGGAAGACCAGGAGTCTGCGTAGCACCTTCACACACAAAAAAAAAAATCTGAAATGTAACCTTTCAGATGTAGATGACCAAGAAATCTCAGGTATATGGAAACATTTATATCATTATCTGGTGTGAACTGAGTTCTTTGTACCTCTAAGGGTGATACTTGGCCTACATGGTACAGCACAGCATTTCCTGAGACATTTTAAAACAAATTTTATTATGTTCTTAGTGCAGCACAAAGCCTGTCTAATTACAGCATCTACATATATTAAAAAGAAACATCCACTCCTTAAAATTTATTTTCTTAACTCCTCCCTTTCCTATTAGCTAAAAAATGCTTAGAAGAAAGACACTTTACACTCGGTGTAAATCACTGTAGACTCTAAAAGCCTAATATTATTATTTTTTCCTCTATTTTTCTCGTACAGAGGCTGGGGGTTTGTTGTTTTTATTCAAACTGTATGAAAAAACAGGAAAAAAATTAAATTTGGCACTGTTTCAGAGCTTGTTTACCCCTCACAGTCATGCAGAACTTAGATGGGTCATGAAATTTCTCCTAGTGCAAACACAGTAAGAGGGGACAGTAACAACAGAAAAGAATTTATAGCACTTCTTAAAGTGATTTAACAGCTGGAGAAAAAGGAGGAACAACTAACAACATGGGACTAGCCTGTTCCCAATGAACTACCAAGAAGCATTGCACAAACTACTGATTACTTGTATAGTTTGGGGTACAAAAGCAAGAGCTTTATCTAGGACCTCATAGTTAATACGCTCAAGATCCACATAGAACAGCAGAAATTTAAACAAACAGTTTTTCTTTTTATTTTACTTATTTAGAAAGCAATTCTGTGTGCCCATTTGCATATGGAGACTACTAAGTTAAATGTCACCCTTCCTATTTCCCAATAGACGCAGAATTTTCTTGGTTTGGCCTCAAGGCCGCACTGATCTCTGTGAGCTGTAACAGCCCCCAGTTGAATAAAAGTTACATAAAGTAATTTTGCAGCTTAAGAATTGTCATCATTTAGTAAAGTACAGCCTCTAGAAAAGCTCACAGTGACTGGATTTTACAGGCACAGTATGAACCAAAGCACTGGATACTGAAGCTTCAGTAACAGTGAAGCCTTTACAGAACTGTTTACTCAGTAAACAACATTAATTTATATCTATAATTAACCACAGGTTAAATGAAGAGGTTAGTACAGCTATTATTTCACCATAAAAGAAATCAAACACAGAAAAAATAGACACAAAGGGAGTCCTAATTAGAATTTATAAGTTAATGACTTGAATCTTTGCCTCTTATTTTGATAAGTATAAAATACCTTGGTTGGCAGAGCCTAATCTCTACACAAACAGCAATTAATTACTTTTCACCACACGAGTCACAGACAATCCTCAAGTAACCATAAAAACTCATCCTTGTGTGGGACTTACCCTGGTGTGGGTGCGAATGTGCATCTTCAAGCCATCATTCTTGCTGAAAGCTTTGTCACAGTAAGGACACTGGTAAGGACGCTCACCTGAGAACAAGAGAAGCATGAGAATCCAGAAATGTGCCCTCAGAGGATGAGGGCCTTGCAGCACAGCTCTTTGTCAAACTGAACTACTTTTCTCTGGCCTTATCTTCACACTCTGTTCAAAGAACAGATCTAAACTTTAGAAAAATTACAAATAATCCTGCCTGAGCAGGATGCAGTGCTGGCTCAAAATATTCCTCTTTGCTGACTGGTTTTGCAGTACAATATATGAATACACACAGACAGCCTTGGGGGTAAAAAATAAAAACCAAAAAGAAAACACCTAATGCCCTTGCTCAAACCACATTCTGCAGTGATTTACACATGGTCACTTTTATGGTTAGGCATTAACTGCTCCCAGATATTTTTTCTATTTCACATCTGGTCATTATTAGAGGCCTCTGGGTGTCAGAAACCCAATGGAATATAAAATCCACTCTTTTATAATGCTGTATCTCTGTTGGAAGGTTAATCAAAAGTTTCTGCAATATTTGTGTCACAATTTATGACTGAAATAGAAACAGAACAATCTTAGCATCTCCCTTGCAGCATCCCATATCTGAAAGGTATTTGTTTAATGCTCCATTACCCTGGTGTCATTTGGCATCGATTTTCCCAAACTTACATTAGTGTAATGTGGATAGTGAGCTGTTCAGAGACAAACAGTAAAGAGTTTCTGAGCACCACCATTTGGAAGAAATGCATTTTAATTTTTAACTCTTCAGGCGATGCACTCAATTCTGAGTCTACTGCCTCCTGTTCCTGCATACAACGCTTTAAAAGATCATTTAAAAGGTAGTTTCCATTACAAAACACAGGTCAAAAAATTAAGATGATAATTTTCTGTTAACAAATTGGAATTTGTTCTACACAACCATATTGCTGAAGGTGTCTTCGCAAGTAAAGGTTTGTCACAAGTTCAGCAAAGCCTATTTTTTTAAAGTCAATGCACAGCTTTCTGCTCACGAAAGTATAGATATAGATGTATATCTGCATATACAGAGTTAACATAGACCAAATTTCAAGCACTTATTAACACTCATACTCGATCTTCTAAAACAGATTAACTCCATTTTACAGTTTAAAAAAAACCCAAACCATACTATTTCACTGATATCCCAAAGAATTGACTAGGAGTCACTGCTGGACATGAAATCTCTATATCCACGTTGCGTAGACATTCAAGGGCACCTGAGGTGAGATGATTATTTAAGGAAGAGGACAGACACCCTCCCCTATTTTGTAGACAGATTATTTTGTTGTCTTCTGTCTTTTACTCCTGTATAGATAACTCAGTGAATGACAGCTGCACAAGATAGTGCAGCAAGGCACTCTCTGTGAACACTATCTGTGAAACACAAGTATTTTTCTCTCTTGTGTTCTGTCATCTCTCAGAAAGCAAAACTGTGTGAATTGGGGCTTTGGGTTCTTTTTTAAGATGATGACAACAATCTCTCTGTTAGAGCTGTGTTTTCACTGAGCAGTTTGATATATGATCCTCTCTCTCCTGACCCTCGATGCCTTTAATTCATGCCTCTGAAATTCAAACACTCCAACAGTTGTCAGTACTCAAATATTTAATTAATTCAGATGACATTTTTATGTTTGGGGGCTTTTGAATGAAGAATTTAAAGCTTTCAGCAGTTTGTAAGCAGATGAGCGATGACAGGTAGGAGTTGTACCCTCTTCCCTCTCTCCCCCACTCCCAAGTCTCTTTAAAGAGAAAGACTTTTGCCTTCAAAGGATGGGTTTGCGTTTGTCTGAAATAGATTAACAGTGTCCCTCTGAAATCAACCACTGACACCATGGTGCTTAACGAGTAAGGCCTTAGGAGCTTTCAGCAGATGCCAGCAGAGGGCAACAATATGACTCCACATCAACGTTGTCACACCTGAAAAGGTCAGGCTCCGAGCTGCTCTTATGAACTGTCCATTGTCAAAAATCTTCACTGTTCCAAAAATCAAGCTTACTATGTAACACAGAGTGCCAGCTCTGACTTGACATTCAAACTAGGAGCCATCTTGCTTTTCTAAATTATATAAATTTCTCATGCACTTGTGTCAATAACTGCCAGTAAAACTATTTAAAAGACGTTCCCAAGTAATTTTACTGTTGCTTTTATTTTTTATTTTCTTTCACCTAATCTTTGTAGGCTGCATGCTTAAAATTTCTACAAGCGTCCTGGTGCTTGCACAAGCAAGTGTCCACCCTGTGCATACACATCTTTTAAATTTGTATCTTCTTATCTTCTACCTCAAAAGGTTTTAGGATTTTACAAAATTAACAATGGAGCACTTAAAATACATCTGTGCTAGCAACAACCAAGTTTCTTCGTATAAATTTGTTATGAATGGCTCTCTGGAAAGGGCCTCTGTTGTCTGTCTCAGAAGTGAATAAACTGCACTCTGACAACGCATCTTCTGTGCTATTTACTGCCTCAGGAGCCCAGGTAACTAACTTAGATCAAATATTGGATCTTGTGGACATCAGATCTGGCAAGATTATTACAACCCTACCTGTTACCTTCTCTACCTCTGGTAAAAATTAACTTCCCTCCTTGCTTCTGAGCCAGGCTAGGCAAACATTATTCATACTACCAGGCAGCTTCTCATCAGAATGATTCCAGGTTCCTCAAGGAGACTATTGGGAAGCAGGTTCCCCAAGAGAAGTCTTACACACTGTCCCACTCTAAGTCCTGTATGAGAAACAGGAACAGTTTAACTTTCTCTTATCCTGTGAGAAGCAAGTGGAATAAGATGCCGACAGGGGAAAACAGATTTGAAAAAATGAATGCTAAAAATATTCCTCCCACACATGAAGGCTTGCTGAAGTGCAACATTTCATACAGAACTATTGCAAGTGTCCACAAAGGAATGGGGTTTGTGCTTCCACAAAGTTTAGAATTGCCACTGAGACAAACTGGAGAGCAAGGCCACGTGATAAAAGCTCCTGGGAAGGTGACATTATCCATCAGGGCTTTCACATCCATCCACAAAGACCACCAAAACCCAATTATAAACACTGAAGTAATAAACCTCAGGTCAACTTGTGCACAAGAAATTGTGCAGATTTCCAGATGCAAAACTCCTCTGATCAGAAAATTAATGGATCCCTAACAAGGAGATTAAAAGTAAAAACTACTAAGACCAGCAAATGAAATATCTTGCAAGTCATGAACCCCTCTTTCTCTTGTTTTCACAAGGAGTTACTAAGAATCAAAGTGAAAGAAAGTGATTTCCCCTACAATAAACTACAATTTCTTCTTGGATTAGCTGCTAGAAGCACATTTTTGAGATAGCGTGAATTTGTGGTAACACCGTACTAAGCAGGGGTGCACCTTAGGCAAAGTCAATGCCAATTACAAACCACGGCATTTGCACTCTGCGGTTTTACATAAACATTTTTATATAGAGATATATATAAAATATCAAAATATTTTTATGTTTGGGTGTTTTTAAAATCTGTTTTCTAAACAAAATTATTGCTTTCATTAAAATAACAGAACAATCACGCAAGTCAAATGTAACAAATGTTATAATCACCCTGGAGTTACAGCTGACTGTCATGTCCCTGCTGTCCCAGAACGAACTGCTCAACACATTAATGGCAATTCTGTACAAACAACCCCAAATAAATAATCCTGGGATAAATTGCAGTGGATTTAGCATAATTCAAAGTCTAGACATTCTACTTCCAGATTTTGTATGAACAAAAAACCAAAGCTTTTAACATAATAAAAATATATTTAACCTTAATACAAGGATTATGAAAAACAATTCCATGATTGAAAAACATATGAGATTTTGATCTGAAACCATGTCATGACAGAATTGGCATCTTTTTTTTCCCCCTCAATCTCTAGGTTGAGATCACAATACCTAGTGGACCTTAACGTAGCATAAGAAGTTAAATACCAGATCCTTCCATTCCAGTTTGACTCAGGACAGTTTCCTATGAGACATTTGCAATCACAGGTGCTGTAAAGCAGGATTTACACTGAGTTTAGCACACAGATTTCCCAGACTCAGATACAAAACAATTAAGAAGCAAATCCAAATATACATTAGTTTTTGAAGATTTCAAGATTTCAGTGGCTACAGCTAGACATTTAATAAGGACTTTGAGACAGTTAATCAAACGTGTCATATGCATTGCTATTGTCACACTGTATTCTGCATTCCCTGCAGCCAGCTGAGGCACAAAAATAGAGCTGTTTCTCGAGTTAGGTGGAAACCTGATAAAAGCACCGAGGCTAGCGATTACTTCAAAGCAATGACCGCGAATAAGATTAGGCAAATATGTACTTTACAGGCGAGAAATAGATTCCCATCCAATGAGACAAAACATACAACAGAGAAATAGTCCTAATCTGAACAGACTGCAGCAAAAGTCTGAAAAGCCCAGCAAACCAAAGAAGCAGTCTCACTGCTCTTTCAAACCATACACAGGCATTACTTCTATTTCATCTGTGAAATTTGCAGCCCTGTTTACTGTCCCCGTTCCCCTGCAGCTTGCTTAAGTCACGTAAACACAATTCGCAGGTATTCATGTTGGCCTTCATGCAGGAATTCCCTGGCTTGCTGTCTTTATTGGAACTCAACTGCTCTGTTAAGGAATGAAGAATTTGAATAATGCAGCAAAATTATCAAGGTGGGGATTTTTGATATGCTTTTTAATACATCTCTGCTCGGTCAGCTGGGATATTCAGCATTAATGGTTTTGGTCAACACTCATGAACATCAGAAAAAGACCTAAGACAGACTGCAGTGAACATCAGATCACGTGCAGCACATGCAGCTTCAAGGCATTCCTCTCTTCAGTTTTCCTAACAGAATGAACAAATACAATTTCAGCAATGTGGTCCCTCAGACTGTTCCACAGGCCATTTACCTTGTTCTAAATATAGCTCCCTTTCAGATGGTAAACTACTTATTATCAGTATTAGAAGATTGTTTCTTAAATAAAAGCTATGTTTTTCTGTATAAATACGTATATACGTGCATTATTTCAAAATATAATCTTTCAGAACACTCACAGCAAACTATAACCCTTTTTAAAGTCCTAACTCAAGACTGGGGTAGGGGAGAGGGTTAGAAGGGAGCCTCCGCCATCGCCCAGCTTCAGTGGAATGAGCACAGTTCACCTGGGGAGGAATTTGGAGGCCATCTGGATCACACATTTAACACTCCTTACCAGATGATCCACAGGGCAGCCCAGAAAGGGAATTGCAAAAGAGCTTTTTCAGTCAGAGATAATCTGGGGTGATGACAGCATTCAACAGCAAGTAAGGATGGGCAAAAGGTTAACGGATGTAACAAAATTATAATCTGTGACATCTGCTTTAGAACACTGCTCATGAAGGGCACCTGACAGCTTCACACATCTATCCTCAGCTGCTCTTGCCCTCAGTGTTCCCATTATATTAAAAACGTTGTGTCCTTAACTGAACATAATTCAGTTAATGCACTACGCAAATATGTACACACAAACACAAATAAACCTAAAATACACAGACCTGAATTTCTCCCACATGAAAAAGACTTCATTAGGAATCAAAACTAAATTAAACAGGAACTGGATGAGCCCAGTGATTCCAACAGAACTTAAAGTAGAAAATGCCAGAAAACCACTGAGTAAAGATCAAAAATTCACAAGTCAAGAAAACATTCAGTAAATCTCACCACTTTGGTGTTGCAGGCCCGTGAGAAAACAAACGCCTCTTCAAAATAATAAACTTCCTCTTGTGTAGAGGTGACAATTTTCTACATCCTGAGTAGCATCTTCAAAAGCATTTAATACCGTGCATCTCTCAGGCATTTCTGTAATTTTGACCAGGGATTCCAGGGAGGGAAAAGAACGGAAGAGTAATCAAGAAGCTTGGCCAACTGCAGCAGCGAGCTGCTTTCTTTATGACATCTGCACTAGTCTTAATCCGGACTAGACAATAAAAAGTGATCTGGTCTGTGCAAAATTCTGGCCTGCCTCCTTTTCAGCCACTTAAACACTCAAAATTCAGCACTTGAGAAGGTACAGAAGTCCCCACACAGGAACAGCTCTCTCATGCCAAGAGCTAAGTAAGTTTGTGATCTGGAAGATAAAATACTTGAGGACATCAGCTGAGACAAGACCCAGAAACACCAAAAGCACAGGTAATTTTATACCCATAGTGGGCCAGATAAAGAAAGGGATAGCTCTGACTGCTCTGAGAACAGTCCTGTTCTTTGAGAAACAGTCCTCAGGTATGGGACAATTAGAGATATTTCTTACTTCCTTTTAACCAACATTCAAATCTGGCAGACTCTGAAGAAAAGAGACGAAATGCCTCTGTTTTTTCAGATGGTTTGTTTCCTCACTGATGATGAATAACTCTAAGTTTGTGTATTTGTGAATGCTTTCTACCAAAGCTCCAACACTCATTTTCCAGGCACTGGGGAGAACTAGAATTGGTTTCATGTAAATCAACTATGTGCATTTCCCATTCACTAAAAATAGTCATATATTTAATAAAAAACCCCTCAAATCCTATTCTTTCAAAATAGGGGAAAACCAGATGGCTTGAAAAAAATTTTTTTCTACTCCTTGTCTTTTTCTAAGTATTTAGCTACGCTTTAATTTTTGAGGTATGGAAGTGGTACTTTCACAGCTTGAGGTGGTTTGTTTTCTGCAAAGTTTAGGGTTTAGTCAAAGAATTCAGATTATTTCTAGTTAAGACCAATAAAGCGTTTGTCCTATCTGGTCCATCAAAATAAACATGATATAATTGAGATATTAGCTATTTGCAACTAAATGAATCCTAAAGACTAGTAAAAAACCCTACAAGATAAGAAAGCCATCTGAATCCACACAGTAAAGCATGGACCACCATTATTACTTACAGACTCTCACCAGTTCTACAGCGATATCAAGATTTTAGTAATAAATAAAAAACAGATACAACTTTAAAGAATAAACCAGTTGCACTCTTTGCAGCTATCAGTGGAATTAAAAAATCTGATTTCTCTGAGTGGAAAATGTAACATCTATTACTTCAGTGAACCTAATGGGGAACTCAGTCTTTTAAAGAATATGCATTAACCAATCAATAACTCATTTGATCTAAAGATGTCTCATTCAAACAATCTACCCCTCAAAAGAACGTTTCCTCATTCATGGGTACAGACAACAAGAAGCTGACAGCTGCATGAAACTTTACAGGTATTTTAAAGATTTAACTGTTGTCTGGAGACGAACAGGACAATGATGTATAAACTGAAAGGTTTAGAAATGCAGAATCCTTACCTTCGAGGCCTTCTGCAAGCTCCTTTTTAAATTGGGTAGATAAAAGAGGGATCATTTATAAGTTATTGAATAGAAAGAACCTATCTGTAGACATTTGCAAGCTGTTCACTGACTAGATACAGATACATTCCTTCACATACTTCATTGGCATATGAGAGGAAGTTCCCTCAAGCTTGCCTTTTATCTTTTCTCCTATGTAAGAAAACATAAATTACTTGTAAGGTAATTTAGAAGAAGATCTGCTGACATGAGGATCTTGGCTGTACATTATTATGTACAGGAACAAACAGTTGCTTGTTTAGCTATTAAACCTTTGGTGACATATTTTACACCACAATAAATTAAAGTTCTACTGTACTTGAACTCATTACTTCCTTCAACTACTTTGAAGTCTTCTGTGTTCAGAGATGACTGAACTACTGTTAAAAACCAAAGATTTTTATTATTATAACTCTACCGCTAATATTTTGTTTGCTCAGGAATTTTGTCGTAGACTTTTACATAGTTGGGACTTAAATATGATTGCAAATGTTCAAAAGCTTAGTTAAATGGTAGATATGGGACTACAATGGCAAAATTAGGTGCACAAATTCAGGCTTTCAGTGCAGGAGGCATTTCAAGAAGGCAATCAGCACCAAAAGTTGTATGTTTTTGAAAGCTTATAATGCAGTTTTTACTTATGGAAGTTGAAAAAGTAGGATTAACTGTGTTGGCACAAAGGATATAGAAGTCTGTGGTTCAAAAGCTTTTTGCTGTTCTAATGTAATCTCTTGGTATCATCTTTTACTCATGTATATGGAAGTAAATTTGCAAAGAACCTTCTTAACTCATGCTTAAAAAACAAAGCTGCTTTTTGCACCTAGCATTCTCACATGTAACATATAAGAGTGGCACAGTAAGTCATGGCTTTCAAATGACATAGAATTGAAAAATTAATCTTTTCAGAGAACACTTAGGGCAGATGTAAAGTTATAGTTATCTTACTGGCTCTATATCAGGACTTGGACTAACTGTGATAGCAAAAGCAAACTAAGGTTATATTTTAACCTATATTTCCATGTAATTTGCCGGAAGACATTTATGGTCATTAGGTGTTTCTCATCCATCCCTAAGTAAGAGTAGGGAAAGGACAGCAAAGAAAGGACAGAATTCCAGTAAGCCCCTTAATTCTCCTAACTCTAAAAGAAATTTACCTGCAAATATAAACTGCTTCAGAACAACTTTCACTGTTGCACAGCTTGATGTGCTACATCCCAAGGATGGAAGGGATTAGAACATAACTAATTGGGAAAGCAACAGTATAAACAGCAGACAGATAAAACATGTGTGTCTTTATACAAGGACAGCACAGGCACACACAGATCCATATACACACCCCACAGCAATTAACACATTTAAATAGCTATGCATAAGGCAACTGAGAAGCTGCACAAACTGCAGCCAGAAACTGTTAACACTGGAAGTTGCTTAAAACTTCAGGGAAGCAATTAACCTCCCGGCCCCCGGTTTTCAAGCCCATGGAACAGACCATAGGATTTCTTTTACAATTTATGAACAAGCCAAGGAATTTATATCACAGTCAAAGGATTCTTTTGCTGAATTAACCCCAGCTCCCTGTGACCCCAAGAAGTCATAAACCAACAGGATACAGGAGAGGGAGAATGTGCTCTAGTGTTTCAGCTGACCTGCAGAGCGCTGTCTCTGTCATGCCAAAGCTGAAACCCAGATGATGAATTACAGAGCAATACTCCAGGTTCAGAGGCAAACATCACCCCCTTCCCTCTATACATGCACATGCAGACATGTTCACTCACCCCAAACCAGCTCAGTTGCTGCAAAAGGCCAAGTACTGTTTGGGCACATTTACAGAGTCTTATTTGAAGATAGAAGAGGGAAGAAAATTGCTTATCCAGGAAGCATGCATGTCTGTGAGTAACAATATTCAAGAGCACATGCTGCATACTAAATAAAAGACAAAGCCCCACTGAGCTTCTGGTTTTGTATATGGATTAATAAGCATATCAAAAACACAATTCCAAAGCAGAACCAGAAAGGTACCCTAGAACCTCACCTTTTGTAAAGAACAACTTCATAAATATAAGGAGGAAAAAAAGTGATGCATACCTCTCTTTAAAATAACCTCTACCTGAATTTATTTTGTAAATACAGAACAAAACCTCTTACACAAAGTAGCTCGTAAGACAAAGTCTAGCTGACCACACACAGAAAACGGGATAATGCAAATGTCTGAACACAGACCTCAAACCTCATCATCTATAATCACTAAAACAAGAAGGTCCTTGCAATATTACACTTATTGTGGACTGCTTAAGTTGCACCAAAAGCTTAGCCCCAGCTCAAGGCTTATTCAGAAGGATGAATCATCTCCTGAAAACAGACAGCAGCTGCTTGTTTCACTTCTAGTTCACAATGAAAAGTGATACTCTGAAGTCTGACTGAAGTAAAAAATGATGGCACAGTTTTGAAATTATTAATTCAAACTCAAAGAATTTAACAAACACCAACAACATGAAGTATAAGTCACTGCAACATTTAGAAACCAAACATTCATCTCTGAGTAAGGCAAGTTTGTGGCTCCGCTATTTGATGAACTGAAAATTTCTTACTGCTCAGAAATTCCCTGAAAAGTTGTCAAGGATTTTCACATTGTAGGGAGCTTAAGAGTGCTCAACCTTTTTTTACCCTGTTTGCAGATGATCTGGATTTCCTTCACCAGCTCTGCTTACATTCTTTGGGAATGATGCAAGCTATTCCTCAGAAAGCTCTGTTTCCTCAGGCTCACTGAACTCTGGATAACAATTTCCTCTTGTGATCAGTGTGTGCTTGTGTTATGACCAAGAGCAACATGGCTGAAGCCTTCAGGTAGACCACCAAACAAAACCATCTCTCCAGAATTACAAAGTGAATCCAAATACAGTATTTTCTCACTCAACCTTACATAAGGCATTTTGCCATGTAACTTAAAAATATTATTTTTAAACCACAAGTCACAACTTAGCAGCAACCTCCCCCCCATTCTTTATCAGGATAATCAAGAAATGATCAGTAACCATAACAGAGTGACAAAAACAACCATGAAAATCTATTTTGGTTAATTCTCACAGTGAAGGATGCAAACCACCAAAAATGTAATTGACACTGTAATAGCACCAAGACTGGAAGAGGAAAAGATCAGAGTTTATTTATCACAGGTCATTATAAATGAATTTAGCAAGGCATTTCTCCTGAATTAATAACTATAAAATGACTGCTTCTAGCTTCTTAGGTAAAAAAAGAGGCCTTGAAAGTTTCCCTCCTGCAGCATTATTCATTCATAAATTGTTTCCACAGTCCATATTCCTGTAATTCCAACCTGTGTCATCTCCTGGCAAGGCAGCTTCTCCCCCTGCATTTTATTTACAAAGGTACTAGAAATCTTTAGCATCCTGCTTCAAGTAGTTCAAAACGTCACAGACACCTATAATAGAGGTTACAAATATAGAGGTTACTAATGTTGCACGGCTCTCTACTCAAGAGCAGAGGTCCCTGGTGGGTGGTTTCACATAACTCACCTTAGCCCAACTCTTAAATTTAGGAAAGCCCGCTTGAGAGAGCTGAAATGTAACTGGTAGCAGCACATGTGTGAAAAGCATTTCTACTTGGACATCTCCAGAGCATTTTCTAAACAGCCATCTGCACTATGAGCTTGAAAAACCGAGGCTTTCTGCTCTGTGCAAACTGATGGGTAACATCAGCAGCACACAGAAATTACTGTCACCTCCCTGCAAGCCAAACTTGGTTATGCAGAGTGAAGAAAATGTCATAGGAAGGCTATTTGTTAACTCAAGCCCTGATGCCAAAGGCAAATGTACACCGTGTTATGTTGGAAACAAATTATCACAAAGAAACCTCTTTCAGCTGCCTGATGTCACTTCCGCGAATGAAAGTGTAAACTTACAAAATGAAATCTGACAGTAGCTGTTATACATTGAGCAGGTAAAATGTCTGACAAAGATGCTGTGCTAGGCCTACCTGTAAATTTGCCTGGTTTTAGACAGGTAAATTGTGGACATAGAGATACCTTGTAACATATTTAGAAAGTCTTACCTGTTCATTATAGTAAATACCTGTATGGCTTCGAATATGAACTCTCAGGGTTCCATTGCTTGCAAACTTCTGTCCACAATATGGGCAAATCTTCTCTTTTTCTCCTGTGTGAGTCTGCATGGGGTGGAGAAAGACAAGAATGACTGTTCAGCATTAAATAAAAGAGTGAAATATGGAATATTTAATTGTATTGACATTGACTGCTATTACCTCTATTATGTATTTTACCATCACACCAGGCAAAGATTCTAATTAGTTCTAGGTGTTAAGAGAATTGATCACGGAAAGAACACTGTAATTATCACCAGCTTGTCTTTTGAAATCAAGCTTTTAGGGCTAGAAGGTCTCGCTGATATAAAAAGAATTATTTCAAAATGGAAAAAAAAAAAAATCACAAACTCTCCCATCCAATCTGTGTGGTCAACAGCAAGATCCCCCTGAAATCAATTACACAGAAGGTCGCCATCATTTTTCACACTGTACTTTCAACACCCAATTCTGAACTGAAGATTTATCAGTCTATTGAATTCCTTTTCCTTGTAACTGTGGCTGTTCTTTTAGTGGAGAATTTCTGATTACTTCGTTTAAGAGTGTTAATTTAAACGAGATAGCGAAGATGACACATTCAGTTATATGTACAGCTGACTATTTCGGTTTCGAGCTAGCACATGACCCTCTTCAGATAAGGACATTAATACTTATTTTTATGAAAGACACTGAAATGACACAAAATTCTTCATTACATCATAAAAAACCTATCTCACATAGTACATTTTATGCTGTAGCTGAAGCAAGAGTAAATGAGATCTCATTCCAATAGTGGATGGACTTGCACTGTTTTCATTCCCTGACATTAAAGACATAATTTTTAAACTTCTCCTGATTAGGATACAGTTATTTGGAAATCATTTGTATCTCTACCAGCAATATTGGAATATACCAGACACACAGCTATTAATTCATTCCAAACACCCAAATACCAAAGGGATTTCTGGGAGCAATACATTACAACTACAAGGCTCTCAAACACAGCCAGTCCTAGTCTGACAGTAGCACAAAGCAAAAGCAATTCCAATTTTACACACATCCATGAAGCACGTACTACATGGCAAGCAATACATGCATGACTTTTTAAACAAATTCTCACAATGTGAATTAGGTGGCAACACCTAAACTGTCTTTTCTCAGCTGATTTGGTCTTGATTCAATTATTTTCTTTGCATTTCTTCCCTGTAACGTTAATCTTACCTCAGGCCAAACTGGTGAGCAAGCTTCCTCCTAAAGTTTACCCCAAATGCTTTGCAGAGATTGGTGGAAAGGAGCGTGTTAAGAGCAGTGCAGCAAGTCCCACCCTGCCACACACCTGATGCTGGAGCACTGAATTTAAACATAAGCACCTGCTGTAGATAGTGCTTGCCACCAATAACCCCACTATCGCAATGAGCATTTTAGGGTAAGCTTTCTACTGAAAAGCCAGAAATGCAGAAGCAGCTGGGGATTCTACATTGAATCACAACCTCAAGGGCACACAAGAAATGATCAGTTGACTCTACTCACTTTCTTATGGCTCTTCAGGACTGAGGGTGTCACAAAAGCTTTGTCACACAGGTCACACTTGTATTTCTTATGTCCATCGTGTACAACTTGAATATGAACATTCAGTGTGTCCTTTCTTTTGAAAGTGGCATCACAGTGACCACACTTGAAGGTCCTCTCACCTAACAAAGAGAAAAACACGGCATCCTCTTTGAAAAAAAGTCAAAGTGTGTGTTTTTAGAGAGACCTTCAGCACAACCTACAATTCTGCATATCGTGAATTACGGATTTTGGATATTCTGCAAATCCTTGTTCATTAGAATACACATTACTGAACAGGTTTTTAACCTTTTCCCTCATCATTTTTAACATTTAACATTGGGAAAAAATTTACAACATCCAGTGCTTTATAAAATTTGCAGAAGCTTTGAAAGATAATTGTAAAAGAACAAACTAAACATGCCAATCCAATAATTCATCTAACAGAAACATTGTTATGCAGGATTATAAAAGGAAAGGGTCATGGTTTTCTTAGTCATGCCAGTGTGAATATTCCCCAAATCAAAGTACTGTCTTCTGAGGTACAAGGATTTTACATCATGAGTATTTTCTAAAATCTGAATTGCTGATGTTCAAAGGGTTGAATGGTAACCTAGGGATCTGCAAATATTAAAGATGGAGTAAATTCCACCAAAAAGAAATCGTAACACAGTCAACTTAAAAAAAAAAGGACAGAATGCCAAGAAAAGTTACTCGTGAGGGAAAATGGCCACAGCATTTCTCTGAGCAGCTCTAGTTCTATGCCAAAAGCAGCAAATAGGAGCCTGGGCTGGCACAGGAGAGACAATCTCAGTGTCGAGCTCTAAACCGGATTACCTACAAAAGCTGAGCAAGTCACCAACTTACCTCTGCTTCCATTTGTCCTTTCTTAAAATGGAGGCAACACTACCACACCTAATGCAGAAATAAATCTCTTGCCATCAGACCTCAAATCATTGCTGGATTTTCTACAGCGTATTTGGATTTGCATTTCAGTGCATCTGAAGGCAAGGCTTGAATTTGGCTCTGAATTTTTTAACTCCCTGCATATAGAGTTGAATCTTAGCACCAATTTAACAGAGCAAGTTGTATATTGGACCAAGGAGCCACATACTTGTTTTTCTCAGCCCAATGTGAGAAACCAGGAAGCTGTTTTTCCTCCCTGACTTTGCACTTACTGTTATGGATTAACAGATGTCTTTGTAGAGAGAAGGGGGTTCGGAACAAGGCTTTGCATTCCTCACACTGGAACGGTCTCTCTTCAGAATGGGTCTGTGGATGAAAGAGAATGTGTCAGAGGAAAGGCTCATGGCAATCAATCAGTTGTCATTGCAGTAACTACAGCTAGTTTTCTAGACTGGACTCAGAAGGGAACATCAGAATGGAAACATCAGTGGATGAAGAATTAAAATAATCATGTTGCCATTATCCAGGATCCTGAAAGCCAGCACAGCAGCTACTGAGTAACTGCGCCTTCCCTGTCCTCACAAGTGTCACATGAGGTGTGCATGTAAACAGAAACAGAAATACAGAATAACCACAGAAAAAAACTACAAGCTCAGCTGCATTGCTTCAGCTGTACTAACACTGGCCTGGAATACTTATTATATGAATAAATGCTTTAAAGTTGAACACACACAACCCCCTTTTTTTTCAGTTAAGTTTTAAGGTAAAACCAATGTGATTTTCAAAATAATACTTAAAATTTGGCAAAGAAAATTCCTCAGATCATGAGACTACTTTTATATATAGCTTCTTTTACTAAAAAAAATACCAAAAAACAAAAACCACCAGAAAAAAAACAAAGCCATGGAAGCAACAGTACCGAGATTTTTGTTGGCTGTAGAAAAATTCATTGTAGATGAAGAACAGCCTCAAAGCTACGAATAAAGTAAAAGGCTAAGCTCGGATGAGTCTCCCAGACCACAGGGTTGTTGAAGCAAATTTCTTTTCTGGAGCTTGGGAAAGCTTTATTTTACTTTTATAAATTCCAAAGCACTTTCCCTGTTTCCTAGTGTTATTAACAGCTGTCCCACTGTAGATAATAAGTTCTACTGATTTATTTACTATCTACCCAATCTCCTACTATTTTTGCAAAGGAAAGCAGGTTTTTAAAGCATCAGCATCCAAATAGTTTATTAGCTCACACGGACCTTATTAGAAGCTGGAGCGCCCAGAGGAAAAGGGGATGGACAGTAAGTGTTTTATAATATGCAGGAAATCAGGTAAAAGAGTTAATTTGGTAGACTAAGGGCAAATATTAGCACAGTACATATTTATATAATCTATTTCTGCTATCCAGAATCCACACAACTGTTATTCTACCCCTTCAACTGTGGGGGAAAAGGGGGCTGTGGGGAGACAGTATAATTATTGAGAGGTTGGCTGAGGGCCTTGAACCCAGTTTGATTTTAACACCGATGTCCTCTCACATACACACAGTACCAAAACCTGAGTGCACTGCAATGGTATAGGGAGGCCTTGGGTTCAAAATCAATTCCTTGACCTCAGCCTATGTCACTCCAAGCAGAAAGGCTGCTGGAGGACCATCGCAGGTGTGGAATCTCTCCCATGTTCCAGCCCAGACTCTACAGGTTCCCATCACAGCTGGCATTAGCTGACACCCTGCTCAGCCCCCCTGGCAGTGAGGCCAAGGATTGACAGGACATGAAGAGACTGAACTGCCTTCTCACCTCAACTGGGGGTTCCTCCAGAACAGGGTTGGGACACATTGACGAGACACTGTGGGGAAGCTCGCAGTGCTGCTGTCTGTGCTGTACCTGTTCTGTGGATAAATAGAAGGGTTCAGTCTCCAGAGCTGTCAACCTGGCACTTTTCACGAGCGCAAAATTCATGCTGCTTATTTAAAAAATGCCCTGGTTTGGAACACTCACCATGTGAGTGACAGTTCTGAAGAGCACAGTGCTTTGTACAGAACTCCTCCTCAGCATCTCCTTTATAGCTCTCCTCATCTTTTGATCAAAAGACACAGATTCATCTGCACATCTTAACTTCCCTACAAAGAAAATCACCTAACCAGGCATGCCCACATGCAAGGGTACACGGATCATCCCAACAACTGAGAATGGGCTCTTACGGAGCATTTCATGGCAGCATTTCCTACCACAGCATCTGTGGAGGCTTAAGCCCAGCCCAAGGCTACTTATTCCCAACAGATAAACTGATGGAATACAGTTGTTTCAAATCATTATGCTCCCCAGGACCAAACAACCCTGGATTAGCCATAAACCCTTTAAAATCCGGCGTCTGATGACCTATTTCAGCTGACTGTCATGTCCTCATACTTTGTTCTCTGAACTCATCCTCTATACATAGCAACAAAGGAGCAGATGGAGCAGAAACATCTCCTGTATGGAAGTAATCTGCATTACATGGCTCAGATCATGCACCCTCATCCAATCCACCCTGCATGGAAGGTGACTACTTTTATCTGTAGCACAACCCCTTTGCTACATTTGCCTCTTCATTTCAGATACTACTCTCTTGTCTTGTCACAGAAATGTAACTGTATTCTTCACGTGATCATTTAGTCACAGTCTGAGCTCTCACTGAAGACATCTCAGCTGGTTCCATATCCCAGAACACTTCCTAGCCTTGACACCTCCAAGCAAGTGGCAAAGCCAGCTTGCACATGCACCTACACAGAGCAGTGCAGCACCTGTTTGCAGGAGCAGCAGACCAGAGAGGTACCACAGATCCTGCCTCAGATCTGCAGCTCTAAGAACATAAGTGCTCAGTTAAGGTTCACATCCCAATGCTCCACTGAACAGAGCAGATATACTCTTGGCAACTCTGCTGCATCTCCCAGTGAAATCCTGTGAAATGTGAGGAATTAATCTCCTTTTGCACTTTTGAAATGACCCAACAGACACCCACATCTGAAATATGTTTAAAAACACATGTTGTGGGAGCCATTTTTATTCTGAAACTTCCATCATGAAATCAGGTTAAAAAACAGGAATTACAGAAACAACAGCAACAAGTTTCCATCTAAAACACAAACCAAGAACTCAAAGGCACAAAATGTATCTGTATTCTCTTAAATATAAAAAGGATATAAGCCTGCCATAAAATCCAAAGGTTTTTTAAGCATGTTGCTATCAAACTTAAAGGCACGTTTTCTGTTAAATGCTGTTGATTTAAGTGTTTTTTAACTCCTACACCCATCATTCCTACTGCAGGTGTCTATGCTCCCTGCTACTACTTCAGTAACCTAATCCTGAAACTCAGAAAAGCACCCTGAAATTATTTAGAGTTCAACTTCTCTTCCTCCAGAAGAAAATAAACCTACGGGGATATCTTACAGGAAACACGTATCTAAAAATCATTAAAAACCCAAGCTGAAGAAATACATAGAAGTACGATAAACAATAAAGTTTTACATTTGCACTGCTCCTGGAACAACATTCCTGTGAAGAAGCAGGAGAACTACTGTCCTCTTTCCCTAGGCATAGCCTTCCCAAAATCATGGCACTCAAAACTATTTTGGCATCCCAAACCACCACATCCTTCAGTTGTATGGTACAACTGGCTTCTGTGCAGACACATCCAGACTCCTCTCTGCTGTCTGCTATCTCTCCTCCTGTTGTCTCCTCAATGGAGAGAGGCATGTCTACAAAAGCAATTCAGGCCATCCATGTCAGTCTCCTGTCTCTCCTGTTCACCTCTTCACTCAGCAAGTGAATTTAGAGACCTACATGTGGATGGGTGAACAGTCACAGCTATTTGGGTAATCTTTATGCAAACACAGGAATAAGTTTCCCTCAATATAGAAGAGAGTGGATTTACAGTCAGTCCTAGGTGCAAACAGGTCCAGGAAACCAGCATTCCAACATGCTTTAAGGAATTCTGTCAAAATTAGGTACCCACTAAAGCTGTCTAAATTTTAATATTTTTCCAATTAGTGGTGGCTCAAATCCTTGCTTATGCTCATGGTGCTGCTGCTTTAAACACAGAATTGGGTCAAAGTGTTTACTCCTTCATACTTAATCCTGAAGTCCATTTTCAACCCAAACTCCCTACCAGTCATCAATGGCAAGTTAACATCAGGAAACATGTAAAAAGTATTCATTTAAAATACAGAGCTACCTTTCTAGATAACATTTTATACATTTTTCTCAGAATATATCCAATCTGCAAGGTCCTGTCCAATTTTCTATAAGTCTAAAACATAAAATATAATGTAGGGCAGCTAATCTTGTCCTTCAGCAGGCTGCTGCATGCCTTCTCGTTTCAGACAGTCATCACCATTTCATCCTGTGAGAGGCATTATTATTGCTCTTACATGATTTATGGCTGCAAGTGCAAGAGATGGTGCAAAGATCCTGTGCCAAATTCCCAGATGGAATATAACATGAGCCACACTGCGAAAGACTTGGAGGTATGGCTGTATCAGGGATGGGTTTTTTTTTCTTTTTTTTTTTCACAGCCTTGTAATTCTGAAACAGCAGTCCTGGATAGAGCCTTGCCATTAGAAACGTAAGCCCAGGTTAAAACTAATGACAGGCATTACAGAAATTAGGCCAAGCAGATTTGAGCTTCAATCAACACAGGCAGAACATCCCTTTGTGAGCCTATTTTTCAGGTAATGTTTCTTCTCCTGTTGTTTTAATATGTGAACACTGCACCAAGTTCAAATTTAGTGTCATTTGAAAGCATCTGCTGCTAAGTCCAACAACGACTGCAAGAGGACAACGCATAGTTTTATTCAATTACACTACTAAAAAATATATTTGGAGACATCTTTAAATCAGTAACACTAACTTGGTAACCTAGTACTTAAAAAAAACCAAAAAAACCAAAAAAAACCACCACCAAAACAAAGCAAAAAATAAAAACAAAACAAAAAAGTCAAAATGGGATTTATTTGATGCTTTTAACCAAGCAACTGTGATTTACTTCTGCTAATTTAACTTTTTTGTTTACTAGAATTGATTCAGCCTTTTGAGATTTTGGATATAACAAAGAACACTAAAACTACATTCTCCAATACTTTAATCCCATGTTTATAAGCATGGCAGAGCTTAACGGTGAACCACTTAAAAGAAAAAAAAATCTGCAAATCTGAGGCTGGCAGACCTGTAAACAACAACAGCAGAGTGCTTTACCTTCTTGTGATTCTTGTAAACATTTCTGTGGGCAAATCCCTTTCCACAAAGCTTGCATTTATAAGGTTTATCTTCACTGTGTATTATTTTGTGTGCAGTCACTTGATCAAGTCGTTTGAAGGACTTATTGCAAACCTCGCAGGTGTAGGGGCGTTTTTCTGCAGAAAATGAGTGGGGGACATTTAATCTCCTGTTTATACAGGGGGAGAAGATGAAAGGCAGAGACAGTCATCTCCTCAGAGAGATTTCTGCAATTAAGTCAACCCAATTAAGATTAAACCAATTAGAAAGACATCTAATGCCCTTTATGTTAGACAGTTAAGTCGCTTCACAAAAGATGAGCCATGGTGTATCTCAAGAAATTGGCACATTCTTTGCAATACTCATTGCTAAAACTAAACTCTGATTAATTAGCTTAAATCAAAAGAGAATGACTTCAAAGAGGAAAACTGTGTTTCCAGATTACAAATGTTAAAGAGGGCATGACAGTTTAAATGTTTTAAAACTTAATTAACAATATACATATTAGCTTCCAAAACCAAAAGTTCCTATGCAAAAAGCCTTTATGCTTCAACTGGTGACTGCAACTTAACTGCACTAATGCTCATCCGAAAGTGTCAAAAGAAAGCCAGGAGCCTCTGAGATACAGATTATGTTACAAGAAATGAGCTTTTGCTGTGGACTGATACCAAGAAAATAGTTCAATTCTAAGCCTGTGCAGCTGTAAAAACCTGCATTTGTTTAAATGCTAATGCATTTGACAGAACAATGTTTGTGTTTCAAATGTGTTGCTTGATGTTTCCAATCACTGGTGAAGGACACAGAAAATGCTGGATTGCAGTGACCAGAAATCCTGGCAGAGCCAACTTGTGCCACACTGCCAAACCTACAGATGGGACACTCCCTGCTCACAGTGGCATTGTGCTAGCACAAGGGAACATTTGTGGGTGGTCTGTGGATGGGGTGGACCATGAGGGGCTCTCCTCTGACCAGAAGCTATGAGCGCACTAACACATATACAGATAAACAGGAAAGCACTCAGCGTGTATCACAGATCACTGACAGCACACCCCAGCTCCCAGCCTCTTCTCCTCAGCATAAAACCTCAACCGCTGGTTTTTCACCTCCTCTCTACGCCATGGAGCAATCTTTTACCCCATCCCAGCTTGCTGACCTCATCCACCCAGCTAGCACAACAAAACAGCTGGACAAAGCAGCAATAGGAAGAAGACTACACCACTTCACTTGGATTTTTGGAAGGCTTGGAAAGGCTGGCTTAGATAGTTTCCTTGGAACCTGAGATCGGCTTGCCCAGCTCAGGACAATACAGATTTCATCAGGCCTTCCATAAGAAACTAATTCAGGTAAAATTCAATATATATTAAATACATATCCACACACATACAGCCCTGTGTCATTTCTGTACATTACCTGAATGAGTTATCATATGGCGCTTCAGCTGGTTTGCTGAAATGAATTTCTTGTCACATTCTTGACACTCAAAGATCTCATGGACCTGCAAAATGAGCATTTTATGATAATTAAATGTGTGTCTGGAACAAGACCATACCTCTTACATATGCAGAAATTCCCTAGTAGAATGTAGCTATTTATTAGCAAGTGGCTATACTAATACTCATTAACATTCTGTGATTTCCCCCTTACTTGTCTCTTGCTGAAAAACATCATCTCCCAAAAAACAAAAATTCATAACTGTAAACAAAAAATTATCATTACAACTATACTGCAAGTTCGTATAACCTGTGTTTCTAACTGCCAGATCCATTTAAAACACCGTTGTTAGGAAAGTATGAAAAAACCCAATGCAGAATAACTTTTCAGAACATTTTCTTCTAGTCAGTAAGTCACATGTAAAAATAACAAACAAACCACTTCATAGCTTCTGTCAGAATTTTAAAACAAGTACTATCAAACTTGCAGGATTGTTTCTCTTAAAAGCTTTTAGAGGCCAGACAATGGACGGGCAGCATTGTCTCAAACTACAAATGCAGGATTATCAATAGCACAGCACATAAAACGGCATCTAGGACTAAAGGCTGGAAAAATAGGAGGCAGTTGAGAGCAACTTCTGGTAAATAAACAATAAAGACTGCCCAGTAGAACAAAACACTGTTCAGTTTTGAACAATGAGGTCAGAAATTAACCCAAAAGAGATGCTTGGCACTGGCAGGTAAAAAAAGGGGGCCGGGGGTTGAGAAGCAGAGAGGATTTTTTAAGTGAGACTCTACTCACAACAATTTTGCAGGAAGTCCAGCTCTACAAAGTTTAGAAAGTTCAGAAAGAAGCACGGGTTTTTTATATGTGCTCTCAAATTCTGACCAAAGTAGGATCTACCTTGGTTTGGTCCCTTGTCTCCAACAGACAGAACTACAGCTGAATTGAACTGTACAGATTCATGTAAGAAATCTGGGAAGAAATCCAGAGAGGCACCAGCACAAACGAGTCCTACCAGTGACCCACAAAACCTGCATTCCCAAAGTCAAAGAAGCCTTTCTGCCCTACACTCGAAGGTGTCCTTAATCTTCTTTCATACAAGAAGAATGAGCTGCTTTACGATGAAAACACGTGCTTACAATAAGAGTCAGGAGCTCAGCCCACAGCTGTACAGACAAAGAGTCTACCTACAAACACTGTAAGTGCAGCACCATCAACTCTGACAGGGAAAAGAAACCAGCAACCCTGGGATTCATTTGTATGTTTCTTCCCTTTCAACTACAGACCAGTAGAGCATCAGTGGAGAGGCCTGGCAGCCTGTGCTACTCACATGCACCTGCTCACTCTGAAATTTAAGTTCCTGTGAACAATTCAAATCCAAAACATGAGATACTTATATTAAAAGGAATCATTTAGCAGAATCTGCATCGGTGAAGATTAACACTCCCCTTGCTTGCCTCCTCATTATTATCATTATTAAGTGATTTAACTTTGCATTTTACTCAAACTCCAGAATTCAGTATCAGAATCCAGTTCAGATGGTGTTTCGTTTGTTCTACTGGGAGACATCACAAACTTGCAGAAAGGAAATCTTCTAACAATCTTTTTCAGTCTATTACCCTGTCTTCTGTAGGCTCCTGCACAGCATTTCTTGAGTTGTGTTGCTGGGAATCTAATTTTTAATGTTATTGCACCACTTAGCAGCCCAAATCATGGACTCCTATAAATACAGGATAAAAGGTAGTAACAGTACAGCTGGAGGATAAGAGAAAAGAGGTGGATATACACAGCCCTACATTTCCTTGAATTTACTGAGATAAAATTTAAAAAAACCCCAACCAACCAAGGCATGTCACCAAAAATTAGCATGGTACAAGCAGCAGTCCGGATGACGACAACAAGGTTTAATTGTGCATGCCTAAGGAAGGACGTATCTTTAGACAGTTAAGGCACAAGCAGTGCACAAGACACACAAAGCTAAAAATTGAGTTTAAATTAAAGATGACATGAAAGCTACAGAGCTGAATGCCCATGTCTTCAGAAAGTAAACATATGTCTATCTCCCTAGAGCCACCCTCTTTACCTCCTTCTTCTGTGTTTGTCAGACTTCTCTCTTTCTGTTGTTTGGGCTTGTTTTCTGTTTTATTCTCTACTTTTGTTTCTTTACATTGAAATGGGTGGGGGGAAAAATTCATCTTTTTCTCCTGGCTTCACCTATTATTTTCTTACTGGTTTTATTGCCTGTACAAATATTTTTGGCAATGCTGATGATCCTGCCCCACTTCCTACAGAAAGAAATCAATTCAAGCAAACAAACAGCATGAGTACTACTATGGACAATCTCCTTCACTATCTGATATAAGTTTGTAAATCTGGAATACCCATCTTCTGGATATTTTAAAAGAAAAGCCAATCAAGAAAAGTAAACAAAGTTTTATGCACAAAATCCTCATGGTGATTCTTAAGGTAAGTGCTCAACTGACATGATCAGTGATATCTGAGAAGCTTGTTAGTGTGTCACAGTGTCTGCACAAAATTACCACTACTGAAACAGAACATTTAATAAAATGGGCACACTAACTAGGATATTTTGCATTTTCAAGGCCTGATGTGTAAGACTTGTGGCAATGTGTTAAACTTGTAATGACATGTGGGGCAAGGCACACCATGATAACAAAGTATAGCCCTATTAGACAAGAAATGCAGGGCACACTAACACAGGCAAGGAGAAAAACAAATTTAAAAGGAGGGGGCCCACCATTTCCTTTGCAACAACATATTTTAATTGATATCATATATATCCTCAGCGGATTCAGGTTATAACCAGGGCCTTATTAAAGACTTACAGTTAATCTGATAAACAGTACAATGTAGCTTTTTGCAAAAACAGATTCTCCTGGGTTTCAGTGATTTATCAAATTAATCTTGCAGGGACTTCCTCTGGGTATAATGGATTCAGAATCTCATATTCATGGTCCATCTGTATTTCTACATGAACACCCTTATTTTCAATAGATGCTTTTCCAACGGTTAACCCCTCCTGTTCTGGTTATAGAAGATTAAGGGCATAAAGAAAAAGACATTAAAAATTTGGAGTTGAGGAAGAACTTTTTTTTACTGCTGCAAAACTACAGTAGAAATAACTCCCCTAAGAGGTATGTCAAAAAGCAGTAAGAAAATAGTTGTGCTTTGTACAAAAACTGAAGGCTCATGAACCTATTTTATGGTCTATATGTAAGCTATGATTACATAACACACTTCAGATTTAGCTTAGTGTTTAAGAATGCTGAAGAACAGCAGGCAACTCTGACTTAATGCTGGAGTGCGCAAACGTATTTGCATTTGGTAAGAGATGCATGAAAACTTTAGGGAGATATTTGGTTTAAGCAAGTGTGATTACAAAAATAAATACCCACACTAGAACAGGTTGGCTTTGTAACCATGAAAGAGATCACCCAACGGCTTGCATTACAGCAGCTTTCAAGTGACCTAAGCAGCACAGCCTCACATCTCAGGGAAGTCAGTGCCTGCTGTGAGCCAGCCTTCATCTTACTGACCTTTCGATGCTCCTGGAGATTTGCTGCTGAGGAACATTTCTTATTGCACACTGAACACATCAGCTTCTTCCTAGAATTTCCTGAAACAGAAACAAAATACCACCAACATCTTAAAGAGGAAGTGCTAAGAAAGAACCTAAATATTTCCACAGAGCCTGTGACTTTTCACAGGTCATTTGACTGACACAGGATTTTTACATTTGTATCCCATCTTCAAAGTGCTCCGTATCAGGAGTTCTCTGTGGGTGTCCAACAAGCCAGTTACTGGTGGAATGTAAATTAAGAAAACCAGCACAATAAAGAAAAAAACCCTTCAAATAGATGTTACCATACACCACCAATCCCACATGAAGAGCACAGTTCACAACTGAGAACAGCTCACTTGGCAACTGAACAGTTCATTTCATCCAGAAATCAATACAGGAGGTAGTGCAGAAACGATAAAAACTCAAATATAAGTCAAAACCACCATTTACCATTTTTGTTTATTTAGAAAGCATTAAGTATCCTACTATATAAAATAATAGATCATTAATGGTCTTTCACTGAACAAAACAGGGAAATTGTATTAGCACCAGATCATGAATTCGAATCTTGTCCAAAATGCAAATTACAAAACAAGCTATAGGTCAGCTACCAGACATATTTTCCTTCCCTTTTCACAGCTGCTTTAAAAAGTCACAGAGCATTTAACTGAGTTTATCTTTTCCTTACCTTTAGAGATTCATTTTAGTAACCCACAAAGCTATTTTACTGCAAGACAAAGCCACCATAAACATAATTCTTTTTTATCATTTAAGATGCCTATGCAAGATGATTCCCAGCTTAGGTAAAACATGTTCACACTACATTGAACAGCAAAAAGACTGTAAAAGTACAAAGTTATAAAACTTATGACAAGTATTTAGATACGCAAATAGATACATAATACAGGAATACACTTAGTCTTTCAACTTAGAAGGACATTAATAAGCCCCTTGCAGAGGTAAGGAAGGTGACAGGGAGCATCTGTTCACAGCTTTGTATAACAGGCAACACACAACAATCCTGTCCACTTTCCCTTGCCTCCAGGTAACACAAAGCAGAAAGGAATTCTAGAAGCGTCCCTAAACAGTAGTGTCTTCTAGTAGAAGGTTCTTTTCCTTCCTGCACTGACACCCGTTGTGACTTCTACAACTCCCAAGCGATAAAATAAAAGCTCTGCTCATTGTGCCAGCAGAGAAGAAATATTCTGCATGGATCTGGTCTCCATCGTGTCTGGAGTGATCCAGGATAACTGTGGAATTCATATACTGCTACATAACTGACATAAGCTAAGCCTAAACGTAACAGTGCTCCTGGATGAAAAAAATTCTTACAGATACCAAAAAAAGGACATAATCTTTTGTAAGAATGATTACAGAAGGTTTTCTCTACACTGCAAGAGTTTGGCAGGAGAAAGAGACTGAAAATCTTCAAAAACATCTCAGTGCTGTCACCATCAACTAAAGACTGTTTTCTGTGTACTCTGGAATTCTGCTGTCCCCACACATAATGATCTTCCATTGGCATGGAGAGGGGACACACAGGGAGAGTGCAGAATTCTAGGACTGAGATCTGCATTTTGGACGTCAGAGCAGTATTTTGCCCTTTCATGAGAAGAGAGTGAAGTTTGAGTGAAAATTATTGATTCATAGCGCACAGATATAAACACACTAGGGCCTAAGAGGACCAGTGGATGGTCTGGTATGGCTTCCTGCACAACAGATGCTATAGGATTTTATGCAACACCCTTACTGAGCCTAATTGTTCGATTAGGCAAAAAAAGATGTCCTATTGTGTCCTGAAAATACCAAAAAATCAAGAACTCACCATTTCCTGTAGCAGTTTGTGCCAGTGGTTGATTTTCCTCACTATGAAACCTTTCGCTTCATCTACTCTTTGCCTAGTTTAAAGTTCTCAAGATTCCTATTACACTTTCTGCAGGAGACTAATGATTCATCTGCCTTACAATAATTTCTCCCTGAGAGAGGAAAAATAGTTACTCTTGCAATTAGTTACTTCTTAATTTTCTGTTTGATACAAATGAACCCATTAAAAAAGAAACCAAAGACGATGTTTACTCTGATTTGCAAATTTAAGGCTAGGAACATGTCAGAGGGATTTTTCTGAAGAAACATTAAACTCTTTCTTACCACTGTGAACATTTTCTTTGTGTTTCTTCAGGGCATCCTTGCTCTTGAACCTCTTCCCACAGCTATCTGCCTTGCATATGAACCTGGCATCCCCTCTGCACGCCTCCTTGTGCTGTTCATAACTACATGGGATAACAGAGAAAAAAAGCCCCACATCAGGCAGCGTCTCCAGAAACCAGAGCTGTAGCAAGTACTCAGAGCTGAACACATGCTGCACCGCAGAGTTCCAAGGCCACCTCATGCATTACTTACAGCAGAGAGGAATGAAAGCATTTGAGTCCTTGCCCTGTTAGGATTCCCAAACACTACCAAGCTTTTGGAAAGCTAACATGCAAAGGGAGGCCAGCAAGGACATGACAGCAGTCCTGTAACTCGGACACAAAACCTCGATTCTGAGCTGAAGGGAGTATTGCAAACAGAGCACTGGAAACTTCTTGAGGAGTCTCCTGGGCTGATATTCTCTGTGCACTGAAGGACACTAAGAGACAAATAAAGGGAAAAACAAAGTAAGGACAACATTCTATAACATACAGAGGCTTGCAGTAACTAAAAAAAATATATATAGCTTTACAAAAAGTAGGTGAACAGTCTGTAACCTGTAATTAAATGTACAATAAAAAGTAATATATCTAATTGTAAGAAAATACATACATAAAGAACAAAAGACAAAACTAGTTATGTTTCTGTACAGAAGCATAATTCTAAGATATATGACTTTAGGGAAAAACTGCCTATTTACACTCTCAAGGACAATAAAGATGTGTTCTTAAATCTCACATCTTTAATGTTTCTATTTCTTTTTCCATCATCCAAATATTTAATTGGATGAAGCAAACATGAAGCACTGGTTTTCTTTTTTTTTCTACATCTTACTTTAGTTCTGTACCAACATCCACAGTTTGAAAATTACACCTCCTAAACTACTAAACTCAGATGGAGACCAGTAATGCTGCACCGATCTGTAAAGTCATACAGTGTATGACTTTAACACATAAAAAATTGTCACTATTTTTGCAACTCCCATTGACGTCTACAACAAACATGAGAAACTAACACATTAAAAGATTAAAGCAAAGGGTAAGGGTATAAATACAGATGCATAAAAATTAAAGCTTAGATGGTGTTTAGGTCAACAGAAATAAATGATTGAATGAAATTGATTTAAATGATCCCTGAAAAAACACTCCTGTTTCTACTCACTGTCTTTGTAGAGCTTGTTTAACAGGGAATTTCTTTCCACAATTTCGGCATTTAAATTCCTTTTCCTCACTGGGTTTTTGGTGCAAAGTCTGCAGATGCTCAGCTAGGATCTCCTGGCTGGCAAAACTGGATTCACAGTTTGGGCATGCATGGTCTTGTTTACAGGTGAGGGGATCTGCATGATTGGAGGCAAAACCAATGTAAAGGAATAGTTCCCAGGCTTTTTGGTTACATTAAGAGAGACGCTCTGCCAGAAACAGATTATGCAAAATGGTGGCATGAAACTCACAAAAAACAGTGTCTCTGAAGGGATTATACACAGCCTATCTTAAGTGGATTACCATCAGCATTACTGAAAATGGATGCAAAGTATTAAGATGGGTGTTACTTAGACTGTTGGCCCAAATTAGTCATTCAACTCAATTAGAACCTCAATGCAATTAGTCATTCATAAACTCATCTTTATGTTTGATAAAGATGCTGAGAATTCCCCAGACAGCTCAGCTCACCTTCCTTTTCCTGCACACCTTACCTTAGGATTGGCTGAACAGCTTTATGGAAAAGTTTATTTCTCTCCCACTTAAGTAAGAAGGAAACTACCCCTCTTAAGAGCAAAAGCTCAGCATTCATAAGCCTGTGTGACAGGTGAAACAAACTCTGCCTTTAGTTCAAAACTTAATGGCTACTACTTAAGAAATGCAGGCTCACTCATTCACTCAGTAATTCATAGGACTGGCTGCTCCTTATTAGGCAAAGAAGCTCAACTCAAACCCAAATAAAGAGATAAAAATAATGCAAGAACTCAGATTAAAGCCCAGGAACCTTCCAGTTCCCCAGTCCTAGGGAACAGTCAGTGTTCCCTTTCTTCATAACCACTTTTAAGCTCTCAAGTTACCCTATATTTTACATATTGCTCACCTGCAATTTTTTCACCAACTGGTTGCACTTCTTTATTGCCGCCACTGTCTTCATCTTCCTGGATAATTGTTACTTCTTCCTCCTCCTCCTCCTCTTCTTCCATGTCACTGTCCAAGTACCCAATCAGAAGTTCTGTGTCTGTTTCAATATCTTCCACAGCCAAATAAAAAATATTTTCCCCTTCCTGTTGCCAACAGTAAGTAGAGGCAATAAACAATTATGGCAGAAAAACCAAAAACCTAGACACAAGTATGAGACCCTGAACTAATATTATCCCTCAATCATGGAAGGGTTGGCTCCATACTTCAGGGAGCACAATGCTACAACAGCCTTGCTAAGACTTCTTTCCCAGCGTGGCTGCATGGATAGAGAGCATTTGTATTCTGCTATTTTGGAAATATTCCCTACCTCACCTGTGAGGCTTTTCCACTATTCCCTGTAGTTTAGACCAAGGTGGAGGCGGCATTAAAGTCCTCTCCTTGCCACCCTCTACTTGACAAGAACTTCAGAGTTTGAAAATGTAATATTTGAGGATTAGAAAAACAGCAAAATTTAGATAACCAACACAGTTTTATCTCTCTCCCCAGCTGACTGCAGGAATTCTAACACAGCTTTCAGCAGCATGTTTACATAGTGTTATTTTCTCTCTCTCTCCTTAAGACCCCCAGCCTTCTCCAACAGGCTTTCACCCCTGGTCAGTTATCTTCACTATCAAATTAGCAGGCACATCTGGAAAATGCACTTTAAACCCTATGCTGGTTTAAATCAGTGTAGATCCACAAAGGATCCAGCCCACATTCTGCACGACAGGACAAACTACATAATAGTAAGTTCCAAAACCTTCTTGATAATGCCTGAACAAGCTTCCAAATACCTACATAAGCTAACAACTTTGGGCCTGACAACACTTAATTAAAGTTACCAAGGCTGGCACAGTGGGTTGTGGGGAGGAATCTGTACATCTGTCCCCTAAACTGATGCTCAGAGATACCTTTTTTCTTTCTATATGTGAACCAAGGGCTTTAGGTACTACCCAAAGCACTGAAGGAGACTCATTTTTATGCAATGAAGACTCCCAAGTTCTATCATAAATCTTAAAGCTTATCTGATTAGCACCCAGAGAAGTTAACTGAAGCTTCTTTACCCTGCAACCAGCCATATATTTTGCAACAAGCTTCCTTGAGCAAGGACAAGATAATGATTTTTAATTTTTGTAATACACTAAGATTAATTTAAACTGTCAACAGGGATGTAGCATTCCTCGAGCTGTAGAAGGTCTGTTATATTTTACACAAGATACTGTCACACAAGAGTGAAACCTACTTAATTCAGTAGACTTGACAGAGCTGCTGCTTTCAAGGATGCACCACTTTTCTGTCCTTATCTCAACAGCAGCATTGGAAAACAAAAAAAAAAATATGATTTTTTTTTTTCTCAAGATCTATTCTGCAGTCCAGATATCTATGAGCATGCCAACGTCACCTCTGCACACATCTACAACTTGCTGGTTTCCATATGTCTCTGTCAAGTCGCAGAAACCTTTAATTCACTACAGTCTGAAGTCAAAACAAATCATGTACGGAAACTCTTGACATGAGGAAAAGTAAAAGTTTCTAAACTCAGTCTCCATACAGGACAAAACCACTGGGGTAAACCTCCAATACATCACTGTTTAGGACAACCTTATTCTAAAAGCAAGACAACCTCATGAAAGGAAGCATGTATCTATTATTGGCTTACCAAAAATAATAATGAAAAGAATTTTTAAAAACCAAGAATTTTGAAAATTTGAGAATTAAAAGAAGAAAAGAAAAAGTCATGTATCCCAGGCAAAAATAAAGTCCCAAGTACTAAGAACTGCCAATGCTTAAGTGCTCTGGATTGAATTTGCATTGGAAAGAAATTAGCTTTGGTGCCAGCCCAATCTAAACTCATTTCTCCTCCAAGGTTAATTTGTTTGGCTTTTTCAGCCAAACAAATGCTAATAGTCAGGTACTCAGAGCACTAATTAATCAAGATATACCCACACTGTAGTAGCTCCTCAAGGCAGCATTTTGAGTGAAAGCAATGGAAGCTCTCCAGAAACCACAAAAGAATTTACATCTCTGCCTCCACCAGCAGCACCTGCATGAATCACATTAATCTACGTACATGCAGACATAGTAAACACAGTAACCAGTCTTTTAAACAATTTTAATAACCCTCCTGTTTCTAAGAACACATCTGCAGCCATGCCACCTGCCCATCTGCTCAGACCATGCTGGCTGTTTTCCTAACATTCATCTGCAGCAGACCACAATGGTCCTTGGGAGAAACTCCAAGTGTTCACCATGGTGGCATCACAACTTCCCTTCACGTTATTCCTGGTTTATTTTTCAGTCTTGTTTCCCTCACCCCAGCCTCCACTGTCATCTTACACACTAAAAGCCACACAGACCTGCCCAGCAAATACAGTTTTCCAGTTCAAACAGCCCTTGCTATCTCCTTTTTGGTCCACTACAGGCACCTCTTCCATGCAAATTCTTGGCTTTTCCATACAGTTACACACCTTCTATCTGCTTTGTAAGAGGGAACATGGGATCACTGACAGCCCATCACACTTTCATCCAAAAGCATAAAACACTTACGTCATCACCCCTGAAAGCTTAAAACACAGGAGGAGGAAGCAGCACATAGTCTTGTGTTACCTGAGGGAGTGTAGGGCTTTTCCATCCTTCAAAGCTTGAGCAGCTGGCTCCAACCCAGCCTTCCTAGTCCTTACCCACTTTCCCTCTGTGCCCACAAAGTGTTACCTAACTTTCCTCTATATTTGACTTCCTGGCAGCGAACCAGCTCTTCAGCCTACCTGTCCTGCCAGCTGTCCCTGGTTGCCTCTCCAAACAAACACACTGCCCTTCCCAGTCTTTCCCTACAGCTCCAGGATGTTAAGTTTGGCAGAGGTAAAACCAATCCAGGCAATGTCTGTGAGGGCAGCAACCGCGATCCAGGAAATGCATGGAGATGATTTCACACACACCCCCCACACACAGCCCAGGAACTCAGATTATACCTCATGTAAAATACAGCACCTGAACCACACCAAGAAGATCCAGAAGCCTCAGCTCTCTCTCCAGATCTATTCCTACAATGTTATATCGCATGGCAAGGCAGAAAACCTCTGAGACACAAATGTGAGTCAAAACAGAACACAAGGCTGAACTACTACAGCAACTCTGACATGTCTCCTGTGTTCTTAGACCATACTGCAGTTTTTAGTAATCGCTCCTAATGAAGGCTAGAATATTTTTCCAGCTGAATATTCTGTATTATGATAGGCTTTAAGGTACTAAAAACCCCTGTAAGATAATCTAGCGAATTTTGTTTCTGTCACTTTCTTTATGAAGAAACCCACTGGTATGCACTGGATATTCCATTAAAACTTCTATTCAGAAGTTCAGGTCATTTATTGGAAAGATAATAATGAACATTAATTGTTCACACTGCTCCCTCTTGTGAACCTTACTTTGCATTTGTTAACAACGGCTGTGCACTGATGAGGTGCTAATCACACCTCATGTGTGAGAGCCTTTCACATCTGGTATCCTAAGGAAGACAACAAATTTCATCAGAAATGAACTTTTGTTTTCTTGGCATGAAAGAACCAAAATTTTTTTGTCTGGCCTCAAAATAAGCTATAATTATTTTGTCAGGGACCTGCAAGCTAGTCCTTGGGGGAAAAAAAGTCATCTCATGATGAAAAAGAGGAATAGTATTTTTTAAGAAATGCTGATAAATAATCCTCCTTTTCCTGATTGTTTCCAAATTTGAATTACACCAGCAAATACCTTAAGTTAGCCCGAAACAACATTTTGTAAAGTAAACATTTTGAGAAAAAAAATTTCACAGAGTCATGTAATTCTTACTTATGTGGGAGTGGAAATTAATTTACTGTGAAACTGAGCTACTAAAAAAGAAGCAGATAGCAAATTTCCTTAGTAATCTCCAAAAGAACAACAGCTGGAACTAGAAAAGTATCCCTGTCTCTGCTGTATTCTGTAAAGTCAAAGAATGCTTCCAAAAATGAGAGACTAAACAGACAAAGACTCCAGCTTGAGAGAAGAGCTGTCAAGTAAGAGTGAAAGGATGTAACAGAACTCTATATAATCAAAGATGGCATAGAAAAACAAAGTAATATTCACTGTTATACCAGAATTAGGGAATCAAGTGAAATTAAGTTTCTAGAAGATAAACAGAAGCATATTTCAACATAATTAAAGCAGAGCAACTCATTACTACAGAGTGCTGCAAATGACAACTATAAAAATGAAAAAAAATAAGCTGGATAAATTCAGATCAACAGCAAAGACAAGAAAATTATCTTTTTTTATTAATTTATCCTCAGGCACTATGTGATCATCCTATCAGATAATTACATTGTTCAATTCTCTGTTTTCTACTTAAATATTTTCAGCACCACGCTTCCTTTCAAACCTGTCACAATTTATATTAAATTATATTATATTTGTACTATATAATATTATTAATTTTATTGAACAATAATGTAAAGGCATGCTTCTGCTTTACACACACCTAAGCCCATACCAAGTTTGGCATGAAACACATACAAGTCTCTAAATCATTAGTCCTTAAACCTTTCAAATAGCATCAGATCCTAAGGACCTCTTTGATCTTTTATCCTACCACTCTTATTTATGGTATTATCTTAAGCACAAGAGTTCTTCTAAAAAGAAAGGAAGAAAGAGAAACAGTTCACCACTTTCCTCGGCTCTTGCAGTTTTATTGCAAGAAACTAAGGCCAAGGAGGAGAACAAATTAGTAAATCAGTAAGAGGAAGCAAATGATAGGAGTCCACCGAATCTACCTGGATGGCTGCCAGGTTCTTCTGTTCCTGGGATGGAGCCTCATGGACAAAACGCAGCCAGTTAGAATGGCGTGGGTTGCTGGCATCCAGGATATAGAGGACCTCACCTTTGCTCCCACGAACCTGAAACATTAAAAAAAAAAATCCCCAAACAAAATTAGAATACCAAATATGTCCAGGTTTTGTCCACTCAGTGAAGAAAACACTTCAAACACCAGACACCTCCATTTCCATATCTAGATCTTATTACAGATCCATTTAATTTCTACAGTTGTGACAAAATTCCCAGCTTATGTTGAAAAAATGAAGATAATAGAAATAAAAACTTAGTATTAACTAAGTCATTCTTCCCGCTCACAACACAAAGACATACTGCTGGAAAAATACATCTGTCACTGCCAAAAAACCCTGTTTGTTTCATTTTAAATAATAGATCACTTGAACCTCCACTGAGATCCAGTCAGTAGAGAGCCATGCAAAAAGGTCATATAGCCATACTATTATTCCATGTGATTTATTTATATAATGAATGGATTTTATTTTCCATCTGTCAACAAGAAGTATCCAGAGCAGGTATTTCCTAAGAGGTAGGGAATTTGGCTATGTAAGATCAAAATTAGATTGTCTTCGTGGCTTTGTATATAAATTGCTCACATTCTTGCTATATTTGTTTCTAATAGAATGCAATATCATATTTCTTCAGCATGACTGCTTCAATTACCTAAACATTTAGGATATTATTAGAAAGACAAAAACTGTATTCCATTACAATAATAGCTGGTGGCACCACGTTGTTCTCAGATTAAGAAAAAAAAATAATTACTGTAGTTCTGCAAACAAATAAGAATCTTCCAAATTCATTAGTGCTCTTCTGAAGGAAAAAGGACACATGAAAAGGTGCCAACATACAAACTTTAAAAGCTATTACTTTCCAACACATGGATTAACCGCAGTGAAAAGTGTCAAACCTACACATTGAAATGCATCTGGAAACAATATTATCTGACACTAAGCACTGCAATGGTTTCCCAGAGAGGTTGTGGACGTCCCATCCCTGGAAGTGTTCAAGGCCAGATGGAATGAGGCCCTGAGCAACCTGATCTAGTGAGTGGCAACCCTGTCCCTGGCAGGGGGGTTGGAACTGGATGGTCTTTAATGTCCGTTCCAACCCAAACCATTCTGTGATACTGTACCAATCACCCAGCTCTACAGAGGCTTTGTGATTTAGCTACCAAAGCACAAGTTACAGGAGCCCACCACATAGCTCCTATAAAGGCTTCCATCAGATTTTGAGTTGGAATGAGAAGCAATCCAGGCCCTATTATAAAAACTATACATTGCACTATCTTAACTTTTCATCAATTTTTCTTTATTTGCTTGATCCTTAAATTATATAAGAATAAGTTATATTTGCTTCAGTGATACACAGTCATCTCAGTTACGCTTCAGAGACTCTGCCAATCCATAAAGAGATGCCAAACACGAAGCAGAGCTTTAACACATAAGGAAACTATCGATAAAGGAATACGATAAATCCCTTAAAAACATTCTGTATTTTCTACTGCTTTTTTTTCACCTCGTAAAGAAATGCTGCTGCATTGAATACACAGATGTGAGCATGAAAAGTCAAGAAAAACTGCAAAAACACTGTGCTTAGAATGGACTAGACTGGTGACATGAACCAATCCTTTTCCAGTTGCATGAATAGGGAGTTTCCTAAATTATCAACTGATCATTGAGCACCATGGCAGTGGATCCCAAACCTAGCACTTAAAACAAACACCTGAAATGCACACACATATCCACATTATGTACCTCAAACTGAGGTGCCCAAAAATTATCCTCTTGAGAATCAACACAAAAGGTGTCACTGCACTAATTCAGTCAAATGCCCTCACAGTAAGATGAAACACCTGACATTCACTGTTACCCCACAGAGTGAGGTTCTACCTCAAGGCCAATCAGGACAATTTGAATGATGCCACATTAAGAAGCACCACATCACCACAGAAGAGTTCAGGAAAAAATGAGTCTCTGGTCAATGTATAAGCACCCCACATGAAACCCTACACAGGCCTAAATAACACCTAAGCTGCCGGCAATGCCCACCAGCAACAGGAATTACTCCATCTGCCAGCCTTTTATGCTGCAATGAAATTACCCCCACATTTTCAAAATACATCCAAATTTGCCACTTATGCTACTCCAAAACGCTCACAAGTGTATTGCAAATGCTCTACCATGCACACCTGGCAAGAGAAGAACAAAAAACTCCCAAAACTTCGATGCAATTAAGCAGATGGTTACCTTTGCCAAAGACAGTAAACTCACTGCCTGCTTTCTGGAAACCATTTTCTAAACTTTTCTAAATCGAAAAATCTATGTTCATCAAGCAATCGTGCAGAGAAAAGTAGTGTTTTCTGCATTGCTTTTTTTTTGATTAGCTGAAAATATGATTTTTATTGTTATAGCATAAAACAGTTAGATGCAATACTTCTGCATCCTGAGTTCAGACCATCATAGAGCTCACTGCAGAGTAGGAATTCACATTTTAACATTGCTGGAGAAAGCATTAAAATAACTCTAGCAAAAGAAACCTGAGGCAGCAACTGCTGATTTGCTTACACAGTAAGAAGTCTGAGATAGAGACAGCATGTGACATTTTCCTTCAGCCAAAACATACAGCAACAGTTTTCCATGCTAATGAAGCTCCTTCTGGTGCATGACATTACGTGACCCTGCCAGGGACAGAAGGGTACAGGAAGCTCACTCCTCGACTCCTGCTAACATTCTGCGGAGCTCTCAGAAGCAGGGTTGAACTTCCCTTTCTCTGGAACGATACCCAAATCTCCTTAAGCAAACTGTGTGCGATCTTCTACAGTAAGTTCAGACTGGAATACAAACACCTCGGCCTAGGAACACATGCTTTCCAACGTCTTAAATATATCCCATAACCTTCCATAAGATGGAAGGTTAACACTCTCGCTTACGTTTAGCAGTAGATTCTTCTCATCACCAAAACCAAAAGATCATTAACGTGCCTGCCCCAAAAGTCACTAAAGTTAATACAAAGTCATACACTTAGCATGGATAAAGATGACTAAAACAAGCTTTAACAGAGTTGATCATAGCAGCGTTAATAACTTTGAACTTTTCATCCTTTGGACACCTATCTATCCCAGCTGGGATTAATTTGGCAAAATTGAAAATCTGGGACGTAAACTTGCAGCTGAGATAGTGTACCAATTTCTGTCTTGTGTAAGAGCCCAGATCATTTAAGAAATGAGAAAAACAAAAGCACTTCTGAAAATTAAATTAAGATTCACACAAAAAACATTAAAAGCAAACAGTTTTCAATGTGAACTGTATTTGAGGAACAATGACTGGGAAGGTAGTCTTCATACAGAAAAAATAAAGACTATATTGTTCAGAACTAGATTTATAATATTATATTCACCTTGACAGCAAACACAGAATACACCAAATTAAGATTTATTTCATCCTGAGTCTATGGACATAATTTGACTTAACGTCTTGTGTGTAAAAGCCTTCCTATGCCAGAAGCACATTTTACAGGCAAGATATCAAAGAAAGAAGGAAAAAAAAAAAAAGAAGAAAGCCACCAAAACACACTGAGCTTAATGTGCTTGACTTTTTATACCTCAATCCTAAACACCACAGCTCTGATCAGAAACTAGCTGTAGCCAATGGCAGATTTTCTGTTGCCTTCACTAGTTTTCAGGCAGGCTTATTTAACTGAAAACAACTGTCACAGCAAAAGCAATGAGAGTCAAGCAGTAGAAACATTAAGTTCATTCCATTTTCTTATATAAATAAACACAAACATTGGCTTCCATTGAAAGACTGATTTCTGATCTCTTTGGTTTTAATGTAACAATGAAGAAAACATGATCCTGGCAGATAGACAAAAACCCGACCTGAAATATGTAACATTCAGCATTACATGGCATATTATGTTCCATCCAACCCTGACCAACATTTCTTCATGGTATGTCAGAGTATTTGAAGAAGGACTAAATCTTTCCAGCCCTCCCTGTTTCAACATTTGCCAAAGTCATCACCAGAAGAATATGCTTGCCACAATCCAATAGGAGTGAAATGAATTCCCCTTTCTTGGTTAGGGATAATGAAGAAAAGGAACTGAACACATATAAAGAAATGAACTGATAGCTTCCCTTCACAAAGGAACATCTGAGCCTCCAGAGCAAAAACATCTGTGAACTTTTAATACCTAAAGATTATTTCCTTCTTGTCTTTAAGCACTTGCTCTTCCAGCAAATACACACAGTTCTGAGCTGCTATGCCAAGTTTACTAATACACACAAAAAAAGCATTTAATCAAGGTGTTAGTGGGATGCTAAGAGTAAGAACAAAACTCTCAATTCATCACCAGCAACAAGCAGTGTCCTTCACTAGCACAACAATCAGAGAGCTGGGGGATAACACAGAGGTTTTTGTAACAGAAAGAAAAAGCACAAAGCCATTTGCACACTTTCTTGGCTTTTTATTATCACTCCTAACTAAATGGTTACCACAGGTTTGTTTGGTTTTTTTTTTTTTTCCTGTCACACCACTCATAAATAAAACATTTCGGCCTGTAGCTCTTTACAAAGATAACAGCAAGATCAAGGATGCTTCCCACCCACCCCACTTCCCTGGAATCTGTTGAATGAGCAAGTATAAACCATTGATTTCTTCAAAACTATGCATGTTACAGGCAGAGTAGCGGCATCCTGCTATATTTAATTTAAAGAGAAATTCTAACATCTTCAGAATTTTTCTGAACAAAATCACTGGGCTCAATACATTTTTTGGGTCCCATGTTTTCCCTGAGACCAAAAGAAAACATAATGCGTGCAATTCTGTCTCAACACGATGCCTTAAAGATGCCAACTCACAATGCTGGTCTCAGAGAAAAAGGAATGGCTTGATCAAAACAGACCACATCACAGAGCGCTACTCTGCACAACTAGAAATGCATGTGGCCAACTTCATCACAGAAAAATATTCCATAAAATTGAAGCCTGGATCGCAGGCATCACATGCCAAGGAAAGAAATGCTGCACTAATGCCCATTTTTTTTCCTTGACTTATAAGAAGCCTCTATACTTCAAGCCTTCCTTCTGAAGGTGTTCTCTCTGAAAACGTTTTTTTTTTGACTGCCATCAGACTGTGAAGTCAGGCTTTAGTGTGCCTTCCTCCAATAGCCTTCAAATTAATTATTTTTAATATCTTTGGTACAGCCGACTACACACAAACTTGGCCGGTTTCTGTGCGTGCCTCCCACAGGCTCTGGAATAACCATCTACTTGGACTGTTCAAGTCTTACTTTCTGCATTCCTGGTCTCAATTTTCAACTTAGGACTATTCCCAGCATGATTTAAATTATATTATAAAGCTCACGTTCAGATCAACTTCAGTAAACATGAACAACTTGGGTTAAAACATTCAGGAAGTCATAAAATTTGGTATGCAGGAATCTTTTCAAGGCTCTCAAAACTAGGTTACAGTAAGATATTATGAAATGATTTTAAAACAGCTCATAAAAACCTCATTTTCTGATTTGCTGTCAATGGGGTCATATTAGTGTCACCAGTAAATACATGTATTTGCCTTTTCTGTCTTGCAGAAACAGATAAATCTCATTTCAGCATCAGCAGTGAGGAATCTGGAAAATCATCCAGCTTTCCAACAAACCTAAAGACCTTCTCATTGCTGTAATCCACCCACTGTCTTTTCTGAAAGCCTTGTTCTAGCGCAAGCATTTCACTGATTTAAAATAACCTGCAGAAACACCAGGAAGAGCCAAGTGAGCCAGGGCCCATTAACACGCACTGTACTCAGCAAACATCTGTAATGAAAGCACATTGTATTGCTCTTTTTCAGCTGGGAACAAAGAGGATGAAACTGGCTGCTCTGAGTACATAACCAAAAGGGAAAGAGGAACAAATTGTCCACACCTCTTCTCTGGGAAAGGGCATTTGGGGCACGCCTCTACATTAAAATGGACTAAAGAAAGGGAAAGCGAGGAAACAGGGCTTCATAGGCTGGAGTTAGCACTCACCTAGGAATATTTCGCCACTCACAATATTTATACCGAGTTTGGGTTAAATGAGATGGGCTTTTAACATTCTCTCACTCATCCTTCCTGTGTATGGAATCTATTTGTAGCTCTGCTAAGGCTGCATCAATACTCTGCTCTCTTCATAAGCTGCTCAGTGATGTTAATGCCAGAGATTTTTCAAATAAAGATGTATTTCGTGGTAAATGCAGTGACAGTGCTTTAGGCCAGATGTCACACATAAACTTTTTTTGTACAGTGCCCCACAAAATAAAAGTAACAGTCCTTCTTCCACCTCTAACCAGAGAAAGGTGAAAAGGTAAGAAATGGGTCCCCTCCTCAGCGTAAAAGAGGACTAAATGTGCATTCAATAGAAAATGCTTGGCTGAGGAAAACGAAGAAAAAAGAAATTCTGCTCAAAGAACTACAGCAGTAAATAAAGATTACAAAGACAGAACAGAGGCACCACAAAGAAGGCATTTTTAACAAGTTGGGAATGTTGTTACTGCCAGTATTTTTCAGTTAGTGCAGCTTCCTCAACTGGTAAATTCAGATTTTACTTCAGGCACACCCAGGTACAACAGGAACTAGGATGGGTTGTGTGCCTAACTACAAGAACTGGTGGATAAACTACTGTTCCTGCCTAATACATATTAAAAATATAGAGCTGCCCATAGCACCAGGCTTCTCTTTTGTGAAAAGTCTCACAACTACTTGTTGCATTATAAGCTGCTAAAATTTAAAAACTTCACTTATCTAAGTTGCCAAATCCCAACACAAGCGTCACACCAGGAAATGTTTTACAGCTGAAGGAAGCCATAAGCTGATATGTGTCGATCAGCTTAAATCAGTATCTCTGTAACTTACAATCCGCTTCCCAATTCAAATTATTTTAATTGTTTGAATTATTTTCACGTCATAATATTTTTTCACAGTGCTATTATATTTGTATTTGGCTTGACTTCATATTTTTTCACACTTCACTGATTAGAAACTATCATTTCCTTTAGTTTTGAAGAATCTTCCTCCACCCAGATAGTGTAATTTAAAAGTACTAAATCTCACTACAGGATCTTTAAGCTATGGAAAAAAATAGAGAAGGGATTTGTTACAGCAAAACTTAATTCTGACAACACTTCTTGCTAGGTGTGATGATGTCACTTTACTCACTTCCCACATGAGCCTGCAGTCTGTGTTCTCATCCAGCTCCTGCGGCATTCGCTTCTCCCCCGCAAAGGGGCCAAATTTTTCACCCTAAGGAATAATTACAAAAGAAAAAGAATCAGTAGGGGTAAAAAAGAAAAAGGCAAGTGAATCACCAAACTCCAGCAGAGGAGTAATTTTTAGCTTCAAACAGAAAAGCAGAGTTTTCCTTTATTGTCCTACTATATGCCAAGAAGGTGCACGTCCTTGAAGGTTCAACTTGAAGCTCATTCCCATTCTTTTCATACTTTGGAGAATCTCATAAAACCATACCTTCCCTCTGCATGCTTACTTCTCCTCTGGGAAGCTGGATTTTTCTTTATCTTAAATAAGGGTGAAATTTACAAGTCAAATTTCTTACAAAATTTTCAGGAAGCACCTTGCAACAGGCATCCAACTAAAACAAAGAATCTGGCAAGCACCAAGTTTACATTAGATTTATTTGCGAGATTATTTGCAACGCTAGTTTTTGAAGTGCCACAAATCAAAACACTGAGTAACTGAGGGCTTGATCATACAGAGAGATTTGTTTAAAAATGTAAGGGAGTATGCATGTGCTTATGAATTAATTCGAGCCTTCATAAACAAAATTAAAATGTTATACCACCTGCTAGTCGTAACACCCGCTGTGAAAGCATCCATTGATATGTTCTTCCAAAAGTATTTGGCATCAGGGTTTTTTTCCTGCACAGACGTCACAGGAGCAGCAGGGCAAAATAATTAAATAGGACTTTCTTCTTCCACAGGCCCAGCTTCCCCCCACGCACACTGCCTTGTCCTTATTTGCACGGATAGGCCCTAAAACCTGGAATGCAGGATGCTGTGTTCCTTCAGGCAGCATTCAGATCCAAAAGCACTTATACTTGTAAGTATTAGAGATTATAGGTATATATTGAAAAGCAACTTTGGTGTTTCTTTAAAAAACAACAGAATTTTGGTTAATAAAAGTATTGATCTTGTCCACATATCCCTTCCTCCAGGCACATTCCATATTCCCAGCAATAGCCTGCTATGTGCTTTCCTTCTTGCTTAGTCTTCACAGATTGCCTCCAGGTAGAGTAAAGAGAAAAATGTGGAATGGAAAACATCCAGGATCATTCCTCCTGGAAACAAGAAGTCAAATTTTAAAAAAAAATCCTTGTATTTAAAATTAAACCTGAAGTGGTAATAAACAAAGGAAAAGAAAACTGGCATTGCAGAATGAGGCAACAGAACTGAGAGGCAAATTTTTAAATGTGTGATGCCTCAGGTTTTAACTTTTATATTTTTCAAATCCTGTACTGCCTAGCGTGTAACTCTGAAGTTTAGTGTGGCCTGTTAGCTACTGTTCTCTCTTGCTGGTTAGACATAACAAACCCTCTCCAGGTTTGCACTTCAAGGACACCTTGTTGTCGCAGGCCCCAAAATATGTAAACTAAAAGCCTCTGAGAGGAGGGGCAAACTTGGGGTAATTACATCATTAACTGAAATTATAACTGGAGAATCAACCCTGATATGCAAATGGACCAAACTTATAAAAGTGTGAAGAACCCGTGACCCAGGTGTCCATCTTGACTGCCCAAGGTGTACCTTTGAAAGCTCTTCAAATAAATACCTACTTTTATTCTCTTAATCTTGTCTAGCCTCTGTTTTTAGGTAGCCACTTCAAGGCATCAGGTGCACAAAGAACATTTCACTACAAGGAACCGCAAAGCAGAAGGTAAAAAGACAGGAACAGCAGAAGTCAGCAACTTCTGCTGATCCCAGAGCAGCAAAGGAGCCAGACAGGGGCAGTGACAGCAAACACTGGCACTCTGGGGCTTCATGTCCTTCCTTCTCATTGATTTCCATGCCACCCTTCATTGTTTTGTTGATAAATAATGGCAGAGTTCCTCCTCTACCAGTTTTTCAAATCCTGGGATTTAATACTCAGGCTGAAACTTCCTCCTTCTCTTACCTCATCAGCAAAGAAGGTGGAAACAGGTAAATACAGCTGTGTGTGTACAGCATCTACAGTATCGATTTCACTCATCCCTGAAGCCCACAGCACTGCTGGGATGAAGCACAGTAACAACTCAGACCAAGAAACACCACACATCATTCCCATCTCAGCTACTCCAAACCAGGAAATCTCTACTGCAATATTCAAGACCTTCTGGGAGCTCAGAACCACGGCAAAAGCAACATGTCCACCAACACAGAGTAAACATAACATAAGCAGTAGGTGATGCAGATTTCTAAGCACTTTTTATGGCTTCTCAAATTCAGAGGGAAACCAAAACCTGATGTCTTGGAACACAAGGGTCCATGGGGATAAGTGAAATTATTTGTTTAGCCTTTCAGACCACTTTCTTCACATACACACACACACACACACACACACACACACACATTATTCCTGGTTAATAAACATGTTGTTATATGCCAACATACATTAATCAAAAACATACCCAAGACTTCAACTTCCCCTCTGATCAATGTAAGTGAGGCATATAACGCAGTCTGAAGTCAGAGAAATGATTCAGTATATAAAAGCACATTTTTCCAATGCTGAAAAAGCTATATTCAACAGTTGCTTCTGAAAAAGCAGCAGTGACTAATCCTCCAGTCACAGCAAAACACTAAGAAATGCAGTGGCTCTCTGATGATTACACCAAGAGCCTCCTGATGCTGGTGCTCTGTAGCCTGAGGCCAGCTGCTGGAAAACAGAAAGTACACAGGAATCACAGCTTTGTTAAGGTAACAAAACAAAAAGTTTCCACCTTTTATGATTACAAACAAAAACCTGAACAACCCGCACGCCTGAAGGTGCACAAGCAGATGGTAAGCAGCAGCAGTTCAGAACGTATTATTACCAAAACTTTGCCAATAGCAGAATTTTCAGAGGCCTCCATAGCACTTGGAGAGCTGGTACTGCAATTTCTGAATATAAGGTCTTCCAATGTTTTCTTTTACTTTCAGTTCAGACAACTGCAATTGTGTGACAGCAACAGAGAGAAAACAGTGCAGCATTTCCCACTCAGCAACACAGGTCTTACTTCACAATTAAGTGTCACATTCAACACCTCCTCCCAAGCCCAAAACTCCACGGAATTAATTTAACAGCTATAAGTTACGCTTTATCACAGCCATGAAGTGCAGTTCTTCTGCCTCAATACTAAACAGGAGGACCTATTAAGAGCACTACAGATGTGAATTTTCTTTCCATGGAAAAGAGTAAAATGGAGTCTGGCTGTGTCCAATGTACCACCTGTGTTATTTACACATCCACCCTTCTCCCAACAGAGAACACGGTACTTAGGCCCCCAAAAAATTTTAGGAGTATCTTCTGATAAGCCACAGAGCAACTTAAGAGTTGGTTTCTCTGCCTTTTCTTCTGACCAGGGCACACCACAGCCATCTGTTCCACCAGCACAGAGGGTTCCCTGCCAAAGGGCAGCTCTGTAACAAACACTGTCACCAGACACTCCCAATACAAACAGATTCTACTACAGCTGCCTCTGCCTTTACCTTCTGCAGTCCACATGAAGTACACACCACACCTGCAACACTTTTTCTAGACTGCTGCACAGCCTAGAAAATGATCTCACATACTTTGCCTGTATGAAGTTCATAAGTGAGGTGGAATAATTCAGGCAGGAAAATGCTGTATTTGTCCCAGCATGCAGCTCTAATGGTTCAGTTGACAACAGTGTAAAGGATGAAAGCTCAGACCCCACCTCTGAACTGGGGATGCTGATTCCCATGAGTTTCACTCCAGAGCTCACTCTGTTTCAGAGTCCAGGGATTAACAAACGCTAACAGCATACAACCTCCCTTGCTGTGTGAACCCACGAAGTTTTCAAATGGAACTTCAGAACCTCAGTAGAGAAGTTTTAAAAAATTAAACCAAACGACATAAAATTGTTCCCCTTCCAGCTACCCCCTTAACGTTCAGGGACACCTTAAAAATGTGACACCTCCACCCCATCGTGTCTAAATCCTCTTAATGAAACCACTGAAAAATTAGGAAAAAAATCAGAGCCAAAACGAGGACAAAGATGGAAAGCAAAACACACAAAACACAGAGAAGAGTACACTAATGATAGGTTCATAGTTTTGGTATGCCTTTGTGTGTCCTAACGAGCCACCTGGACAGTCTCAGCTGGAATTCCAGACTATCAAGAGACATTCAATTATGAGGCGTGAAGGGGCATCACCTGGTTAGGGCATGAGACCCGGTTCAGCAGAATGACATCGTTCAGAGGCCCGGCTTTATTATGCCGAAACGAGGAATTAAATCATGATCCCGCCGAGCCCCGAGAGCCGTGAGGGGGGTGACAGGAGCCTGCGAACTCCGGGCGACCCCCCCCTCCCCTCAGAGCCCAGACCGTGAGGGAGGCGGTCCCGCCCGGGGGAGCTCTGCCCTCACAGCTGTGCCAGACACACAAACCCAGTTAAAAAAAAAAAAAAAAGTTTTAAAAAAATCACAAAACGGGGAAAATAAAATAAAATTCCTCAGAGCAAACCCTCCGCCGGCCCCCGCGCCCCTTCCCGCCTGAGGCGACAGCGCCCCGGGAGGCTCCTCGTAGCGGGAGGGGGGAACGGGCGGGCGGTGCCTCCCGTGAGCAGAGGGAGCCCGGGCGGGCACAGCGCGGCTGAGGCGAACTTGGAGCGGGGCAGAGGGGCGGGAGAGCCGCCCAGCTCCTCGGTGATACGTGGCAGCCGCTCCCCGCCGGGCCGGACAGGCCGTTCCCCCGCCATCACCCACCTTCTTCACTCTGCGGGCCGTGTAGAGCCCCATCCCGTCCTGCACCCGGGACGACTTCAGGGCGAACCTATCCGGCACGTACATGCCCAGCATTTTTGCACCGAACTCGGGCCCCGCCGCCTGCTACCGGGGAGAAGGAAGAGGCTTGCGGGGGACTTCCATCCCACCGGGAGCAGCGAGCGAGAGACCGGGGGAGGGGGCAGGAAGAGGGGCTGGATGCGGGGCTCTCCCGGCTCCTGAGGGGAGGGGCCAGCGCGCGGGACGGGGCGGGGCGGCCGCAGGGGGCGCGCGCGCCCGGCGGGGCAGTGGCGGGAACGGCGCCGTGGCGGCGTCGTGAGGGGACGGCGGCGGGCAGCGGTGTCCCGCTCGGACTTATCCCCCTTTTTTTGTGTTCCGCCGATGCGGGAAGGCAGCTTCGCTTCGAAACCAAGTATTCTTTCGCTTTCGGGGGTTGGTTTTGAGGGAACGCGGATCTAAAGCCAGAAATTGAGCGTCCTTATGAACATGCAAACATGACACGTTTTGTCTAAAAAATGAACATTTTGTTTATTTTACAAGATACCCAGCAAAGGCATGGTTTTCTGACTAAAACTACAGCAAATGCAGTCGAACAGAGGAAAAGTTCGACTTCAGCAGGTGACTAACATCACACCAGTATTCTTTCACAAAACTACAATATACGTTACGAATTCACATTATATATATGCACAATATACATTGACCTTCTGCTAGAAAGCTGAATAGCTTTCCTGGAGATTTTTGGGATTTTCATTGACGCCATACTCATATTGTTGCTCTCTAAACTGAAGTGGTGGTGCAGCTGGAAAAAGGATTTGGTTATATCTGATTATGGAATTAAAAATAAGTGTGAAAGCATGTGAGGCAACCAGAAGGAAAAGGAAGAAAAGGGGGGGAAAAAAAAACTATTTATAGACATATTTTAAAATCATGCTGCTAATAATAATAATTAAACCACTGGAGCATAACAACCTCTTTTCTCTCTACCTCTTTCTACCTTAACAGATGTATAAATAGTAGAAGTTAAATATTAAAAGCTACCAGTTTTCCACCCAAGCATTAGAAAAATTTTGAGTCGGTGTCATTTGGAAGGAATAAAAAAAACGTCCTGAATTTTAGTTACCACATGACAGTGAGCAGATCGTCATGAAAGTGCTTTGGATCGGTTGGATTCCTGGTCATCCCTAGGTCTGCGTTTAGGGGAAAAAAAGCCAGGTCTAGCTCAACATGAAACTCCCTCTGACTATTTTTTGTTCCCTTATATGTATTTGCAGACAATGATGGCTTTTTGTGCTTAGCATCTACAGTGTCATAGTTTAGCTATCATAAAGTTTTATAAGAAAAAATATTTACAAAGGTGATGTATATTCCCACCAACATGCATGTATATACAGAGAAATTTATAAAACACTGCGTGATATTCTATATATGAGCAAATGATCTGGTAAATTTGATGAAGCCCTTAATTTGACAAGAAAAAAGGACGAAAGGCTCCAACAACATGGTTGAAAGAATAATTTTGAGAATGAAACCACACCTGACACGTGGATTTTACACCTTGACTGATAGCCTGGACACTGTCTACTAATTTATTAATAAAAATGGAGCATCAAAATCTATATAAATAAGAATTCTACCATCTCAAAAACAAATAAATTGAACTGAAAGGAAATAAGTTGCCTGGGGCAATTGCTTCAGTTTTACAACTAAGAGCAAAATTTAACTATTCTTTTTATTAAGGTCCAGCTCTAAAGGTTTCACATGCATAGTTGAACGTACTTAATGTTTTTGGAGACCAGAACACTTCTTTGATTGGATGCCAGTCTTTCTTAATACATATCAGATTAAAATGTTGGCATCATTTTCCCTGTCTCTGACCTTTTCCAAAAGTCATGAATATTCTAAAATCATTTTACACTTTATGAAAGCCTCAGTATTTTTCTCTTCAGAAGAGAAAAAAAATAAATCGCTTGGGGGTCCTTCATTTTGAATCTTGAAAGATTTCTTCTACATGATATTAAAGGTAATAATACAGCACAATTCAGATGCATTTGTGTCTTGGTTTTAAGCTCTTTAAGTACACAAGAACAACTGGGGTTTTTTTGTAAATTTCAGCCATTATTATTCCAATGTGGAATGCCTGTGTCTTACTCTGTTTAAACAAATTAGAAAAAAAAATGCTGTAGCACTGGACAAAACTGTCACCAGTCTTTTCTTTCACAGTATATTGGTGGAGTGACACTGGTCACATGTTCACAACTGCCTGTCCACCTGTAGCAAAATATGCTTTTCTCAGTTTAATCAGCCATTGACCCTAAAGCTGTAACTCATTTGCAGTGCAGCACAAAGAAACGGATCATGTTGACCCTCTGTTTCTGCGTAGCTCTATGCAGAACCCCAAGGAGAAACACAAGGGCATCCAGCAGCCTTCAGATTTGAAGCCTTACACTGTCAAATTTCGTTTACATAACTTCCTTGGAAAGGGAGCAAGGTATTCTCAGATGGAAGCTCTTATGCAGTCATGAAAGCTGCTGTGCCCCAAATGGAATTCTGTGGCAGGAATCCACCAGTGGTGACAAACAAAATAATTGCGAGAGTTTTTGTCTGGAGTTACAGTACTTGTTGCAACATCATACCAGAGGCACGGTATGTTGCTGCCTCCACTCGAGGAACAGCTAATTAAGTGTCATACTCAATATGTCCCATTCTAACAAACAAAAGGATCTAAGACCAAAACGGTCTTCAAGATGCCAGAAGTAAACATGCCAGCCCCTGAAGCGTCCAGCAGCTTAGATGGAAAATGTGTTCTCCAAGAAGAAAAGATGGCTTTTCACTGCTAATCCCTTGTTTAGACGGTGTAGTATCATCTCTAAGACTTTTCAGGGACTTGACATTTCTATCCTCCCTCCTCCTGCTTGGCAGGCAGTTGGACAGAAACCAGAGAGGCTAATAGGTTTTTAATCCTTTCAAGAGTTCCTTGCATCGAGCAGTATTAAAATATTAACTTTTGCAGCATCCATAGCAATGCCAGAATTAGATTCTGGTAGCTGGTACACCTGAGAAAGGGTGTTATTCATGAAAATGGCTCCTCCCCCCCAGTTTGAACATCCACTGGTCCACAAAACATTTCTGCACTGCAGTTTAATCAAGTTTGCAGGTATGTTTTGAAAACATCCTTCCTGAATCTATGGATCCCCTCTCCAACCTCATCCAATTCCTCTTAACCTGGTATGATCAGGAGCAGCTCTTTTAAAGCAAATCTGTGTCTTCTCTGGGTTGTCGCCCACGTGCAGGACATGTACAATATTGTCAGGCTGTTTCCTCTTAGTTCATGTGTACCTGCACGTTTCCAGTGTGCAAATAAGGCTTAGCTTTGACCAGGAATGCAAAGGTTTCAGTCAGGGGTTTCCCTGGAATTTGCCAAGCCCCTTTCTCTCACTAGGTAGAAAGTCCTTAACTTCATTTGGGACCATTGTTCTTTTTTCACGGTGACTTCCCAGACCTTCCACACTGCAGTGCCTGGACCAGGATGGAAACAGGGTTTGCACTGACTCGTTTTGCATTGAAAGTGTTTGGAAAGGAAAGGTTCCACCTTGTCTCGTGGCAGAGTCTGAGTGAAAGATGGGAAGAAGAGCAGCATACAGACCTCTCTGGGTTGAGGTTTTTTTCCTTTTCTCAGTTGTAGAGAGTTCCACTTCAAAAAAAAAAAAAAAATCTACCAGAGCTTAATAAGAGCTGTGTAGCACCTTTAGAGCCTGCCCTGCTTTGGGGACAGTGGCACCCTTGCCACCCGTAGTCACCAGGCACGGGAACTCTTAAGTACCTGGAACAAATTGTGTTGACATGGAGTCAACCCGTATGTGAAACTACCAGCTAAAAACTCAATCTCTTTTATGTAAAACAATCTACTTTCTGAAACAACTGAATGTGCCTTTTTAAAATATGGCAAAAAGTCCCATCTACTCAGTGTCTCGGGGTCTTTTCCAGTACTATCAGTGTTTGGTTTGTCTGTGTCTTTTGGTGCTCTGAGAAGCTTAAGTTGTTCTTTCCCTGATGCACTTTGATTTGCTGAGCGAAATTCCTTTCAGAGCTATTTTTAAGGATTGCCTTTTTTTGTGGGGTGTTTTTTTCTACGCTGATTCTTTTGACGTTTTTTGAATTCAGCAAACACTGCAACTAAAAAATTATTTCCCTAGCAAAATCTCTCTTCTAATCAATGCACAGTTCATTTTTTGGGTTTTCTGTAAACTAATATAGACTTCTTGTGTTGTGATACTCGAGATCATGCAAAGCTTTAAATTATCAGATTGGTTTTAAACTTATGTCTCATTCTTTGCTTACATGCACAGAGTAGTCGCTGTCAGAATATCTCTCTCAGATATATGAAATTCTACAAGTTGGTGCCAGGATTTCAGCATTAAAATTTTTCTCCTTCCTCTTTGAATATACTAAAATTCAGACATGCATTTGTATTTACATTCCCCAGCTGATGGCATATTAAGTGTTCACTTCTGTTGTTTGAGAGGGGTTTAAACTAGGGTTTAAAAGAAAAAGAAGAAGACAAAATTTAATGTAAGCAGCAGACTAAGCCAGTAATTCAGGTTTCACAGTGATGGACCTAAAAGGAGCACAGTATAATGGGACTGTAGTAGATTATTTTTGCTATCTCATGTGAAAACTTCACAAGTGATATAGGAAATAAGTCTAAAAAGCAAGTAGAGAATGGTTAAAAATACTTACTTTAAAACATTTAGTGTAAACCATGTCCATTAATTTCTTCAGAGACAGCGACTGACAGAAACACTTTATGTAGTAGCACATGAACTGGGCCACAGCCTAAAAGTGTCTTCCTCAGCTCAGGAATGTCTCATTTCAACTTGAGACTGACTTCCCAAATTGATGTAAACCCCCCTGTTTTTCCTGTCAGCCCCTTCAGGATCAACTCAGCCTTTCCTTCATTAATGGAAAGTGACTTCCCAGATCCAGCCTCTCCCTGGTGAGCTACTTCCTTCAATCCTAACCATTCCCATACATGCCCCGTTGCATAAAGGTTATTCCTTCCCAGGCTCCATTTCCCATTACAGCCTGTTCTGGAGCTCATCCTGTGCTCCTTCTGGGAGCAATAAGCCTTAAACTTGCCTGCTTCCTCTTCTACTTGCTACCTAATCTTGAGAGGGATCTTCATGGAACACGAGCTTCATCACCAAGCCAATTCCCACTCTGTGCGCTCTATTTTTATTTGTTGAAAAAACATGGAAATTAGGCTCCCTTTCAGTACCTGCTCTGTGCCAGTCATTTAACTCATCATATTTGGCAGTCCAGCCATACAACAAATTCTTTCTAAAACCTTGAAAGAGTTTTAATGCGGTGAAGTATTTTTCCACCATTCCTCAACAGGACATGAAGCAGTGACACCATGTTGGGTTTTCCTGTAGCAGGAAGACAGCTGACTACTATGAACTCGCAGTGGTTTGCTGTATTATTCTAGCAGATGGATGACAACTCTCATGACTGACCTCTGCCTTTCATGTCTGCCAGGTGGTGTTGGATATTCATATTTTCACTTCTCCATGAATCTCCACTAGTTCGAGTATCATTAAGCCGCTTCACAGAATGTTTTTAAATCCTTGGAGAATGGCTATGTACACACAGAAGGTATTTCTCAGAACTGCCGGCTATGGAAAATCCATTTTGCCATTCTGAGCACACATTTTCACAGTCTAGGCTGTCCTTTGCTCAGAGAATTGTCTCAGGTCATCTTTCACGTGATTGTTATGTGCTTTGGCCTCACTCTCTTCTTCCTGTTCTCAGAAAAATAGCATTTGAGTTACCCTCTTTTCAACAGGGTGAGTGTCCACTACCTTCTTACCTTTCGTATTCAGCTGTGCCTGACCCACCAGTGGAGGGCTTAAACCCCCCAATTATCCGCACTACAGATGTGTTCGTTTCTTCCTGAACTGGGAGCTGGAGCAACTTAATTCCCCTGCTCAGGAGCCTGGTCCCAGAAGAGAGCAGTTTGCTCTAAGGCCTACAGGCAGTGGGAACACCAACATATCTGCATCACCTTGTTGGGGGGTAGGGGCTAAACCTAATTCCCAGGTTCACCTAAGAGGCAGTAGACCAGATTCTATATCCAAGTCTTGCACTGCAGTTGTCATACCAACTGCTTGCCCTTCTGACCACTTTCCAGTCTTTTTACTCACATCTTGTCTTCATTTTGGCATTTCAGTATTCCTTTCTGCTGGAAAAACACCCTCAACTTTCAGCTTCCCCTCATCCCCTTCAAAGAACTTAAAACTTCTTCTGTGAATCCTCTTCAGTGCCCCACTTCAATCTTGTAGACCTTGAATTCAAAGAGACCACGTTTCAAGGACCGGCACATGCCTCTAGTATTTACAGACCCCAATTATTTATTCCCCCACACACCTCTTTTATGAAGTGTTAAATTCACAGATATCAATGGTATTTGACCTGAGATACTACACAAAAACCCAAGTGGCCAAACCATTAGGACTGGAGACAGCAGATTTGAAATGCAAGGGGAATTCCCACAGACACCAGAGATCTGGGAACTGGGATATTACTTGTAATGCTGTTGGATTTTTTTTTTTCCCCTGGGTTTTAGTTATTTTTAGAACAGCTGAATTCCACACACCATATAATTTAACATCCATGTCCTAAGAGGCAATAGCACACACCAAAGTGAGAGCTACTGGCTTAAGAATGGGCAACAACTATGCTGAACATACCTTAGTGCTTTCTTTGGTTCTCACTCTCCTGCCTGCCTGCCCTCCACTGAAGTCACTTTCTCAGTTAACAACATTTTCCCCCAGGGGATACTTCCTCCTCAGGACTCTAACAAATTCCTCTGGAAAAACGGGAAATTCTTACTGCTTTAGCACAGGCCTGGAGGACAGACACTTAAATTGCTCTGTGGATCTTTGCTCCACTCAATCCAAAGACATGTTGTGTTCTGAGAAAGAGCAGGTAGCTCTGAATAGAAAAATTTTAAACAAATCTGGGAGTTTTCTACCTATAGGCCTCAGCAGAACCAGCTTCAACAATACTTTTGGGCATGAGCTGCTTTATAAAGCTTAAGGGCCTGCATAATCAGGGGTACGACATGCATGTTTAGAATGAACTGAGCCTAACAAAAATCAACCAAAAAAAAAAAAAAAAATCAAACCACCAACATTTGTCAGGAATTAAGTTCTCATTAAATCGTGCAGGATGAGCATTTTAAAAAGGCTTCTCTGTTGAATGCTTCCATTTAAAAGCTCTTATCCTCGTTATGTTCCATCTGACACCAGGTGTACTCAGCAGCTCTGTCCCAAACATCAAGATGTCAGACTAGACTCTAAAAAATATAAGAATCATCAAGTCTATGACTCCAGCTCAAATGATTTTTGGATATTATTGCTGAGGTCTGCAAGGATCAACTGTAAATTTACTTATGCACATTAGACAAACAAACAATAAAGGAAAAATGAAGAAAACCAACAGCTATTTCAAAGATTAAGTTGTGTTCTTACAGTTACTTCATAGTCAAATTACTCAGTTTTGAAAGCAATAGGAGGAATAAAGACAGGAACATAATTTTTCTTTATTCCCTTATTATTATGTTTTTGAAATTAAGGCAAAATTTAGAAATGTGTCCTTCCTTACAAGTAACAATAGCATGATTCAAATAAATTCTCTCTTTCAGACAGAGCCTTCAGTTTAAACTTTACAGGTCTACTCAGCTTCACCAAGCAGAGATGTCTGAAGACTGGAGTAATTGGGGAGAGTATCTCACGTGTCCCCCTCTCAGGAACTACCTTCACTGTTCACTAGGAGCAGAAGCTCATTCAAACTCTTGATACACCTGCACTTTGGGGCAGAAGTTGATTTTGAGAGCAGATTAAAGTCCACAAGGAGTTCTGTAAGTATCTGGAATTAGTAGAGTAGGACCAATGGAAGAATGTGTGTGTCTATGTGTCCAGATTAATCATTAGATTAATAAGAGTCTAAGTGTACTCTGAAAAGCAGGCTTTTTGAAGTAAAGCAACAGCTATAAAAGACATCTGTGAGATGCCCGCCACTTCCTTTCTGAAGTATTCATCCTTGGTTAACAAAACCCACAACTCCTGGGACTAAAGCTGAAGCTGGTTCTGCTTTTCCATGTGCAAAGCCTGCCTGTCCAAATGCTTCCCCTTAGCTCCAGTGAGTGCTCCTCTCTGGCATTTCAGAGAGCACAATGGCACCCCCCTGGGCTGGGCTGCAGCGAGTTTGAGTTGGAGATTGTTTGTGGGACGCCGTTCTATTTATCACACAATAGGGTTTCTGTTTCTCCCTCAGTTCCATTGTGCTCAATCACACGGGTTTTTTTTAAAGTTATGTTTTAAGTTATAGCCTGTCAGGCGCCCTGAGGCATCTGGACACTGGGTGCACCATAAATTTGAAGTTATTACTGCTCAGGATTGCCGTAAATGAGTTAGTCATCTTTTCTCATAAGGCAACAAGGGAATGGGCTGAAAGTACAGGGCAGCTGCATCTTGTTTAAAAGTGTGTCTTTCAAGAGGTACAAGACATTAACATGCCCTTTTGGAAATTATATTAAAATCTGCCCAAACTGTAGTAAGTCATCACAGAAAGTCTGGAAAAAGCCCTGTCTGGACTCAAAGAGCAGCCACGGTTTGTCCCTGTACAACATGTCTGTGACCAACCTGCAGCCAAGCACACTTCCCTCTTCTGTTACTGGGGATGAAAAGCTTTAACCTGCACAGAGCCACAGGATACATCACAGCTGACATGCTTGTGCCTGATCCGTGCCTGAGCGAGGTTATCCTTACAGCACCAAGGGAGCCCTAGGGAGAACTGGCAGGGAAGGAAACATAGTGGGTGCAGAGCACTCAAAGTGCTGTTTCTGGTATGATCCTGCCTCTCTAACCAGTGGATTTCTGAACCCATCGACCTGGTCCTCCCATAGGCACATCTATATACCCAGAGCCCCCAGCAGAAAGCAGAAGCAGAGTCTTCATTTCCCCTGTCACCTTACTTGGAGAGAAACCGTCTTTTTGCTCTTTGGAGTAGCTGAATTTCACTATTTGTGCAATATTTCTTGACACTGCATTACTTCCATTTAATTTTTCAAACTGCTGTAAGAGTTACTGGGGTATATACAATAGATTTTAATTCTGATAAAACACCATCAAATAAGATTGGCAGTAGCTTAATTTTAGTTTGTTTCTCCTCTCTTCAGACTTGGGGGCTGTGGACATAACCATTACTTATAATAAAATTCTGAGGGTTGGAGAATATTTATTATAACTAACACTGAATTGTGATAAAAGACGTAGAAAAAAGATGGAACAATCTAAAAGGCTTGAAACAAAACACTAAGTAGACGTGGGTGAACATTTGTCCATCACAGGTATTTTAACTCTTAGTAGTCTATATTTAGTTGAACGCAATCTCTAATGCTCTTCAGTTGGCTTTTGAAAATTTGTTAATAGATACTGTTATGAGAGATTAAAGTCACATAATGACCCCTGATTTAAGAGCCAGATAGTTATTGGATCTGATAGGTCCCATTAATGAAAGCTGTTAGAAAGAAGTGAGAATTTAAAAGGTTTCAATATACCAAAAAAAAAAAAAAAATCTGAATATTTTCTTCATAAGATATCTACTGCATTGAGAGGTCTAGGAAAGAACAGCTACTGATTTTGGTATCACCCCACATGGTATTTTGTCCATCCCTTCAGCTTACAGTATTTGCCTAGTAGGACAACTTATCCAAAACCCCCATCATCGTATCAAAGGAGACATTTATCCATTTCAAATGCAATATGGCACTGACGAGGGCTGCGGCCGCCCAACATCAGTACAAACACCCGTTAGTCATTCCACACCAGTTATTTTTAGCATACTCTAGTTTTTAGTATAGACACTAAGCATACCTTTTATGACAAAACATTCACTAAAAATCTTCTTCCCCATCTCCCCTCACTTCCCTCCCATAGAAACAATGAAAAAGATGAAGAAAACATCAAATGTTAAAAATTCACATTGAAATGGAGAGAGGCATAGTCAGGAGCATGGGTTTCCCACAGGTTTGAGTAACCTGCAAGCTTTCACTTGTTCCTCCAGGCATCAAAGAGTGTTTACCCCCAGGCCTTGTCCAAGGGACAGACATTTGGATCGCATTAAGCTTCCAGGGGGTATGTGTGCAAAACTCCAGTATGGAATAGTTATTAAAAAGGCCGCATGCTTGCTATTTCTGTGGTTTGTCAGAAAGGTCATTGTTTAAGATGTTTTCATTTAATGACAATGTGCCTCTATTCTTGTTATTATTGTTTGTTTCTTTCATGTCCGTTCCTCCTCCTCAGTATCATTGTTTGTCCCTGTCCTGTGAAGTGTCTTGCTGTTCTGGTGCCATGGGATTGGGAAGATGTTACAGATTTGTGTAACTTCTCACTACACTGGTGGTTCATTTACAGAGGGGTGTTTCCACCATAGCCACTTCTCTGCACTTATTGGGAAGATTTAATCTGGAGCAGGAAAAAAGGAACTATATTCATTCATGCAGAGCACTGTGGGAGCTGCATTACTTTAGCAGATGAAGGCTTGCTACAGTTCCCAAGAACTCCTCACCTGATTACCACCTATCAGATCTTTCCCCTTAATCAAAGCCCCTACACTTGCATTCACATAGGTCTGCAACAGCAGAAAATCGGAGCAGAATTATGCATTCCAGGCAGAAAATACACCAAACACTAAACCAAACTCTTAATTATAAGCACAACTCCTGAACCAGCAGAAATAAGCAGCGTAGGCCACCAAAAAAAAAAAAAAAAAACAACACAGGACTCAAAAGCACAAATTCCAGCTGAAATACAAGACAGAGATCACCCAGTTATTAACCTTGCACAAACGGGAGGTGTGGGTAACTGCTCATTTTCTCCACTGTACGAGAACTCAAAAAACCCAGGTTTTTATTTTGAGATGGGAAAGAACAGCATTGTACGATGGAAACGTCATACATAGAAGCACACAAACAACTTTGAAAAAATAGCAGGAAACATTAACAGATGAGTTAACAGTAGCTAAATATTTATATTGCACATTTCACATTTATCACAACAAAGCCTTTTTTTCCAGAAAAATATCTGGGTTAGGGGCTAGGACAGAGAGTATCCAATTTCATTGCTTCTCTTCGTATGTTATCTTCCTTTTAAGGGGACAACACAGCCAAGTGGGCCCTTCTGCGGGGGAAAAGATGTGGTATCTTCATTTGTGAGCCGCTGGGTGTGGTAAGTGGGGGGGAAGCAAACAGCAAGGAGACACAGGCACAGAGCTCAGGCTCAGAAGATAGAAGAAAGCAACAGGACAAGCCAGAAACCAGCCCCAGTGACAATGGGAAAAGACCAAAATGAACTTGCAGTCTGCTTCAGCCCAGAAAGCCACAGAGCTGACTGAAAGCAAGACTGGGAGCGGGGACAAAGTGAGCAGCAGGGGATTTGTTTATAAGCCCTTCCCCATGTCTAGCCTGTCTTTTCTCTCTCGTCTCTGTTGCAAGAGGTTTGTATGATGTAGGTTTTGTTCAAAGAAAACCTGAGGTTTGACTTGAAAAGCTGTTTGAGGGAAGAGCTCTGGACAGACCTACCTCAGTGCTCTTGTCAAAGATTTATATTCTTTAATGACAGAGGTATTTTGGTGTTTCATTTAATGATGATGACAAAGACTTAGCTGCTATGTGCAGCACAGAAGTAGTGGCTTTGTCAAGCTTTACCTCTTAGAGAAGGGTGAGTGGGTGCCAGCATCACAAGCTGTGTGCTGGGGCACAGTTTGAGCTCAGGAACAGCCATGATCTTGGAAGCAATTCCTGCACACTTGGAAATAAAGGTAGCACAAGGTTCTGGTAAAAAGGATTTCATCACTTTCCCGTCTTCCTCCACTTCTCCTATGCTCCATCTGAACTAGGAGCTGATGAAAAGCTCTGGGCAGAGCCTCCTACAAAGCCTGTCCTGTATGCTAGACTGAGTTATTATACAATCAGCTGTGATGCCACTTGGGCAAGGCCACAGGACAGTGATCAAACAGCTCCAAAACACGATGAGAAAAGGGCCTTTGTCAATACCAACAGGGAACCTCTGACTACCCAGGATCCAGAAACAGTTGTGTCTTGCTTTAACCTACTGCTCCCACCAAAGCAGCCTTTTCTCCATGTCCTTTAGCCTGCTCCACCCGCTCTGGAGAGGGCATGAGCCCAATTACGCAGCCCTCAGCAGCCACCAATTACAGAGGAAGCAGAGCCCGTGCATTGTCCATGCCCTGTCAGGCATCATCTGCCTGCCAAGCGTGCTGCAGCAGCCTTTGTCACCATGCTGTCCCCCCGGCAGCCAGCTGCACAGCTTGAATGAGAGCGGGAGAGAGCATAAGGAAACCATTAGAGGTTAGGAGCAGTTGCCCAACATGACTCAAAGAGGGATCTGAGGAAACATAATGGAATCACTCATGAGCAACTGTCCGTCCGGTCCACATCTGCAGGCGGTCTGCAGCTGCTCCGCTCTCAGCACAGAGAGCAGGCCAGCTCTCCAGAACAGCACAATCTCTGCCTTAGCTTAGCGTACCTGCCCATTAGTTTTAAATGTGTCAAACATTAAAAAAAAGACCCAAATAAAACTTGTGGCCTGTGAAAGAATGGCCATGAAGAGACAGTACTTGGGAAAACAAAAACCAGGAGGAGAAAAAATGCCTCCCTGTTGAACGACAAATGGAGAGAGTTGGCTCCAGCTTTTAATTGCAACACCATGCCAAGCAACTTGAAGTAAATGTATTTGTGTTTATTTCACATTCAGCTTCCCAGTTGTGCGATGGGAAATTGAGGAGAATGAGCACAGAAATAATGATGGGGCAGGATCTCAGCTGGCACAGGCATGGGTGCGTGGGAGGAAAAATATCAAGAGTGCCCACAGCCTGGTGTGAGCCCTGCCTGTGCTCAGCAGGGGTCCTCATCCCTGTGTCCTGAAAGAATTAATTCATTCCCCAGGACACAGGGAGCAAGTCCTGATTCCACTAAGGAGCAAAATAAGAACCGCCTGAGACACCCTCCCACCGTCATCATCCCTCCCTCATGCTATCTGCTTTTGAGATGTAACATCCTTTTTAATAGCCATACTGTTTCATGTCTATAAACAGCAAATATTCAAGTAACAACACTTCCACCTGCTCCTTTTCAGTTTTCTTCATTGTAGATAGGATCAGTAAGGAAAATCTTCAGAAGAAAAGATGATCTCTTTTTGAAATGAACAATAAACATTTATCTGACAGTTCATCAAATGGTACCTCAACTCTACACAGTTTTCAGCAGGCGGAAGCCAAATTGTGAATTGGTCGACTTTCCAAAATACACAATGGCTGCAAGATCAGATGCCAGCTGTACACTCATTATTCACTTGTGCCTCTTTTGAGATAGGTAAGTCCCTTTTTTTGTTAAACAGACAGGCTGTGCTGGGAAGTAATAACTAGCTGCATTCACAAAACTTACCAGTGTTACTGGGTCACTTAAACTTGCATTTATAACAGTTCTCTTCAAAAGTAATGGCTTTAAAAACGAAGGGAGAGAGGATGTCCCCCGCAGCCTGGTATCAGCAGTGGTTGTCTAGGCAGGCTGAGGATTATGATTATTATAACCAGTGATGTGGACTCCCGAGAAGTGATAAAAGCATTCTTCCAAAGTAGGCTTTGGAACCATCAAACATGTGAAATGAAATAAGAATTTGCCTCTCTGACAGGATTAATACCACAAGTTTATAAACCAGTCTAAACACTTATTTAGAAGACTAAACCATCCCTGGATTGTGTCAGTTGCTGTCGTAGCCTTTCATGGATTCACTGAAACTCTAAAGGGGCTCTGAAATCCATGGAGTACCTCAAGACAACCCATGAAATGCTCTCCTCACTAACACAGAGCTACTGGGGAAAGGGTTTAATATGGAAATGATGTGAAAAGCTCAGCTTCTCCTCTACATATAGGATTAAATTACACAGCCAGAAACAGCTGCTGCAGCTCAACAAGAAAATCCAACATTTGAAAAACACTGGCTTGAAAAGGCAGGGAGTGGGGAAGTCAATATTTACAACACACTCATTTCTACTTAACAGTTAAAGAAATCAGGAGGCAGAGTGAGGGGGACTAAAATAATTTGCTTCGCAAAATATCTCTGTTTTAGTTCTCTATCCCTCTTTCACCTGAAATAATGTGCAATTCCAAATGTGGAACAGCACAGGTAAAATCAGTATTAATTAGGAATTACATTAAACCCCTGAGTACCGGAATCATATAATTTTATAATCCAGACTCTCTGATCTTTGCCCCCATCCAAAAAATCCATACTTTGAGAATTAATTTCTTAATTTTCATTCTAGAAGCAAAGCAAGCTGAAACACTGTGTCCCATTTGTAGTATTACTCCCACCTTACAACCAGATTTCACACAGTCAGACAGGCTCTTCACTACCAGTCTTGCTAGACTTAGAGAAAGGATTTTAACACAGTTAAAACGAGAATTCGGGTCTCTTTGCAAGGTATGCATTATAAGATTAATACTTAGTAATCCTGTCAGCATTTATTTAAGCTAAGCCAGTGGAGCAGAAATTTACAGTCGTTTTAGCTGCCTGTTGCTACATTTCTCTAAATCAAGTGAAACAATTAAGCATGTGCCTGCTTACCTCTAGCAGGTGTTATGCACTACATGAATAGCCAAACCCAGAATTAAGACACAGCCATAGCGTGTATCAATACAGCAATAATACCCTCAAAAACCAGCAATTTATTATTTCCTCTCTATCAGCCTTTCAGCAGCTTTGCCATTATATTATCCACACACATTTGTGATGCGAAGCACTTACTCATTGTTTGCTCAGAGAACATAAAAAAAACCTCAGATTATTCTTTTGTTTGCTCTCTGAAGTAAGACATCATAGCTTAAGTTCAACTTCTTATGCACAAGGTTAGCAGGTTCAGGAGACTTAAGGAAACAGGCTTTTTTCACACTATTCACACAACAGGAAAGAAGAAGAGGGAAATACTTATTTTAATAGGGCCACGCATACTAATCACTCACAAACAACTAGCTGAAATACCAGTATCACAATACAAAATCGAGTAACTCTCCCTGGCAGAGCTAAAACATAAAAAAAAGCCTCTTCAGGCCTGAACATTCTTCTTTTACTTAAAAGCAGACTTTAAAAAGCCAAGATAGACTGACCCACCCACCTACCTCTAACAATGCACTGCGATCTGCCCTCCTCCTAGGGCAGGGGAAGGCAAGGCATCTTCCATAGTTGCTGTACAAAGGCTTGTTAAAGGAAGCAGGGTCACCTGGCCCCAGTGGTGGGGCTGCTAATGAAGCCCAGCTGCATCCTCCCGGGCTCTGGATGATGTTTCCCTGTGGAATTGGCTTGCACTTTGTGTCGTTGCTCAAATCAGTGAAAATGAGGTAAAAGCAGCTGGAAAAAGCCACCTTCTTTGGAGTGGTTTTATTTTGCACCCATATTGCCATTTAAAAGGTCCATGTAAGAGGGAAGGCAAACAGAGAAAGGTGTTTTTGCAAGGTTTTTCCCAGGTTTCTGTGGCCTCAGCTGGCTTTGCTGATATGCCACAGCCCCATGGTTTTTAACACGATCAATTTTACTTACCTCCCAGAAGACAAAGAGAAATTGCTCTGAGTTTATTGGGCAAAACTCTGCATCTTACTCTGCTGCACCTTCTACACAGAAGTGTTTGAAAGAAAACCAGCAGCAAGAAGTAAGAGACAAAAAAAACCCCATGTAATAGTCAAGAATAAAAAAATCATTCCTCTAGCCTCCTTCTAACATCACTGGAATGCCAGGAGACCTTTTAAGTAATAGCAAACACCATCAAATGGAAGAGGATATCAAGGAAAATGGGAATTTGAATGAATAGATGTAGAACTGAGAACACATGTCACCAACTGTGCTGTGCACATCTGGGACAATCTCAGTCAGACCAGATTCATGTATTGCCACAAAACTTGAGGGCTGATCTCTGCTATCACAAAGGTTTCTGAATAGCTTTCCAAGCAAAGAGAGTAAGAAGGGTTCAGGGTTCCTGGTACACAGTTCCCCAGCATAGCTTAGGTACTGAATTAAATAATATCCATTTTCACATCCCATTTAACTGAATGTATCCAAACATGGTAACCCTAACTAGTCAAAGGACTTTGAGCAACCACGACTATTTGTTTTTTGCCAAGTGCTAAGGTAAATGTTTGCTGTTCAAAATAATGATTTGCTTTCTCTCTGATATGTTACCAGTCTTAAAATTGCTACTTAAAACCCAAACAAATATGGGTCTGTTGTTGCTACAAGTGGAGTTCTTGTAATGTTTGTGTGTATCACTGATGGATTTACTCTGCAGCTTTGCCAGCATCATAACCTTACCTTGTGTTCTGTAACTCACGGACCATCTTGGGCTCTCTGAAGCTTCCACGGTAGGGCAGCTGCCACATTTGTCAATGAGTAAAGTAAGGCAAGCCCCCTTTGACTGATGAAGGTGTTGAGGATTATCTTGCTGTGGTTTGCAATGGCTCAGTGACTCTTTAGCGGCTTTGAAACAAACCTCATCTGTAGAGGATTTCTCCTCTGTTCCACAGTCCTGCACTAGATGAGGCTTAAGGAGGTGCTGCCATCCCTGTGAGCCACCTCTGCTGCTTTCCTATAGCCCTGTGTGTTCCTCAGCTGCATGTTCCAGCATGGCATTCTGTCCCAAAGGGACACATACCATCAGTATGAATGCTGAACTCCATGTAACCTTCCATTTCCCAGCTTAGGTTTCTATTTTAATTAACTCCCCAGCTTTGTGCTTTAAAAAGCCCCTATGTATATTTGTGTATATATATTTGATATACTGGCTTTTTTTGACCTTTTACACCAGGTATCCATCTATTACATTCTTCATAAATTCTTTTCATATATGTTTCGATGTTGCCCATGCTGCGTCTTCTTACACGGGCTCTGTGCTTTCACAAACACTCAGTCTGGAGTTTTCCCAGCAGATGAGACCTGTTTTACTTTAACACCTGCTTCAGCCACCTCTCAGTTAAGGCTGGCTTATATTTGCACTGTATAAACCAGTGCCCTTATTTTAACTCTATCCTTCAAAGAACAGCCTCTCTCAGATCATTAAGGCCTGAATAATAATGGGATTATTAGTAGATATGGTACTAGTATGGTCTCAGTTTCATCCAGAAGAATAAATAGAGCTAGCTGTTCAGGAAAAGAAGAATTCCAGTGGGAAATAAAGACAACTGTTGAGACATTTTTCTTCAAAAACAGAGTGTTCAGAAATAGCAGATGCACGCATTTTGGGGAGTTTTTTAATTTTGTGACATGCTGCAAACATAAGGGGTTAGCAGGCAGAAAAGCCAAGTGGGCTGGGTGAACATCCAAACAGAGAAATCTGGCTGAAGGGAACAAGCAGAGCTGGAATTGTGGTGGAACATGTGTTTTCAAGTAAACATCATAATAGGCAGTGGAAGGGGTACTGATCCTCACACAACTGGCAGCTGTAAAGAGGGAAAGGCTTAAAAAATTTGTCTTTAGCTTAAGGATTTGGCAGCTTTCTGGACAGCGAAATACAGGGCAAGTATCTCCCTGGCAACTGGTGATCTAACCTTGGTACCAGTGTCCTGTTCTTGAGGATTCCCAGCTGGAGTCACCTACTGCTCATGTACGCCCTGGCTTGGTAATCCAGCAAGTGTTTGTTACTGAAGCCAGCTCCTTTAAGGAATCAGAGAGATCATCTCCAGAGAAATCTGAATTCCCACTATTCCATTTATTATATAACCACATGAAACACAGGAAGTGTCTTCTGATCAATCTTAATATGGTACCTACCTGTTTCTTGGGAGAATCACAACAAACTCAGCATGTAGAATGGCACGGGAGCTTGTGCAGCCACAAAACCCTGCTGCCACCCCCCAGTCTGCAACCTGAAATGTGCTGGGGGCAGCAGAAAGGAAAACCTGAGGAGCTCAGCACTATGGTGCCAAGGAAAACTGGAGCTCACCTCTGCAGGGATGGACAGGTCTGGTTTTCCCTGTCAGCAGCCTAATAGGAATCTGCCTTCAGGCTTCATGTGGATTTTGGTCCCTTTCCTTCCTACCTTCACTGCTTGAAATTGGGCTGGCCTAGCTGCTTCTCTGAAGTTTGTTTCCCATTAAGCAGCTGTCTACAGGCTTTTGAGTCCATGGAGGTGGCATGGAAAAACAAAGAAGACAATTTAGATAATACGAGATCCAGAAATATAATATCTCAAAGAAATCTACACCATGGAAATAACTGCAAATTAAATGATAGTACCTGGGGCTTTTGTAGCACTACCATTCTTGTCAATGGAAAAAATACAATCTTTTCAGCTTATTACTACTGTGGTCAAACCCAGCACCATCCAGAAAGCAAATGCTTCCAATGATAATCCTACAAAAAATAACAAATGACCATACAAAAGATCTGCATGGCCTCTCTAACTCAGACCCCAAACCACAATGAAATTAATTCAGTTCAAGTTTCAGCATGTCTCTTCTGTCCCCAAGTCTGTCTGCCCGCTTGGAATGTCAAAAAAAAAAAACCCAACAAGACACCAACAATATATAATCTAATATTTTTAATTTTATGTACAGGAATATAACGTTATGGCAACTTTGTACATGAAATACATACAGTATTTAAACATGAAAATCAGCTAGGTAAGAATTTACATTAGCAATGAAACTGCTTCATGAGCAGCCCAGTTAATACTTAGTTTAGATCTGTATTTTATTGGGGAGAGATTTTAATAGTTTACAATCATAGAAACATAAACATTTAAAACAAGACTCTATAAAATAATTTACAGAAACCCTACCATCTACACTGAGAGAAAGGGCATATGTCTGTGAGTTGTGTGTGTGAGTAACAAGGTGGACAAATGATGTATCTCAGCCTTTTTAAGTATAAAATAATTTAGAAGCAGTTCATGCAATATGGAAGCAAAGACGTGCCAGTTCCTCCGAGGTTTCCTGCTACCTTGGGCACCTACTGAGCATCACATGTGGGTCACTGGACGCATGGTAACACCGCTGCCAGGTGCCACCAGACAGCACCAGCCTCAGTTCCTCCGAACAATGACTTATGTAAACATAAATATACAAGTTGATATCTTTTCTACACAGTACAAATACAGGTCACAACTTCTCAGCTGTGCAAGTAGTCAATCCATATACTGGGAAGCAGGATAATGCTCAGTCTGGAGTTCCACGTGTTCCTCTGTACAGGGGCACTAACAGAACTTCCTTGTTTTCACCAGTTTGCTCTGGTATTTCACCGAGTGCCCGCCGTGCCCTATCACATAAACATCCAGCAGGTAAGACTTGCCAGGCTGCAGGCCTCTGATTGTCTCTGTGGTCACTGCTTTCTGGATGTTCTGGCTGTGGAAGTATTTACAGAGAACCTTTTCTGACTTCTTCCTTGTGTCTGGACCCAAGCACTGGTTCTGCTCTCTTTTCTTCTGCTCATCATTGTAGTTGTCATCCACTTCCCTCTTGTAGATGCAGAATTTGTTCCTCTCCTGTGTGCCCAGCCACGCCACCGTGACCGAGGAACACGTGCGGAGTTTGTCAAAGGCTTTGATCCGTGTATCTTCGGGAAGGGAAGGAAACGACTGCTTGTTAGGCCTCGTTGTAGCCAGGATCTTCAGCATGGAAGCACCTTTCTTGCTTCCCTTCAGCCTAATAAGATATTTAGCTTTTGCTTTCCCCCGCAGCTGGAACTGCCGCACACCCTCCACGCTTTGAGACAAGAGAAGTTTTCCATCTCTCCTAACTTGGATCTGAACAGCATCTAGGCAGGAATGAACGGAAAAGGTGACTTTTTGGTGAGATGAAACAGGGGCAAAACGTAGAAATTTGGCTCCCTTTCTTTTGATGAACACATCTGTAACTTTGCCATCCTTCAGCTCGACTGTTTTCTGCTTCGCCTCCTCCTTGGTCCGGGCAAAGGTGCCGACGTACGCGGTGCTCATGTTGGTGTTGGTGTTCACTGCAAACATGTCGAAGTAGTACTGTGTGTCTGGCTTCAGGTCAGACACGGTGAAGATGTTCTTGTTCCCAATACAAACTCTATGCAGGTCAACTCTCGGCTTCGGGGACGTTTGCCGCCCAAACTTCGATGATTTTAGGAAACCACGTTCTTTGCCAGAGTTGTTGTCTGCAGGGAAGCCAAAATGGGCAAAGTCAAAGGGACTGAAATCTAGGCCTGGTTTTGGAGCCATCATGAAGGCATCATCAGAGCTGAGCTTGGCTTCGACAGCGCAGAGGCTTTTGAAGTTGTGCTCTTTGTTGATGACGATGCAGTACTGGATGGGCTGTCTCAGTAAGGAGGCTGTGGGGCTCGGTTTCCATGCCAGCGTCACTGTTGTACGTCCCAGAGAGGTGACATCGATTCTGGGATCATAGGGTAATTCAGGATAAGGCTGGTCCGACTCTGGAGTCGTGGTTGCATACACTTTAAAATGGGTGTCTTTCTCCGTTGACAGCAGATCCAGCTGGTACAGCCCGGACGGGGAACTAGAGGACACAAAGTACTCCACGTCATTGCCTTTGTAGGAGAAGAGCTCCGTGCCTTCCTCGTTGGTAATCTGCTGCTTCTGTTGCTCAAGGGGCTCTGGGTCACCTGGAGTAAAGCAAAGGAAAACATTTGTACAGACACTCTCCGCGAATGTGAGGAAACAGAACTCTAACAGACACATTTTACTACATAAAATACAAATGTGAGATGGAAAAGGAAGGTTTTGTCTTCTGAGTAAGATGTAATTCATCAGCACTTCTGTCAAGTCAGAGAGGAAAATTGGTTTGGCACTCAGGTTCAAACCAAATGCAACAGAGATTCCACCTGACCAGCATTAATGGAGTCTCATGAATGGTAGCTTACACCTTCCACTGGAGCGTCAGGCATCCCACCTGGAGTTGCCATGCAGCTTTCGCCAGGGAAAAAGTCACTTCACCTGCCTGTTCCTGGATGTGGACCCTTGGCTTTGGCCCTCTGAGTCACACTAAAATTTTGTTGCTAAACACGGTGGGGACCAAAGGTGTGTCTGCCACATCATGTGGTGTGTGAGAGTTCAGCACATGTGTATGAGCACAGAGGCTCTGGCAACTCTTGTCTCTCCTGAGCAGCAGCTACACGGCTCCGTGTCTGGAGATGAGTCCCCTCCAAGGGGTGAGCTCAATCCTGCTGCAATCCCAGTGCTGTCTCTCCAGTTCTTATCTTGTGTACACAGCTCACAGCAAAGCCCCCATCAAACTGAGTTGCTCTGGGTAAACACAGTTTGCTGTGGCAGCATCCAGTGCCCCCTGTGACTGTAACCTCAGCTTTTACTTTTTCGTAGCCCTTTTCCTTTTCATGTCACTGCTGTGAGTCTCCTGCACTGGAAGACCCAAACAACAGGAGATCATAAAGACAGGCCTGCTGTGAGACTCAGTGTTTGAGGAACTGTAAATCCAGGGAAGAGGATGGTTTGTTACCTGAACCTTCTCCACTGGCTTCCTCTGGGAGCTCCTGCACGCTCAGTTTCCACTCCAGAGGGGCATCGCACGGTGTCACCGTCACTGCTAAGGGAGTGTTGTCCTCTTCAACCACAAAGAAATACCTAGAGGGAGGTTAACAGACCCACATGTAAGGAACTCCTGATGGCAGCCAGCTGGCAGGGATTGACTTGACACGATCAGGGATGGTTTTGGTGTGGCCAGAGAGTCAAAAGTGTTACTAGTAGGCAGAAGAAGTAAGGAAAGGCTGGTGGGTGAGAGCTAAGGAGCAGAGTTCACACTTCAAGGCAGAGCAGAGGGGTTTCTGGCCTCCTGCCCTCACCTCCACCTGCTTTACTTTCTACCCCTATAGTACCCAGATATGAATAATCACAAAGGCATAAATGAGGGAAATGGGATCTCTCCTGGAACTTAGGGATATGGTCTTCCAAGCAGGACACACATTTTACATTATGTCCAGGTAAGCACATAGAGATACACACACACACCCAGCTGCCCTCCCACATCCCCCCGGGCACCACACATCACCTATTGTAAACTGTTCCTCACCAATGAAGGCTGGAGGAGGTATGCAATATGAGGCAAAGCAGCTCTTCCTGAACTCTCTGGAGCCTCAGGTTCTTCCCCAGTCTAACCCTCAGTATTTTCTGACCCACAGGGTGGAGGCTGGGAAGTGGGAAGTTCAGCCCAGGCTGCCTTATGCTGCTTCTTTAAAACACAGTATGAGATAATGAAGAGGGGCAAGTGTGGTGGGGTAAGGCTGTAGTTTCTAACTTCCTTCCCACTCACTTTGCCCCCAGACACGGTTAGTGGCCCCACTTCAGGGAAATTCCGTGGTCTGGGAGAGCTCTGGGCTCATCCCAGAAATCAAATAAATTGGACAGACCCTCAGCTGGCGAGGCCAGACTGGGATGGAAGCTCACATAGTTACTTCACCAAACAGAACACTGGCGTTTGTATTTTTCTGGTTGGGTTCCAATTTTTATCTCAAAGCACCCAGCAACCAGAGCTACTGTCTTCAAAGTATGGCTTCCTCACTTGGGCCAGACAGAAATACCTTTTGGGGGTGTCTCGGAAGAGGTAGCTGCTGATTTCGGCTCCATCGGGGATAACTGACGAGTCGTGGAAAAACGCCTTGTCCCGGATCTGCATCTGGAAGAGCTCCTCATCCCTGGTGGGCAACTTCTGGGGCCTGGAGCCGAGCGGCAGCAGCAGCAGCAGGAACGGCAGCGGGCAGCGCAGCAGGAGCATCCTGCAGCAACGACAGGGAGTCCCACCTCAGGAGGGGCATCACGTGCAGCTCATCTGTGCTGGAACGTGGGCACACCTTCAACAACCTCACGTGCACTTCGTGTTTTGCAGGCACCTTCACTGCCATGCAAACACTAGGAAATCTACTGTAAGGACTGAGCTCGCACCGTCACAGCGCTTGGATAGAGGGCGTCACCAAGGTTTTCCCATCCTGAACTGTGACTGAAGCAAGCCAAAGCACTGGTTTCAAATTGGAATCTCTCCCTCTCACTACCAAAGAGCAAAAGCCTTCCGCATGCTTTGGTGAGTTACACTTAGGTGTTTGGCCACAGCAGAAATGGAGCTCGCTGGCCTTGGGAGCTACAGTAAGCACAGAGCAGATGGAGGGTACATCGGCTTCGCTTCCCCTAGGAGATTTTGGTTGGGCTTCCAACAATCCTCTGAAAAGTAAATATTTCCAGTGAAACTGTTCTTTACAAAAACAGCGAATTAGGAAAACATGTGATACAAACCCACACATATTCAAAGCACATTGGTATTAGCATGCAATTCAGCACGGCTTAATCCTCAAGCCTGATGGGAATTGCAAAACACAAAAGCAGAGAATCCTTTACAAATTAGGCATAATAACTCATAATCTCAGCCTTTCATTATTATGTCTATAACTAGGTCAGAAATGACTGCCCTAACATATGCAGTGGGACAGGCTGGAAATCTCCTTTCAGTACAGTAGATGATCTCCTATATAATGGCTCTGGGATGGGGGAGGAAGGGGGGAAACAGCCCATTTTCGGTACAAGTATATCAAGTTTAAATTGCTAAATGATAACCTTTATTTAATTAGGAAAAAAAGAGGTTTAGGCCGTTACCTAAACTGTGTTAGCTCTGGTTTTGGGGAGAAACATGGTAAAAAGCTGAGCTGGCAGGAACAGTTTTGTCTTGTCCCTTGGCTGAGTGTGCAGTCACGCACTGCTCCGGGTACCGCACTGTGAAGTAACGACTACTTTACAGCAAACTCTTTCTTTTGCCTTTAAGATCAAATCTGTTGCTTCTGCTGCTGAGATTTTTCTTCTTCCCACCACCCCACTTGACCTTTCTCTAATATTTTATGTAAAAATAGCAAACATAAAGCTCCTTGAGAAGTGGCACACTGTAGAGTCTAAGCCGTACTAAAACTGCTCTTCCCAAATCCCTCTCCCTGCTGCCTCCAGCTCCCCTTCTGCCTGTCCTGCTCTCAGTACAGCTAAACACAGCCACCCACATGCTGCACAGCAGGGCTCCTGACACCAGCAAGGCCATGGAGGGCTATCTTCACTCTCGGATTGCTTCCTCTGCCTCTGACATCGTTTGTATTTAATCATTCCTTCCACCAACATGCAGATCCCCCCACTCACCCCTCCTCAGCACCTCCTCCCCTCCTCTCTACTCTTAGCACATTCCCACCCCCCTTTCTACCATTTTCTCCACATCCTGCTGTCCAGCTCAGTTCCTTCATCTCTTTATTTTCCCACTGAAATTGGTGATGGGAGAGGGAAGAGAAAACACGCAGTAAACTCAGCAGTATCCATAAGTCAGGAGTGATGTGCACTGAACACTCCTTCACAGGATGCAATTTTAGGTCTCCAATGGTGTGCTCTGTTATCATTTGGAATGGTTTAATGAACAGAAGGGAAAGGAGCCAGGGCCTTAGCTAACACATGCAATTGCTACTTACAGGTAAACCCTGATTTAGCTTTCCCAGCCTTTGTCAAAATCTGTCCCAACCAGGTCCTGACTTAGCTTTTGATGACAGTGGCATATTTCCTCGAATTCAGACTGAAGTGTTGATACTTATCAGCAAAGTTAAAGACATTTGACCTTTTGGAGCAAAGATCATAAGTCAAAATACTTGCTGGCTTGAGTCACCGAAGCCGGCAGAAAGCTCCCCTCACACAAAGCAGGATGAGTTTCGTGTGCTCTATCACGCTGTTTATTGATTTTTCGAGTATTATCGTTGGCCAACAGGGAAGAAATTCCTTCCAACTTAATCACAACAGTTACAGCAGATTATTTGGTTAGGTAAGAAACTCTGACACTTTCTGCAGACAGCGTCCTCCACATGAACCCCCTGAAACTGCAATTCTGTGTATTCCCATAGTCAGTTCCAGTGCAATGTAACCTCTACTAAAATAAACCATTTTGATTATAGGCTAAGCTTCACTTCTTAAATAATTTCACTGGCTAATGCACTTTAAAAACTCCCATAAACAGTGTTTCTGCCCCCCTTAACAACTACAGAGCAGTGACAAGGTACAGATTTGTCTCCGATTTCTTTATCTAATTGTAAAAGCATTTTGGCTTAAAAATAACTCCAAAAGACACATTAAATTTAGTTCTGTGATCCCTGCCCATCCCACACATGAAATAACTTGCAAAGTTGTCAACTGTTACTGAAAAAGGAAATTTTTATAATCTCTGTTCTTTGACGAATTAATAGAATTTTGAGTGCTTTCATTTTCACGTCTCTAACTTCAGAGGCTTAAAATGGGCCCAATTTTCATGCACAACGCTTCCAAAAGCGGCACAACAGCAAAGAGGCCTCCAAACCTCGCTCACAGTTTTTGGAAGGTGTGCTGTCACTATTACACCACCCTTTCACACCAGTTAATAAACAGATTTTATCTTTTGCAGTGCATTACAATTTGGCAGAGTTTCAAGCTAAATCCTCTATAGTTTACTCATGCAAAACATCAAGAGCAAAGCAAAAAGTCCATTTATCCATCCCGTGTTTGTTTCTGGGCAAGCTCACCCATGACTTTGACAGAGTTGCTCAGAAAATGCACTTGTTAGATGCGAGCCTATGAATTTGTGCTCTGCCACCCAGTCCTCAGAAACTTCCAACAAACCATCTTCGTGTCCTGGGTTCGTTTTTAGAAGCCAGGTGCCAGCTGAGGCCTAAGCTCTGCACTGCTAAGCCACACAAATTACGTGAAACATGTTGTGAGATTTTTTGTTCTCTAGGCTGTGCCGCCTCCTTAAATGCCTTTTATTCCGTTTTCTACAAGTTCATCTTGTTTTCTTTTCTTTTAAACTCTGAGTCAATATTTTATTGATATATTCCTGCTGACTGGAGGGATTTGCCTGCTGTTTATCACTGAATTTAAGAGAGTGCCAAAATAAACAGTCCTACGTGAAATAATAAGCACCGTTTTCCTTCTCCAGGATTGCAAAAGTGCCCTCTAATGGCCCATCTTTACCTCTCGCTTTTCCCCCGAACTCTCTCTCAACTGAGCCTTTAACCCAGAGGGAAAATCCTGCTGGCTGACCGACCTTAGGAGTCAGACTGAGCATGGAACATCCAGGGGGTCCTATCTCCTCCCAGGCAGAGCTGGGCTGCTCCCAGAGGACAAGGCCACCCGGTTATGCCTGGCAGGCACCAGGACACTGAACCCGGGCAGGCTGAGCGATGCCAGGGCAGGTGGCCAGGGTTTCCTTGGCTTTGAACCTGGAATGCAGCAGTGCTGTCCCCAGGTGAGCAGCTCCCAGGCTACACAAACACTCCGGTAGCTACGGCCACACCTCAGAGAGGTTTGCTTAATGAACCCAGCTGTATTTACCTAAGAAGATCAACAGATGAAAAATACATGCTCTACATTGGAGAGGGAGATACCTGATTTTAAACACCTCAGAATTCACCAGCTTGCCAGAGGCTTGGGGCTTTTTCCTTCTTTCACAAAGTACAAATAACCGTTTTATAAATGGCGTTTTATAAACTTGAGTTATAAGCACATACATGAAAATAATCATTAAGTCAGGTCATGGGTTTTGTGATGATTACAATTAATTCCTATCTTTTTAATAATCTCCTCACCCAACCTTTCCAAAAGCCCTACACAGCCCTCTGTCCTGCCTTTAAGACCTCCAGGTAACAAACTCCATCTGCGAATCTCCAGGTAAACTGCAATCAGGACCAGAAATGGGGAGGCTAATGGGGTTTGGAGCTGCCTTAGGTTCTGAGTCGAGGGACAAATTAGCTGGACCTGTGGCAGCACCTCATGGGGTTTTCCTGCAGGCTGCGGGATCAGCGGGGTGGGCACATCCTCAACCCAAGCCAGGAACAGGTGGCCTTGGGAACAAATGAAATCACTCCATTTTTATTTCCCTGCTCAAGCCTACGGTATTTTCTGACTGACCTTTTTTTCCAGCACTTAAACGCAGCTGGGCGGGGTATACTCCGTAAGGGATCAGAGGCTCCCTGCCTACATCCCACCACAGAAATCCCACCCAGCAAGCCAAGAGTCCCTTTTGTTTGGCTGTTGTGTACTCCTGTTTGGACTTCACTGTGCATTTATTTCACACAGCCGCTCACAGGAAGGCTCAATGTCACTGAACATACCTATGCTCTGGAAAAACGGGAGCAAAGTGTTGGATTCACCATATGCCAACGCCGGTACTGTTCACAGTCATCCTCCTTGATCTGTGGAAATAATTTGCTTTACTCCTCAACTGTCTGCAGGTCATCCAGACCTGTGAAGGATTTACAATAAGAAAACAAAAGAGATCTGAGTTTACCTGGAGCAAATGCAGTCTGGAATAACTAAACCCTCACGTTAATTACAGAGAGTGGGAAGTGCACGACTGTAATTTAGTGAGGATAATTTCAAGGCACTGCCTGACACAGCGCTTTTGTGTTGCATGTCTTCTCTTTTTACTGTACGGATGGTTAACTTTTTTTCCTCCTTACATCCTATTTTTAAACTCTGGTGTGCTGGGGGTGGTTTTTTTTTTTCTGTTTACATTACCCATGCTGCATCTCATAGTAAGTCTGCAGATTTATTGACATGATTTAAGTCCAGCTTTGGAAATAAAAGGGCACTGTGTGACTTCTTTGACTTATTATTGGAATGCTGCAAGTAAAGAGGCTGTGAGCTTTTCCATTATACACTCCATTTCCAGAGATATATGCCACAAATACACACACCTCAGCACACACAGTTATCACCTGAGCAACAGAGGAGTTTAAAAGTGCTTATTGGATTGTAATATAATTAGTTATTTTTAATGTGCAAACAAGGAAAAATAACGGCTTTGCAATTTAAGCATTTACTGGGAGCTGCTCAGCTTGTTTGTTTAGGGGGAGACCAGAGGGGAAAAGTGAAGGCCTGCTGTTTAATGCTGACTACTCCCTAAAGGATCTGGAAAACTCTTGGTATGCTTTTCATTTGGGCTTTCTTGTGGTTCCTTTTTTTTTTTAAAGCATCGCTTTTGAAAACTTGTTGCCTGGTCCTGCCTGGTGCCTGGGGAAAAGCATGGGCCAGGCAGGGCTGTGGGACCTCTCCAGGGGCTTGGGACAAGGAATGCAGCCCTGACAGGGACGCAGGGGTGTATCGCTGTCTCTGTGGACTAAAAAGGACAAATATTTTTGTGTAGTTCCACAGCCAGCTTGACATGGCAGCTCCCAGTGGCAGGACCAGCTTTAACTGGGAGGGCAGGAGCTCTTAGGGACCTGTAATCCATGGATTAAAGCTCCCTAAGTACGCAGGGACACGATGGACTATAATGGTGCCTTTGAAGCATGGAGGGTCCACTGTGTCAATAATCTGTGGATTAACCGAGCGCCTCTTGCAATTCCAATTCAACCCGCGATTTTCCTTTGCTGGGAGTGTTATTTTAGCCAAGCAAAACACTGAAGCATTACAGGGAAACAAATACAACCAGGTAAAAATAGGAAGGTATGAAGAAATAAGGGTACATTTCCACCAAATCTTAATGGACAACAGTGGCAATGAACTACAGCTTGGGGGAGAGGTTAACTCTGAAGGGGCATCACTACAAAATGCAGAGCTGTCTCAAATTAGACGTGTTGAAAAGCCAACATACTCGGGGAGATACGGTATCAAAAAATCAAATTTTACATGGACTAGTTTGTTTCTAAACTGAGGCTTACTTGTTTTTCCACTTTTAGTGGAAACAGATTCAGCCCTGATTACATCGTCACCCTGGAGCTGGTGGCAGCTGGACGCTTCAAAAACCAGCTGAGCCAGGAGATGCCATTTGGGACACTCAAGGAAATGCCTCATAGTTTTCCTTTTTTCAGTCAGAGACCACATACCAGCGCTTCTCTCTTTCACAGCCACCTCTGCCCACGAGACTCAGCACCGAGTGTCAAACCCAAACAAACAGCGAGTCCCTGGCGGCCCCTGTTACAATGCTCGGTTGTTCAGTGCCTCTCCTTGAAAGGGGGTGGCAGCAGCACGGGAAGAAGGGATGTGCTGGAGCACAGGGTGGCAGCCAGCTGGCAGCCCTCCCCCCAGGACAGATGTTACCTCCTCTGGCCACTCCAGCACTGGCTGGCCTGGACCCCTGCTGCTGTCCCTACTCATCCTCCCAAGCCCATAGAAAACCTCCAGGTGGCTGGCTGTCACTCCTAGAGAGGGCAGGCGTCATGAGATAGGTGACTGCTACCAGCTCTTCCAGAGGAAAATATGTCACACTCAGAGAGTCTAACCCAGCTCGGAGTAGAGGAATTTTTTCCATAGTCTCAGCAGAGGTTGAGCCCCAGCAGGAGAAACAAGGCAGAGAAATCTCAGTTTGCACAACTCCAGGCCATTTAAGATAACCAGCCCTGAATGCCACGCAGCTCTACCACAAATCTTTCAGCGCAAGCGCTGGAGGTGTTTTATAATGGAAAGTAATTATTATCCCCTTGTTACAAGCAATAAAAATAGGGCAGAGACTTTCCTTGTTCAAGGAAATCCCAATATAAGCCTTTCCTTTAATCATAAAACAATAGCTACTTTCCTCGGCCAAGTCATTCTGCCCTCAGCACAGCTCTCTGGGTGTAGGTTGCTCTCTCTCCCTAATGAATTTCAGCAAGGGGATTAGTGGAGAGGAACACACAAACAATTACCAATTACAACTAACACCAGCGTGTTGGTATTTGCTGCGGAGTTTCCCACTGCTCCTCTGGAATACTTCTGGATGACATTATGAGTGAGCGCCCTCGCCAAAATCCTCGAGGGATGGGGATGAAATGTCAGGGCGTGATACAGAGCAGGAACAGAACTGGGATCTGTGCATCCTGCTGTCGCATCCCCAAACTGCCGGGGCAGGAAGACTTTAGGAAAAGAGCTAAAACACAAACCCGAAGTCATTAACTGCATTAACTACCAAAGGAGTTAAAGTTGCTTGAGCCATTCGTAGGGAATACCGCTGGCATGGCAGCTGCTCCTGGCCACAAGGTGTTTGCTAAAGGGGAGAACATGAGGGGCTGGCACAGGGCAGGGAGCTGCAGGTCCCCAGAGTGACTTGCAGAGCAGGAATGGGGGAAGCTGAACTCCAGCAGCTCCAGCAACAACCGGAGCACTCATGTTTTGTGGAAAGCTGTGCCATGAGCACACTGGAATTCTTTATGCACTTCTCCCCTTCTACTTTTTGGTCAGTGAATAAAAAAGGGAATATTGCTGACTACTTGGAAACCCTGTCAAGTGCACAGGGGCTGATTTCCGCAGCTTCCATCAGCCACGCGGTTCCCTTTGGCATCAGGAACACCACCACGCACATATGCAGGATTACAAACCACAGCCAGCCCATGGGCATTGCTATTCCCACTCACTTCCCTACCTGTACACACACAGTTTTCCCACAACAGCGACTCGGGAATTCTCCTTTGCCATGTTACCACACTGCCGTTATCACCACCGAGGGCTTCTCACCTGCCATAGCACAGAGAGTGACAGCAGCAGCTTTCCAGAAAGCTGGAAGAGCAGAGCAAGACAGCAGCAGTAACAACCCATGGTGCTTATCCCCAGTCCCTGAGGAAGTGACTGCGTCCCTGTGCTGCCACCAGAATGGTGTCCTGCAGTGGTGCTGACTCCACAGGAATGATGACTTTTTTGTACTGAATTGAGAGTTTGGCCCATTTGAGAACTGGTTAGGTTGGAAAAGCTCTCTAAGGCCATTAAGTGCAGTCACAAACCCAGCACTGCCAAGGCCACCAGTAACCCATATCCCCAAGTGCCACAACTACACATCTCTTAAATACCTCCAGGGATGGTGACTCTACCATTGCCCTGGGAAGCCTGTTCCAATGCTTGGCAACCCTTTCCATGAAGAAGTTTTTTCCAACAGCCAATCTAAACTTCCTCTAGCACAACTTGAGGCCATTTCCACTTCTCTTATTTGGGAGAAGAGACCAACACATATTACTTATGACCACAGTAATATATGTTATATTGATAAGTGATCCCTCAAAATTTCCAATCCCTGAATTATAATCAGAATCCAAATCTTTCTGATCACACTTACTATCCAAAACTGGATTCAATTTTAGTATTTTCTGCCTTCAGCTTTAAAGGTATGCAAAGGAAACCTTAGGCCCTGCCAGTCTTTAATGAACCCTTAAGGTGCTCTCTCATAATGATTTGTTGCATATCATAGTAATTCACAGATGCTATGTCTCATTTTCCCTAGCTGGAAAAGGGCTGCTGAAAATATGTAAACATTTGTCAAGTGCTTGAAAATGGAAAGTGTCAAATGTAGTGCTGAAGCTGTTGATATTTACATATTTCTACCAGCACGCTCAGTGTTAGAGCCACAGCTACAGCAGCAAAGACTCTCCAAGATCCAGCATGGATATTGCCTGATCCCCACCATCCCCAGGAAGCAGCACACACCATTTCTGAGCTCTGGTCCCTCCGGGTAGCTGAGACCCAGCCAGTGGCTGAGAGCACGGGATGGCTCATCCGGGATGAACTGCATCCCAGGGAGCACAATCAGCCTCAGCACTGCTCCTGGGGGTCGCTCAGAAAATTCCCTCTTTTGCATGCTCACTTTTATACACTTCATGGGTAGGTATGAGAAGGAGCAGGAATGCTCACACTGCCTCAATGTGGTATTTGTTTCCCCAGCATCCTGCTTTAAAAAAAAAAGACACAGATTCCCACAAATAAATTAGTGAAATTAGCTCAATAAATTAAAGTTGTTGGTGAAGGGCATGAGCTGCTCCAAATTTTTCTACATAGCTACCTGCTGTCCCCCACCATGGTGCCTGACAATTCCCACTGCTTTCAGAGAAAATCCAAACTTCCCCCAGCTGCTCACCCAGCATCATTCAATCCCTCCAGCACTAAGGAGCCACGTGACAGAGCAAGGATTTGACTCCAAAGGACAAATGATGGGGAGACAGTGAGGCAGAGCCATGGAATTGCCTTGGTCAGAACTGACACACACACACACCCCCCTGTCTGGAGAGGCTGTAAGACACCACAAGTCCAACCACAGCTCCCCAGCCCATCACACCAAAGCAAGACTGGGTGTGTTTGGGAGCTGCCAGTCTTCAGTCTTCCTTCTAGCACCTTTTTTGTTTTCTAAGCAGTGGACTTCTGCTTACCAAGCTGGAAAGCCTTTCCCAAGTGCAAAGAGATGGCTGCTCCAAAGGGACATGCTGCCAGAGTTTCAAACCTGCCAGGGTCACCTGCAGAGCTGTGGTAAGAAGTCCGAAAAGCCAGATTATTGCAAGGGTTGGTTTCAGCTCCACTTTACTGCTGGGCCAGTGTTTATTTGTCCAGGCTGGCAGGCGAAAGGTTAGCCCTTTATCTGCTGGCTGCCAACAAAAGCGGAGGGAACACATGCGGGCGGGGAGGCCAGGCTGTCATGGGTGAGCGAACATCCAAACAGCCCCAAAACCTCCGGGCCTTCTTATGGCAACCATACATCCCAGGCTGGCAGAAGGGGAAACAAGGGAGAAGAAGGGAGGAGTTCCTGCATTCAGAGATGACTGAAACGCACGCCAAGGGCGTTTCTTTTCCCAAAGGGGGAAGACATGGTGAGAGCTGTGGTGTTGGATCCGGCACTGCCTTCTGGGGCTGTCCCTTCGCCAGTGACTGGAAATGGCTACAACAGTCTTGAATGAAAGTTACTGCTACAGGACAAACCATCAGTTCAGCATCATTGTTAAACCCAAAAAGCTGTAAATTCCTAAATCAGTATCTGCTCCTTGGTGCTTTGTCCCCTCACAGCATCTCAGCAGAGGCTTGGGCTGGAGCCACGCGGGGGGCTCTGCCCACGGGGGCGATGCCCCCAGGTCCCACTTTGCTCCCACACGCATTTCACCGAGGGCCACAAGCTGGGGTCTGCACAGTCCCTGGGTGAACAGACCCACAACGAGCCCACAGTGCCCAGTGGGGATGGTCATGAACTCTCTGAGCAACAGGCTGAGCCAGAGCGTGTCTTGGGCTACAGGAAATACACTTTGCTGAGGAGTATGAATTTTGCACTTTCTAGTTTAAGCTCTAATTGCCTGGATTTTCTTATAAACACCTCGCAACTGCTTTTTCTTACTTGAGTGGGAATTAGAATGTGCTCCATAAATTAACATAGCACGTTTCTTTCCCTGAACCTGCCGCCCTGCTACCACACAGTTGCAAGAGATGTCTTAGACTCTTGCTTTAAAATACCTGCTTAATTCAAACATTAAATTTAGACTTGTTCACATGATGCGAGAGGATCTTAAAACCTACTTGTTTTCCCTCTTACTATTTTTTTTCCAACAATTGTATTGTAACAGGATTATAAAAGTTTTAATTGACTGATATTAAATCTTCCCTGAAAAATCGTAACTTTAATACCTCCTAGGACTATTAGACTTTTATTCATTATTTCTCAATGCTGAAAAATCAGTTTGAGAGAGCCCCTAGGGTCTTCCCCAGGCAAGGATAAGATCCTATTAGTCGTACAAATCATACTCAAGTAAGTAATTCTTACCCAGGAGAGAAAACCCCCAGGGAATTAAACACAGATTTAGTAGCCAAAGGAAGGGAAAGAATGGGGAGTAGAAACTGTTAATGCTGCTCACTGATGTTTTCCTTCGCATCCAGAGACCAGCTGGCAGCTCCAAGGCGCTTGTCTTTCCCACACCATCATCATCCCAATCTGTAAACTGCTTAATTTGCATCAGGTTTCTGGATTTCGGAATGCTGAGGCACGTTTAGACTGTTTGACTATAAACAAATTAGCAGTAAATCTGCTGCACCTAAACAAAGTAGAGAGAGACAAAGAGAGAAAGGGAGCACTTGCTTCTTGACAATATTCTGGCTGCTTTGTACAAACATCTTCCCTGCTTAATCATCCCTGCAAATGTGTGTGAGGAACCTGCGATCCCGCCGCGCCTCCCGCCTGCCTCGGCCGGTCTGGCACTGCTGTGTTTTGGTACTGAGCAAGTTAAAGGTGAGAAAGATGAAAAGCATCATTTTTCTCACCCCCTAATAAAGTTTCAACAGAGTTGTGTTTTCTCAAATAATACAGAAAAAAAAAAAAGAAATAGACTCAATTAGGCAAAAAATGCTTTTCCCCTGTAAATCACAGGGGAAGTGTCGGCCTCGGTGCTGTGTCACCTTGGGAGCGTGCGAGGGTCACACTGGAGGGGCACTCATATCCGGACCTGTGGAGCAGGGAATGAGGTAGGAGAGATAAATTATTGCCTTTGCGTTTCAGTTTTCCAGGTGCTCGCAGCAAGTACCCACTGCTTCCTATCTCAGCTGTCACACAAGCAACAAACATCTCTCTAACCACTGAGTTTAATTACCCTGAAGCCAGAGCAGTCCCAGTTCAGGCCAAACCTGAACAACCCTGAGAAATCTGTGAGAAATGCTGAAAATACCTGCCTGGGTGGAAGGCCAGAGCCCACTGAGAGATGCTCTGTGCAGGATCTGCTGCACCCCTCTGGTAACTCAGGCATGTTTGTGTTTAGCGAAGCAGCCGTGGAGCGGGGCTGGCTTCTCGGGCCGCTCGTGTTGCTGATTACTCCGATGTCTTTTAAAACCCATCCTGTAAAATGCCCCCCACCAGGTTTTTGGTGAATTCGGACTATCAGCTACCTCACACACGAAGTGACACGACACACTGCCTGTTTCTGCCGTGTCCCACATGACTGACGTGCTCCCTACGGGGCAATCAAAGCCATCCACGCAGTCATGAGCTTTTCAGCTGGTTCCTGTTACAGCTCTGTGTTAACATTTATCCTTCTGCTGTTCAGTGGGTGTCCTTGCATACAGCAAATGAGAAAATTAATTCTGAAAGAACAAACTTCTTTCTAATATTTACTCTCCTTCTCTCCCCTCTGAATGTATTTCCAGCTTTAAGCACATTCTCCTGGAGTTATGATTTATTATCCTGACCTATTTCCCGATCTAAGGGCAAATACTTCCTTTCCTAATGACATCTTGTTAAAGTTTTCTAACATAACGTCTCCTCAGCCTTCAAGCTCCTTCCAGCCATCCACGAGCTTATTTGAGTCGTCTTCTCAGGCAGAAACTATCCCTGTTTGATCTAATGGAGATTTTTGTCACAGAAGTACACCTCAGTCACGATGTGAAACGGAACAGTTTCTACGCGCTGCCTTTTCCCCAAAGCAAAGCTTGCTCACTCACTGCTCCGCTCATGAGATAGCAGAACTCAAGCACCACTTAAGTCCCTTCTCACTGGTCTTACCTGGAATATTCTTCTTCCTCGGACATAATTCTGATTTCTTCTGGTTTACGCCTGCCCATACAGTCAGTGACACCAAAATACAGAGCTCACCAGCATTCAGTATCACACCAGGTGCTCCACGGTTAAGGTAAACGTCGGTCTCATGGCCTGTCTATGTGCTCTCACATGGAACTTACATTCCAAACACATATTCCTTGATATATAACTAGCTGGGGTTATCCTCTCTGATGCTGGGGCATTCCCCCCAGTACGTGCACCTTTCTCTAAGGGCTTGCAGACTTGTTTTCTTATATTAAAGAAGCAGCCCTTCCCTCCTTCAGTCCAGTCTGCCCTTCTCCTCTGCATTTTATAATCAAACGGAAAAAGAAAGCAAAACCCCTGTTACTTTAACTCTCACGAGTGGCTGAGCTGGTAGCCCAGAGCAGCTCTATCGTCCTCCAGGTTACCAATCTCAGCCCCTTCGAACGCTCTGAAGGAGAAACGCGCAGCTTTCATCAGGCTGCCCCTAATGCAGAAAACGTGCGCGTTCGGCGGGGGCGGATGGGAACCCGCCTGCCCTCCCCGGTGTGGCCGTCGCTACAAATTAGCAAAGCTGCCTCCCGCGAAAGCGAGCCAGGCACTGAGAAGATAAATACCCACTTAGCACAGCAAAATAAAACCAGCCCCAGAAAGATGCGAGACCCTGAAGGGGGACTGAAAACAGCCCCTTGCAAATAGTGAAGTAATGGGCTTACAGTTTTATTATTCGTATAAAGTTTAGTGACTTCAAAATGAACGCGAAGCCAAGCAAGACTTGTTATCCCACTAAAATCTGTGCTGTAACTGAAGCCAGTGCCCAGATGTTCCGTGGTAAAATCCACCGCCTCGCTGCATAAAAGCACCACATACCCTGACGTACAGTCCTGGCTTGCCTTTATCCAAACCTACTTAGATTCTGGATTGTTTTTCTAGCAATCCTTTAAACTGCCTTGGGAAGCATAAAAGGTGGTCTCCTACAAAACCATTTGGTACCAGCTTGAAATGTAACCATTTGCAGAAATAAATCAAGATTTCTTTTTAATAAACTGTTTATCGCCAGCCTCTCGGGACATAAATCGTAGAAGAAAAAGCAGGGTCTGAGTTTAATAAACGTCTCATCTTTTTATATATATTAAGGCAGAAGACCCTGGCACGCTTCAGAGTGAAACATCCGGCAAACAGCCTCCATCCAGCCCTGCTGAAGGCATGGGATGGAGCAGAAGGCCACTGCATGGATGGAGCTTTCAGGAAAGGGTTTATCCCTTCGTTTTTAGGGGACATCTAAGGTAGGCAAACCTTCTAAGGAGAACAAAGGGGCCTTGAAGACGCTGTTTCTGCCCCTGCACACAGTTCTGGTGTGTGAGCCGGGTCGCTTTGGGGCAGCTTGGGCTCTTGGAGCATGGCACTGAAGGATGCTCAGGGCTCCAATGAGCGGGTGGTGCACAGGAAGCCATGGCACTGACCCTGCCAACAGCGCTGCCTCCCCGGCCCGGCTGGCAGGAGGAGGAGAGGGGTACTGGGAAAGCCCCGCAGATGGGCCGGAGCTGCGTGCCGGGAGCGCGAACGTCAGAAGAACACCCGGTCTGTGGCGAAGGCATTCGAGCCGAGCAGGGAAGGCAGCACAGGCGTGACGTGATTTTGAACAGCTTGCTTGACAGTTTGCACCAGATTGTATTTATAAACATTGGGGAAACCTCAGAGCTTTTCCTTCGCATTTCCAAAGCGCTCACCCACAACAACACAGGCGCGCGGGGCGATCCTACACAGCTCTGCCTCGCCTCGGTGACAAACTTCTCACAATTAAACAAAGAGGCCCATAGGAATCTTGGTGGGATCAGCATCCCACACAGTGCTCAAATTCCCTCTCATCTGACCACCAAAGCCTGACCTTCCCCAGGGTGGCTGGGGCGTGAGGTGACCTGGTGGCCGATGACGCCAGCAGCACGTCACACACGTGCCACTGCCTGCCAGGTGTGGCTGGTGCCAGGCAGCTGCTGGCAGAGCCCAGCATGTCCCCTCTGAGGAGTGGGACATGCACGTTGTGTCACCTCACTGACAGGGCTGCAATGACACGCTGCGGTGCCCACCCTCCACAGCAGGAAAATCAATGGGATTTCTGTCCAGGGCCGCACGGAGACAAGGAGAGCGTGATGCACCCACAGTCCTCATCACGGAAACGTGACAAGGAATTTTTCACGCATATTATAAAGCTCTTTCAAAATAAGAGGGGCTCATTATCCACCAGCACAGAAAGCCCACGAGGAACAGGTATCACTTTTCTCACAACAGGATGAAACACAGCCACAGGACCCCGGATACATCCATAACGTACCCGCACGTGATGCACTCCTGCACATCTCACCACATTTTTAATGGTCAAAATCTCTCAGTGTTTTAAAAAATCCTCTCCTGCTTCAAATATCAGCAAGTTTTAAATTCTGAACATTGCTCTGAGTACTTCACAGAGAGTTGTAGTGGCACTAGAAAGCTGACCTGGGCAGCTCCCCTCCTGCAGGTACGTGTTTCGCTATGAGGTAGGAGAGCGCGGCTGGGAGGACGAGGCATTCCTGACAAGAAGCAATCTGAAATGCCATTCCTAAAATAGCTCAGATTCAGCGATTTTTAAAGCAGGCTGAGCAGAACACACAAAGTTTTTCCCCCTGCTCCCTTACAGCACAGCCAAGGGTGCTGATGGTGTCTAACACCCAAGCTCTGTTTTTGTGGAAACCAGGCTATGGTCAAGCCAGCAGTGCCTGGCCAGGGTCACCGATGCCATCAATCACCCGCCGCCAACCGCCCAGGGAGGAATTCACCCTCACATCGCTGTCCCCTCTTCCACTTCTACAGACACAACTCTACTGTCTCGACCAAGCGTGAAATGGGTGCATCGAGGCTGGAAGCCCATCCTCAGTGCTGGATGGGGCTGCCAGAGCAGCCTGACTGCGGGATGCTCCAGTGGAGACAGTGCCACACTTGTGTCACCGACCATCTCCCGCTATCTGCTCACAAACAGCCAGCTGGGACAGGGAGGTCCTTGAATTTACGGCAGGGACCTTGCCTCCCCTCTGAGCTCGCCTCCTGCAGCGCAGTCAAGCCACAAGAACAGCGATACTGTTTAATTGTTCTAATTAACATTTGTAACTAGATGCTAACCAGATCCGTCGGTGGGAAGGGAAAATCCAAGGGAAGCTACAAGCTTCACGACCCGCTCTCTGAAGCCAGCCTTGCAGAGGCTGCCTAGTCCACCTCGGTGTCCACCGGGCTGGTTTCCAGAGGAGCTCCAGGCAGCACGGCACAGACAGGATCACGCTCATCCCTGGCACCAAGCTAACCCGTCCGGGGAACCACGGCATGCTACCGCTCAAGTGCTAAATGCATCCACAACAAACACGCTCAGAGAATCACAGCTTTTCAAAAATCTGCGCTAGCCTTTAACTGTGAAGGTTTAAATACATAAAAGTTCTATCTGCAAGTGATTAAAAAGCTCTTTGCAGCCATTGTCTCTGCGCTGTCGAAATAAAAACAGAACCCAGGCTGCACGTAGCAAACCTCAGCACTTACATCCCACCGTAGAGTTTTCTGTCTTTTTTTGGTAGTCACTTTTTTTCTTTCCCCCGACAAGAACGTATGATGCTGGCGAAGCCAGAGCCGCTGCCTGCCTGGCACACACCCGCTCCGCAGCAGCGCCGGACGACGAGCCGTGCTTCCCGGCAGCCGCACGGGCT